>JAPSGF010000034.1:6633334-6682503 GCA_035772895.1 Perdix hodgsoniae
GAAGGAAAGAAAGGGAAGGAAAGAAAGGGAAGGAAAGAAAGGGAAGGAAAGAAAATAAAAAATCTGTTATTTAGGGCTCCTTTAAGACATTAAAAAATAGGCATCATACGTGACGAGTTTTCTGGCTGCTAATGTTTGAAAACTTTCTAAAGCTGTACTTATACCAAGAGTGCAAAGACATCAAAGCTAGCACCAATAAATCAGCTTAGATTCAAAAGCAGTATTACGGTTTAGTTTGATGTTCTCCTTTGATCCCTTCCTCTCTTCAGTACTCTGCAAGCACTTTGGAGCTGAGTTTTTCAGGAACTTTTGGGACCAAATAGAGTTTACTGCCTTAGCCTTCCATTCCGTTGAGGATTTCTGCACTGTATGTCACAGCACTATGGAAGCATTCCTATGATCTTCTATATCTTCTAGCCACTGGGGATTAATTGCACTAGTGATAGGCTTTGTGGTAATTCAGAGATGGTGATAATATTATGTTATGTCAATTTATATACACATAGCCAGCACATGTTTTTCAAAATATTCATATTTCTCATAGAATTAAATCCCTACACAATGAAAAGAAAAAGTAGCTCTCCAAGTATCATCCATAAATTCCAGAGAAAATAGCTAGTCTATATCTAAGTAACCCTCTGTAGGATTTTCTCTTACCATCTGTGTGTTCACTTTTTCCCTGTCCTTTTATTTTCTTCCTCCCTGCCAAATCACATAGAGAGTAACAGCCAGCAAATGTTTCTTCTATGTGATTCAGAAGACTGACACAAACAGCAGTCTTGCAGAACCTGAATGATTCACTGGCTGTTAGCAAAGTCTTCTCCTACTGACACATTCAAAAGTTTGATAAAATTGTGATTTCCTAACTCTTAGTGAAGAATATCAGATTTATCATCCCGACAGCTCTAGAAACAAATGCTACGGTTCTTTCATCACTGGTTTGTTTGTCAACGTAAACAGTCCAGTTTTGTTGTATACCAAGGCCAGACCTTCTCCTCCTTGGATTAAATCATTCAGTACCTATCTTTGTGCCAATATCTGAATTAACACTAAGATATTGTAGAATTCTGTATAACCTGTAGATGTTAGCATTATTTGTAGAAATAATGTTTTCAAAAAGATAGAAAATGAGGGGTATTTTTCCTTCTGTGCCTTGTTTTATGCCTCTAAATTTCATTAAGATTAAAAAATATATATATTACATTCTCTATTCAATGTTGTAGCCTATGGTTAAGCAAGTATTCACTTGCAGAAACACAGGAAATACAGATTAGAGTCCATGCTTTTGAAATAGTTAGTTTTACCCTCTCATGCAAAGTTTTATGTTTCTGATGTAACAAAGTATATTCTGTTCCACAGTGGGACAAAAACAAACAAAGAAAACTTTTTTAAAGACAATTCATATGTCAGGTGCTTTCCAAGAAAAAGCCAGTTTCAAGTCTAGATACTGAATCAAGATATTTAATTTGAATATGGAGAACAAGTTAAATATTGCAACCCATTTTTTTTCTGAGCATACAACCAGTCCAGTGCCTGTGACTGAGAAGTTAGTAAGCCTTAATAAATATACATATAATATTCACTAAGAATTTGACTTCAAAAGTCCCAGATTTTAAGAGAAAGTTGAACATGTAATATAGTATAAATAATTTTTCACAGCTTTATAAAGAGGGTGTTTTGGTGTTTTGTAAACACCATAGCAGTTTACATCTTGCCCATTTCTAACACAGAAAAAGAAAAAAATAAGGGCTTTGTGTTTCTCCACAGACTGGAGTCTTTGTGAACCCAGCCTATCTTTAAATTAGTAATCTCCTAAATTTAACTAGTCATCAGGTAGGAAACCTAGCAGCACTCTAGACAGTTTCCTGAACTTGAATTTGACTAGCACGATATGACTATGTCCATCATATGTCTCCCTCATCCTTCTATCCTTCTATCATTATTCAAGCATTTTATTTTATATACTGATGAATTCAGCAGCCAGGTATTTGGCAATTAATAATCATTTAACAAATATATATATATATATAAAATATATATATATATACATATATATATATATATATGCATATATATATAGAGAGAGAGACCAACACATTTTTAGAAGCCTTTCTCTCTTAGAAATCTTGGGTACTCACACCAAGCACACAGATAGCCATAGGCAATGACACCTTGTCAGCCACACAGACTGAAATACATTTTGTAACAAATTACCTAAAACTCTTGCCCTTATCCTGCCCTTTTCCTTTACACTCTCTGTCATACATTGCAGTATGTGACAGGATAAGAACATAGACTCCCCCCTATTTCAACTCTTCCTGAAATTAAAATAGCCTAATTATCTGACTTCTTCATATAGAACTTTCATGCTTCTTTTTTTATATACATTTTTTTAATGTTTTGGGTTTTTTTCTAGGGGGGGTGGGGGGGGATGAGGGAGAGGGAAGACCAAATCGACAAAGAGTATTTCAGAAAAAAACTACCATCAAGTTTTCATAGAAGTACAACATTATTTAGCATTATTTTTCTACACTTTCATGTATCTTAATGTTGCTTTTTTATATTACCAAATTTTGAGTGGATGATCTGAAGAGGCAACCATTAGTGACAGATTTTATTTTTTCCTTCAAGAATATATACATATCCCAGAACTAATGATGTCAATCTATCAATAGTTTAACCTCCTGTTTTGGAACTGCACTCCCATAGGCATTTTTACTGCCCGCTTTGCTTAAAGATTTCCCCACTGGACTCCTTCTACCCCCACCTGAAATAACGATTTCCCTTAGCACAGGTGTTGAAACACACCACAGCAGTGAGGTTGCTGCCTTGCTCTAAACATCTCTCATTATTCCAGCAACAAAGGGCCTGACTGATGTTTTGCACTCACCAGTTTCAAACAGGTAATGATTTCAGAAACAATACTTTTGAAGTGAAATTCCTGAAGAACATAGAAGGGCAGTTCAAATGGTGAACTAAATAAAAACTGTTTAAGTCCAAACCCCTCAGCCACTGTTATCTAACCCAACTGTACAAATTGCTGCTCAAGTCTTTCAGCCTGAGGGTTTTAATTAAAAGACTATTCATTAAAGATTTCTTTATGAACCCATAAAAATACACTAGTGGGAAGTTTTTCAGAGCAGAATTTTCCATAATTCTGTAATTTTTGATTGATAGGTCTGATGTACTTTTAAAGACCATCAAGATGCACAACCCGAAGCTCCCATATATGTTCCATTTGGGAGCTGCTTTATGCATATTGTTGTTAGGAAGGATTTTCTGAAGTCTAACCTGGCACTTTCCTGCTGTAGTTTGAGTGCATTTCTGGTCTCCTCTGTGAGAACAACATAACTAAATTCTTTTTAGCAACTGAAATTCTGAAAATTTTTGCAACTTTTTTCCCCCCCTCAATCTCCCTCAACACCTTTCCCTTTGTAATTTTCTCTAAGCTAAAGTTCATTAAATTTATGTAATACGAATTACAGAAGAAAAATATTTGGCTACGCTTACAGAAGAAACATGCCCATCTTGGCGGTTTATCAATGCACATAAAAATGTAACATGCAGAGGTTGTAACAACAATCTAAAATATATGCCTTTTGGCAACTTACCATTTTCCAGTGTTCCCCGACTATGACAAATTCATCAAAGCAAAAAAGTGCCTTAGGGAAACTTGCTAATAACGTGGCACAATGTTATCTCCCCCGAGGAAACGGAAAAAGGATGGGAGCCTTTTCCTCTAATTTAATTAAAAATGAAAACTTTCATTAAACTAGGATATATCACACAGTATTGTAAGAAAAGTAATCTCTGTCGTGTTCATGAATCACTATTGTGTATAAGAAAATTAAATAAGATAAAATTAAACAATAACAAATGGGTACTTCATGGAAGCACCATGCAATAAGTTTAAGGCTTTTTTCTTAAGGTAGAAATAAGTTCATCAGACTGTTTCAAGACTTTTTTTTTTTTTTTTTTTTTTTACTGGAATGAAAGGCAAACAAATAATTACAAAATGAAAGATGAAGGGTTGAAAGATCTCATATTATATGCAAGTGGGAGCTCTCCATCTACCACTGACAGAAATGATTCAGGATGGTCAGTTACTGGTGTCTTTCTCAATTTGTTTAGTCACAGTACTTAGCTATATGACAGACTTTATACAAACACTTAACTAAAGGTGAAACAGTTTAAACAGACAAACAAACAAAAAACAGCACTGTTTTATATAATATAAGTAGTAAACTACTGGAAGGTGATCATCACATAAAGTTACTTTCTTTGTCAAAATAATTATATGCATTTCATAGAACTGTAGACATTAGGCTGGGAAAGAACGTCAAGAAATACTCTAAACAACCTTCTCTTTCTTGTAGCCTAACCACTGATAACATGCTATCTGCATGCACCCCACTCACAAAACATTCAATCACTCTCTGTCCAAGAGAGGCCAGAAGCTGGCCAGTCAGAAACACAAATGAAGTCCTCCCACAATACTTCATCCCTTTCAGCTATCTACTTACTGCTGCTCAACTTAAAGAATACTTCATCTGATGTTGTCAGCTTAGGAAAATGTTACCTTTAAATTCTTTTTTTTTTTTTTTTAAATTAAATGTTTAATTCTTAAAATCTATGACTGCGTGAATTTTGGAAACTATTTTTAATGATCTTTTAAGTTTTAATCTTAAAAAATTCTGCCCCAACACATCTCAATTGCTTTTTTTTTTATTTTTTTTTTTACTAACCAACATACTACACAAAGAATATGAACTATTTTGCCCCTGGATCATAAACACAAAAGTTGAGGCACTAGAAAATAATGGTCTCACTACTGCAGTGAGATCATCATCTGGTTACCATTTCTTCTCCGTTTTCTGTAAGACTGTACTTCATTTTCAGTTAAAACTTATATTTCCTGTTATATACTTTTCTACAGCTTGTTTATAAGTCACCACATGCTTATGGATAACACATCCAGTGCTTGGAAGTACAATTGTAAAAATGAAGAATGGCAGTAGCGGATGAACGTAAATCATTCTATTGACTACTGTCACTCTCAGACACGACATGAAAATAGATGCAGCTCAGGAACAGAAACTATTTCAGTACAATGGCAGATCAGTGTAGGAGGTGCAGAATACCCTGTAGCTAAAAAGAGAATCTGTAAATTTGCCAGTTTTCTTAAAAAGTAATATAACAAGGTAACAAAGAATTTGACAAGACAATGATGGAACTAGTTTAAAGCAAATTTATGTGAAAAAATGTTACACTGCTGGAAAACAATTTTTTTTCCCCCCGTCTTTAATTTTGTCTGAAGGAACTTTATTTGTTTCTCCCTCTAATTTGTTCTCACTCTCAGTGCTCCCCTTCATCTTTATCAGTCTCTGGAGGTGCTCACAGTTTCTACACTTCAGTTAATATTAATTTCCAAACAAGTATGCAACAGGCAGGGAAATGCCTGGTTAAGCATCACAAAGAAAAGCTGGTAGTGTTTCACATCTCTGCTTTTGATTTCTAAGATAATCTGGATCCTTTATCACATCAGCAATGAATTTCCATAACTAAAATCATCCTTTATAAGAAGGATTGGATTTTAAGCGTGTTTGCTGGCTGGGGTTACAATTTGTAATTTGTTAACATTCTGCTAATTCTGCATGTAAAGAAACAAACTTAAGCTCACTAAGTCTTTATCCTACTCTCTTAATTAGAGTTAAATGCTGCAAAAAGTGATTTTGTTACTGAAATAAACAGTTAATTAATGAGAAAATATGATGAGAAAACAGAATGTTTGCATAAAAGTTCTCTCTAATAAATTCCAGAACTTCCAGCTCACAGACTATTCTGTTTTATTTTGCTGGAAATGAGATGCTCAGATGTCATCCAACAACAGCACTGAGGTTTTCTACTACAAAAAGCAAAATTATGTACTTTTACTGTTAGGTCTTTCGTAGGAGGGTTAAAAAGCATAAGACATTCTGCAGTCTACCCTTTACTTAGGGAATAATCCCCACTGTTGTATTAACAATATTTAATGGGACCTGAAGAGTGGGACTCAATACAGTTTGTTTGAGTCGACATCCAAAAAGCATCTGAACACATTAGTTGGGTGCAACTTTTACTCTTTATTATAAAGGGATATACACAATCCCCTTACTAGCAGTTCTGAAAAGGAGCACTTCCACTCCTCTGAGTGATGCAGCAGTTCCCAGAATAAAACCCAGGAAATTATCTCCTTGCTGATCCCCAGCCATTTGCACCAGGCATGCTGCCAGCTGGGAAATAATCATCTACAGAGAAGCTCAGATCTCTGTACAGTTTCAGCACAAGCAGACTAACGATCTCTAACGGTGACTTTATAATCTGCTCTCTTCCTCAAAAGATATTCATTTATACTACATACCATCACAGATCAGATAGGATGGATTTCAATACTCCTAAATTCATCTCAGGCAGTTCAAGTCCAGACTAAATCATTTAAGTTCTTTTTCTTCTGAAGAACTGTTCGGATTTTGCTGTTGCTGATGGAGCAGTGATGACTGGCATCCTGCTTTCTAGATACACAAACAGCAGAGGACTGATGTGCACACAATCCTAAACTCTCCTTGCTGAGGGCAAAGCATCATTCTGGTTGGCAGAGCAAGGTTTTCTCAGCCTGAAATCTAATCAAACACATTGCTGATCAATTGCAATAATCTTTTACATTGCTGCTTATGGAGTAGATGTCATAAAGCTCTAGCGATTTTCTTTCATTAGTCACTATATAAGCAACCTTCATTAATTTGTTGCACGTTTTGTGACTTTACTTTTTATTTCCAGCAGAGGTGTTTTTGCTAGGCTTTGATTAGTAGTTTTATTTGCTCTGTATGTCGCTGTACATGTGCTATGTCATCTCTCAGAAGAGCATTACATACAGTATTAGGCTTATGCCACACTACTGGACCTGGGTGGAGCGCAGACTCTTGAAAAACTAATCTACTGAACTTAATCAGGACCTGATGGCAATAAGATGTAGGGTAATTCAGAAACAGGAAAATTCTAAAGCATTGGCAGAACTGGATCTGCTGTGTTTTTGGACCTACTGTTTTTTCTTTGTAGGTTGTCAATAGTACCAGTAAAATCAATTGTGAATGGCACTTTTTGTTCAAAACTGATTATTTAACACCACAGGATTATTTTAGAAGTTTGAGAAGAATTCCAGACACATAGTAATTATGGAATAGTACATGACCTAGAGAAACTAGAACAACACATTAGGAATGCCTTAAGGAATCTGTGGATTTGGGGGGGACTGGCCTAAAGAATCTTTAGAACCTACCTGCTATATAGAAGTAGGTTCTATCTTCTATCATAGAAGTTTGATACCTTCAGCTGCAACTCAGACTTGTTTGATCTTCTGATCTCAGACTCACATACTGAATGAATACAACTTCTAGCATGGACATATTGTGAAATTTGGGCCAGATTCACATTTGCAGGCAATGGGAGTGGTGCAGCACAGACAACAGTTTTATCTCCCTGCTGATTTAATGTATCAAATTGTTCTGGGATTAGATAAAAAAAATACTGCTAGAATGCAAATTACTAAAAGGGAGGAAATCATATTGGAATTGTATCTAATGCACAACAGTCTGAATGCAAAGAGGGACCCTTATCTTCACTGACAAAAAAAGCTCCATCTTTTACATTCAGACCTCTGTAGTACAGCTACATAAGTAAACTAAACCAGGCTGGGCAAAAGCTAAACATAAGTACTCATATGCTGTCAATATTGTTAAATTGATACTCAGTTCCTGAAACAACATTGGCTTTTTCTGGGAAGACTTTTGGAAATAACTACTCAAGTCTTAAGGAATAAGGTAGAGGTCACCCATGAGCATGCAAGCCAAGCTGTAACATAACACTGAATCTCTGGGACAGAAAATTGCGCCTACCATAGTCTGTTCAATGGTACAGATGCCTGAATGGCCTCAAAGCACTCTACAGGGGGTAAATTACAGGAACAGAGTAGTGTACTGCAGAGGAGGTTACAGAAAATTCATTAGTGTGAGAAATATGTACGTTCATAGATGAAAATGTAAATCTAAATTCACTTTACTCATAAGACAAAATGTAAATTGTATTTTCCCATATTTATAGCATAAAAACATATGAAGTTCAGAAAAACTTGCATATTTTTCTGAATAGCATTCATAGAATGTCAATTGCCTTTAATGACTGCTACCTCGGACTATTAAAAACAAGGGTTCTAAAAAGTCTTGTTTTCCTGAAGTTACAGCTTGAATGTTCTTTCTCATTCTACCTTATTTTCTCACAATGCCTGCTAAAAACATTCCCAAACCCCTGCTGCTCCCTGAGCACCTTCTCCTGAGGTATCACTGCTCCTATGTTCCTATGTGTCTTGACACGAAAATGGGTGACATTTGCTGAGCCTGGACAAGGAATGTGGGATTGTCAGTTGTACAGACGGTAAAAAATTTCATGGGACAGCTGTCTGCTGCCTCTCAGACTGCATCTCTTTTATTAGCAGGGAGCTAAAGGGTGGTTTGTTTTTTGTGTGTATGTGTGTTGGATTTTTTCCCCCTCTTTTTTTACATGGTAGAAACGAGATTAAAGATTGACTTTTTAAAGAACTTCCTTTGGGGAGGTAAACTGGAAAAGAATACACAAACAAAGAAAAATCAATGCATGACAGAGACTGTGACTCTCCAGAGTCTGGATCAATGTAAACAAATCTCAAACCAACCCATTTCAGCTGCCAAAAAAAAAAAAAAAAAAAAAAAAAAAAGGGGGGGGTTTGAATTTAGAGTGGCCATCATCAGCAGCCTCCTAAGCAAGTCATTCTATAGATGAAAATTTTGTACTGAGAAAAGAGTTTCAACGCTATTATCAAGAAGCTAAGTGTAAACTAAGATAAACAAACAGGTAACATTTTATGGAAAGCAAGACAAACTAACAGTGAGTACCAACATCACTAAAATTGTTTTCAGTGTAAGTTTGATCATTCCACAGGTGCTTATTTTCAATAAAAATAAAAAGCTTTAAACAGAACTTGATGTTGTTTCAAGAGTGGTATGTATGCCAGCAGTCTTACGTAAAAGCAAATAAAATCCATGTTTATATGTACATGTTGAACATACAGTATGATCCAACAGTAAAGTCTCTTTAATAATGTTTTATATTTGCCAAGTCAAAAAATGAAAGTATTGTTGAATATCAGAAATTTAATTAATATAGGAAAAATGGAAATGATATTCCAGATGAACAACCTCCCCCTCCCTTTTTTCACATAATGAAACACATTAGTCTTTCCACATTTGACAACATATTTGCAAAGCCCTTTCTTTGAATCATCTATATCTAAAAATGTATGCCTTGAACACACATCTTCACAAAGCTGTGCAGTATGATAACAAGCATTACAAACCTTCCTCCTGAATAGGCACCTCTATATCTCAAAGAAGTACTGAAATGTAGAGGAGATACAACCTTGATTTTATCAGTTGTTGAGTATAATTATCTTATGGTAAAATCATCTGGGATTGAGGGCGCTCACTGGCTTGGAAGATCGACCTCTAAGTGACTCAGATTGTACTACAGTAAGTGGCTGAGTTTTAAACAAGGAATTCGAGACATGACACGAGGCCTACTGACCTGACCTTCAGTGTATGGTGATGAGTTCTGTTGCTAAATACCTTGCCTTCTACTACAACAATAAAAAAGAAAAACAAAAACCTGAGAGATTATTTTTTTTAATAGTTCACTGACACAATTACCGTTACAATACAACATTCAGCTTGACTTAGTACTTGGCCTTAACTGTGCAAATAGCCCAAACTGAGATAATTGCTCAGCAAATCAAAGTAGTGAAGTGAAGCAAGTAATTATGTAACAAATTGCTGTGCTAAATCATTTTTTTTCACCCTCAATAAGTAACGCAAAGTATCTCAGCTCAAGCCTTCATCTTCTACAAGAAATAGAAAAAATGTCACACTATTTTGTCTCCAGATTATACAACACTTATTTTCTTTCCAAAACTTTAAAGCTCATGAAACATGAAATTGTTCTAAGTATAGAAGCTATGTCTTTAGAGCAGAACAATTTTCTCCTAGATAGGTCAGACCCTGAATAAGGCATTGAAAGTTAATCACCATGCAGTACTTCAATTCGAATGCTAAAAGGTGTAGAAAGAGTTCAACAGATTCTATAATAAAGTCTTCCTTAATAAGCATTAATTCTACTTGGATTTAACACAATGGGGACTTGATTTTTAGACAAATATTTTGAGAAAATGAGGACCTCTGATTTCCTATAAGTAAGTGAAAATTTTAAACTTCAACATTATTTTCCTTTTTTAAATATAGGCTTTGGGGATAGGAAATAAACGGCAAAGAAGTGATTCATATCATCCTAAAATAGTTCTTAAAGATAACTGAGATGAAAGCTCTTCAGAGGTGTCCGTTTTTCTCTCTTAGAAGAGGAAGTCCATATTCCCAGATTAGATTTGTTCTACTTTTAGAGATGAGACTCAGTTTAAGAAATTTTCAGGAAGGCAAGTTGTACTTGCTAATTTCTCTTTAAAGTCAACAGAGATCTGATCCATTGCCAGTTGAGTGAAACAGCTTACTGTGAAGTTAACATCAGGACAATTTAAATGCAAGTAACATCTTCCATACAAACTGCTCAATACGGAAACTCTCAGGAAACAATCACCAGCTCAAAGCAGAGTCAACACTGAATTCAGATCTGGTTGTTCACATTTTCCATTCAGATCTTGAAAATCCTCAAGGACAGAGATACTAAAACTGGAGAAGGGTAGCCTGCTCCAATGTTAGACTGTCCTCAGATTTACTTTCTTCTTATATTCAGCTGGAACATCCTCTGTCTTTTTCTCTTAGTACATCTCCCAAAAGCAAATATCAGCTCCACTCAACTTGTAACCCCCCCCCTTATGGCACTAAGGGACTGTGCTGTTAGGTCCCCTTGCAGCCATCTCTCTGCAGATAGAGGAAGTCCATTCCCCTTAGCACCTCCTTACAGCTAAGTGGACAGCTTGGTAATTCTGTCAAACTCATTCCAGTCCACTGAGGGAGAAAAAAATGGAAGTAGTATTCCCATGTCGATTACTAAGCACCAAGTAAATGGGGCAGAGGAAACAGGAATGCACCTCAATCTACTGCCTGTGCTCCTACTGATACAGCCTGCAGCCCACTGTGCTGTCAGCCTTCATCTTCATCAGGGCATACTGCTGGCTCACATTCAGTCAACTGTCACCTGAATCCCAAGTCCTTCCCCAGCAAAACCATGACCTGGCAGATCATTCTCCCACCTGTAGTAGGAAAGGAATCTACTACATGCATAGGATTTTACATGTGTCCTTGTTGACTTTTGGACAATTTCTCAGGGCACCTAACAGCAGCCCTAAACCTGCACATATTCCCCTACTTTAGTTTCATCAAGCTTACTAATGGTGCACTCACTCTCTTCATCCAAGTCATGGATAAAGATAATGAATAGGACAGGCCACAAGATAGATTATATTGATCATACAATAGAAGCTATGACCCCAAATATGCATTAAGGCATGTATAGCCAGACAAGCACATTTAGGTGTCAGGTGTTTAGTTTTGCACTGAAATACAGTCTAGATGGTTAACTGTCAGCTGAAATGAGTCACCTTCTTCACCAACACTCAGACAAGCATTTTGTGTAAATAAGGTATTATACCTTCCTTAGTACAGAAATCTTTTCATATATAGGAAAGAAAAAAAATCCTCACTGCAGCTTACAAATTGTGCCAAATAAGACACACTTATTATTATATTTCTAGTAACACCGAGATGCATAAATTGAGTGTAATATGGCATCACTATGGATTTTGAATACAATGGAAGATACACTGAAATTAGTCTAGTAAAAGGCATCATAAATCAGAACTTCCCAGTTGCAAAAGCAACTTGCATGTCTTATAAGAAAATTCACATTCTTAAAAAAGGTAACACTCAGAAAGCCAAATAAACAAAATAATTTCAACGTTTTTTAAAGGGTACCAGAGAAATAATAAAGTTTTTGAGAAAAAGACTAAACCAATTCTGCTCAACTCATAATAAAAAAATAAGCAACACAGATCTCAGACATACAGATGCCACTGCATACAAGCAAACCATGGAACTGTTTGTTTGTTTGTTTTTACATAGTTCTACGGGGATAGTCATGAAATTTTAAACATAACTTCACAGAATCACAGAATGACAAGGGTTGGAAAGGACCTCAAGGATCATGAATCTCCAACCCTCCTGCCACATGCAGGGCCAACAACCTCCCCATTCATGCTAGGCCAGGCTGCACAGGGCCCCATCCAATCTGGCCTTGAACACCTCTTGGGACAGGGCATCCACAACCTCTCTGGGCAGCCTGTTCCAGCACCTCATCACTCTCTCTGTAAAGAACTTCCCCCTGACATCCAACCTAAATCTTCCCTCCCTCAACTTAAAACCATTTCCTCTTGCCTTGCCATATACTATGAATTTACCAAGTTTCAGAGCAGTCAAAACAAGTTTGACTGTCTTTTATACTAGCTAAATTAATTCAATGTATGAATACAATGCTCCTAGGAATTCTTTACATTTTTGCTTTCTGTCACACTCCATAAACAATATTGTGAAAGTAAAGGTTTATTTTGTCTGAAGCCCCATGCCTCCCTCTGATGCATACTTCATGGTCACATCACTGCATCACTTCTCCCAGGAGACCAGGGTCATGTTCACTACTGAATTGACTATACTGTTTATTAAACACATATGAAAAGTGCTGCTGCAGAAGTAAGAGACTTACACTATTTTAACAGAAACTCAGACATTTTTCAGATTTGAAATAAAGAATGTGGAAGAACTCATCCCAGCTTACAAAGGGAGAAGCAGTATGCTATAGAAAACAGGTTCCTAAACATTTGCATCATTTAGAGAACAATAAGGAGAGAGTTGTTTAATTAAGACCTCACATGTTGATAGTAGAGCAAGACCACAGAGATAGCAAACAATATTTTTAACCTGGAAAACACCTTCTATATCTCAGTTCATGACTGCAGCTGTAGTAATGTTTTAGCTGATTAACTTTCTCCTCTGAAACATCAGAACAAGTGTTTGTGTTGATTTCATTTATTAGCATTGTCATAATTAATTGGAAAAATAGTATGAACACCAATGGTAGGATAGTCAATCTATGTTAGCACTGGAATCTTTATGAAGAAAATAATTTCTTCTGCACATTCTTTTATTATTAAATCAAGTACATTGTGGAAGTCTCTACTGATCAAAAAGTTTTTTTTTTCTCTTAATTAAGCATGTTCAATAGACACGTTAGAAAAAGGATGCATGTGTTATTCTAAGCATTATTCTAAGATAGCTTTATCATTAAAGTCAAAAGAACAATAAGACTAAGGAAGATTTTTCATTTCTTTGGAACCTTGCTTCTAGAATGAGGAAGCATTTTTGTTCCACTATCTCCTTTTATTCTGTGATTAACAGTATTATCTTGAGCAATATTTCAAGTGTTATCATTAGCCAAACTGAAATGAAAAAGTTACAATCCTAGGAGAGAAAAAGATTTTGCATTAGCAGGCACAATTTCCACCCCCATAACTTATATTTACTTATATGTATCCAAATGCATAGCTGCTACAGAAACAAAATAGCTGATTAAGAGCGTAAATTTCAAATAAGCTCAGTACAAGTGCTAAGAATTATTCCCCATGAGAACTTTTACAGACATTAATAGGAGCAAGATTAAGCTAATACTGTTTTTGAAAAATTAATACTTAATTGATCAACTTAATAAAAATGCAATTTGTCTCAGGTTTTTGGTACAGCTGTACTGTATGAAGCACAAAAAATGAGTCAGAACATTTTGCTGAACACTTTGCTTTTTTCCTGAAGTCTTTATTTACATGGGCTTACAGATCTTTATTTCAATTCAGGTTCCATGTATTGTCTGAGCAACTGAAACAAGTGGACTTCAATTTGACAGTGCATTTGCACTTGATACATCAGGAACATATGATCGTAAAACTATATTTCAAGAAAATTTCGTATTTCATATTTCATCCCAGTTCAGTTATAGAAATTGGCACAAATTTCTTAAGAAAAATGAGTTTGAAGGATGATATAAAAACAATCAGAAAAAAAAAATGTAGAGCAAGAAATGTCCAGTTTTTAGGATAAAACATTCAGAATTTAGAATTGTACTAGTTATGTTTCTTACACAAAATGGTATCCCAGAATCACAGAATTGTAGGGGTTGGAAGGGAGGCTCAGAGATCATTGAGTCCAATCTCCCTGCTAAAACAGGCCTTCTACAGGAGGCCGCACAGGTAGGCATATAGACAGGTCTTGAATATCTCCAGAGAAGGAGAGCAGTTCCTTCCCAGCTAAATGTGACCTGCCGTTACCCAAGTCAGTCTTACTGCAATATGTGAATTGGAGTAGCATTACTTTTGTGCAAGCTTAAATGCAAGGTATTAGATTTTATTTCCGTTTTCTGAATTACAGATCCATAGAACGTCAGAATGACTGAAGTCGGCAGATACCTCTGGTCCTTCTGACCCAATATCTGCTCAAGCAGGGACACTCAAAGCAGGGTGCCCAGGACAACGTCCAGGCTGCTTTGGAAGATCTCCAAGATAAGACTCCACAGCCTCTGGGCAGCCTGTGCCAATGCTGTTACTCAAATCCCCTCCGTCAGAAATAAAGCAAACAGAAGTTTTCTATGTTACTCTAACCAAGTAGAAGAGTTTTTAAAATAAGGTTAGACTTTTACTTATTATTAAAATGTTGCTTGTAACTTGTGGATTTTTTTTCCCCTCACATAGCATGTCCATGTAATTGCAGGAAGTCCACAGCAAAGCTTTTACTTCATGCCATCTATGACATGCTACACCTGAGATAACAGGAACACGTTTATAACAAAGCTTTTGAAAATAAGTATTCTAGATATTTTTTTAAAACAAAGAAAACATTTAGACATGGCTATCACAACTAATTGCGTAAATACAATACCTAGCAAGTACGTTGTCATCACTTGTTCCTTAAGCTTGGCTTACAGCTATATCAGTGACTAAACTGTAGAAAAACAATCCAACTAAAAATTAAAATTTCAATACTTTTCAACTGCAAAACTAAAGTAATTCAAACAATTTTGATCCTTCTACTCTATTCTGAATATGAAGCTTCGCATAACTAAGTATCACTATAGTAATTAGAATTCACAATTACAATACAAATAAAGCAGCAAATTGCGTAAGAAAATTCTAGTAATTCAAATAGGAACAATGAATCATAGAAGATTTGATATCTACATAAGCTTAGACTTGCTACAACTTCATTCATGTGCAACACCTTTAGAATAACAGGTACGTAATGGCATAGTTTTCAATAATGAAGTTTTTTTTTTTAAGAATCACAGTACTCAAAAGTAGAACTGTAACGATTTTATAACTACATCTGTATCAAATCTGAATTATGCTTTCTATTCCCTAAAGATTTGCAACTTAATTTTTCTTTTTTTTCTTTTTATATCATTCTTGCTTCTTTATTCATATATACTTCTATATATTATATATATATAATTCATATATACTTCTTATATATATATATACTTCTTATTCATATACCTATATATATTATTCATATATACTTCATATATACTTCTATTTCTTCTTCGCAATCTTTTTCTACAGTGAAGACTTGTAAAATATTTCCCTTAACATTTTTTGCTTAAATCATTCTGCTTTTTTAAATCTAAGTATTTCTTCAAGTGCCTGAAGTGAGATGGAAAATTCAACCTAAGCCCTTACTAGCATTAAAAAAACAAAACAAAAAAAAAAAAAAAAAAACAAACCTCTGGAAGTTATTCATCGTCTTCATATCCCTACTAGGAGCACTGTCTGGTTTCTACCCTTACACACTCAGTAGAAGGAGGGGGGTGTTCTCTTGTGATTCATTATAAGTTTCTAAGGTAATGCTTTCTAGGCAGTCTCCCTTTGAATGTGTAGTATGCACACAAAGACTACTTCTGCACCAGCAAGGAATTCTGCCACTGCCTTTCTTTGACTCTATCCAGTTTATCTTAAGGGGCTTACTTTTCTTTACATCACTTTTTCTGGTGATACCTTCAAATCTTGTTCTTACAGCTATTTTAATGACAGTTGCAACTACATGCAATAGGTGCTTAGAAGCTAATGAATAGTGCTTAACCTGCAGTAGGGACTTCAGAATTTCAGATCATCACTTCTTTAGATGGTGAATTATTTAACCTCTTTGAAAAGAGTACTCTGAGTATCTACACATACTTGCCTAACAGTAGTTTCTATCTAGTTCCCGTTTAGTATCTACGTACAACAACATATCCAATTCGCCATAGCCCATTTTGGTGTTTTTTAACAACTTATACAGAGGTGGAGAAGAGCTATCTCAGAGAAATCTGTGGCAAAAGAACACTATCTGAAATTTAGGAACGATCTCTGTGTTATTTCAAGGGCAATCCTCCATTAGAGCAGAGGCTTTCTCCTCCACTACGGCCTGATTTTGCTGAGCAAGATACTGTAGAGGGAAAAGAGGATCACATCATCTGCCTCATTACTTTCCGGCCCCTTTAATTGTGGAAGGGAACATAGAAAAAGTCTAATCATATTTTAGAAGCAAACTGAACATTAACAGCTGCACAAGCACTTTCTTTGTGTTATTCAAACTGTAAGGGCCTCTCAGACTGTATGTAAAACGCTTTTCATTTTTAACTTCAGAAAAGGAACTGTACCACCATGTTAATTATTTTTAATCTCTTCTAACTGTCATGTTATGTTTAATATGCAAGTATTATCACCAAACTAACCTTAGATTACATTTTTTTCAACTGTTTTTCTGAAGAGACATTCCAACCAACAACAACAACAAAACACTTATTAAAACACTATAGTACATTTAGGTACAATTAATCTAATCCCAGAAGAGATTTAGGAGAAAATAACAGAAGGAAGAAACAGTAAGGACAAAGAATTTACAGTGATAATCACAATGTTACATTAATAGAGAAGACATTTATTCCAGACAGACACATTTTGCTGGTAAGCACATAGTGGCCCTGTAAAATAAATGGCCGAAATGTATAAAGTAGGAGTGGTTTTTGTTATTACAGCACACATTCATTAGAAGGTTTGTATAAATAGAAATATCTGAACTATGAGCTGAGTACGAATAACATATGAAGGCCTGAAGAACAATAAGAGACCAAGGTTTTCAACAAAAACTCCAAGTCTTTTTGCAACAAGAATATTCAAATAATCTGATTTCTTTATTAATATAACGTTATCAGTGTTTTTCTTTGGCTGCATACTTTCTACTTTGTGTGCAAGAGAACTAACAGAAGAAAGGAATGCATTTCAATCTACTTGCGCGGTTGTTTCCTAAACATAATTTAAAATATATTACTCACTCTGAATGATAAATGTTTTAGCATACCAGTAGAATTCAGGTATAGTACATACAATATCATATGGTCAAAATTAAGCAACATATTAAAGCATATTAGGCAGATTTCCACTTTTCACATTTTATCTGAGTTGAACATCAAACAAGCGATCACAAATAACTGTGCTGAGTCATGCGTTTTTACTAATTTAGTCCTATATTTATAATCTGAAAGGGCATCATTTATCCATTTAAACACTCATTTTAACTAATGGCCCATGCAATTGCTTACAGCAAGCATCTTTACCTCCCTGCTTGTCTTTTCAACATATTTGACAGTAGATATAACCAGGAGAAGAAATATGAATTTTAAGACTAAAATAACTTCTTTATAGAAAGACTACATTTTCAATGTGATTCAAATCAAATGTCAGAAAGGATTTATAGAATTCTATGAAGCCTTTATGCTTATAAAAAAATCTACATAAAATCATTAGAATTAAGTTTATATAAAATTTCAAGGTATGCAGAAATCTGTTTTACAGATATTACTTATTAGGCTCCTTTCAAGGATGGTACTTATTCCCATACATATACTAATGATAATAAACAGAAACTTTATTTTCTTGCATATGAAGGCAACAGGATTAAACAGAGATGACTAAGGATAAATAAGTCAAAAATAAGAAGTGAATAATAATGCAGGCCTCAGTTTTTACATATGGCCATTAAAAAAATCAAAAGAGAAAGGATGAAGGAAGTCATTGTGTGGCCTGAGGAAAAGAAGACTGTGCCAATTAGGAATAACATCAACTACCTTTTTCCACCCAAATTTTTCAAGTTTCTTGCTCATCATCTTATAATTCAGCTTCAAGATAAAAGGTCTCCACATGTCTAAATTTATGTTTGTTACAGTTGAGTACTCCAGTGTATTTTACATAACAATAGGTTCCTTTTCTCCTGTGGTGGTACTGAGAGGAATTTTGAAAAATTTTAATAAGAATCAACCTATTTATTTGAACTTCTATAGAGAAAGAGAAAATGATGACAGAGCGAATCATCCTAGAGGCTACTTTTGCAGATCCATAAGCTGCTGATTCACATTGCTACTCCAAAGAAATATTCACTAAAAGTCAGATTCATTAATTTTCTCTGTCCAGTAAAGACTTTATGTCTTTACTGCTTAATAGCACTTTCTAAAGCATGATAGGACCTTACCAGTTATATTGTGTGTTTTAGAAAGTATTTCTTGTTTGAGAAAGTATTCAATAGGTGTAACCTGCTTCTTTTCAACTATTTTCCTTTTAAGGAATAGTTCATAGTTTCTTATTATAAACTAAGCTATAAAAAAAATACTGTACAAAACACTTCAAATTTTCAAGCTACACAGCATTAAGAGGGGAAAAGAAGGCTAACACTTCAAGCAGGACAAAAATTCAGAATGCAAGCAATGCTTTGGATATGCATGTACATACTATGTTTAGAAAGAAGTATGCAAGTGTTACAGCAGCAGTCAGCAGATGGTGCTGTTACACATAGTGACAATTTCTTTCCCCCGGAGCATGGGGATAAATAAGCTCTTACAGTATTTTTTGTGGCAGTCACGATTTTTTCTCTCCACCTTGACCAGACTCTATTGTTAACAACTGACTTGCTTTGGGTTAACCTTGGAAAGAAACCTTACCACTTCAATAACTTAATGTCAAACAAGGCTTCTATTTCAACAGTCACATAAGTAAACAGGCAATATACAATGCCGGAGAACTTATATTAGAGAATGGTGAGATGAGAGAGGATTTGTGTTACGCCTGCGTGCATACTGCCTGGTTCTTGTTCACCAGAGGGTTAATGCTGCAGGTAAAACCTGATAGCACAGGCACAGAGCTGATGCACGAGGACTGCAGCTAAAATGGGAGATTTTTTTGTCTCTCCAGTTCTTCATACTTAAAATTCACACTCATTTCATTCTACTTAGTGCATCCAAGGAGCAAGCAATGTTGCACACATTTTTCCCTTTTTAACCTAAAATTCTGTAGTATAAGTAGTTAAGGCTTCACTGGAACTAGTACATTACAACATTTGTCATCGTTCAGCTGAAAATTAAACTGAGTTATGCTCAGGTTGGATGCAGTTATCAGGACAGTGGAAAGAGAACTTAAGTGGTAGAGGAACTTGTCTATCTGCCAACCCAAGCATACATGATTTTAAACAGAGATTAACATAGGGAGAATGAGTTTCAACCTTTTTTAATGCAGCTTATCTATCCAGTCAGGCCCACACTGACTTATATTATTTTACTTATATTATTGTGTGGGTCAAATTAACGTAAAAGTAAATTTCATTCTCCTAGAAACTGTCTAAATTATGATGGAAAACTCCCTAGGCTTTGCTTATCAAATTTACTTGTATTTCATTGTATGAAATAATGAAATTTAAATATATTTCATTAAAATTAAATATTTCCTATTTTAATATTAAAGATTATGATTCTAAACAAGGTAGGATTTCCCACTGTACTAACGTGCTATAATTATTTTCCACTTACTACCTGCTCTGATAAAATTGCGTTTTCTTACTCTTTGCAGTAGGTGCTCTAAAATAATTATAAATGTTAATGTATAATGATCTACTCCACCCACTTCTGGTAGCTCAGGTCAGCACAGGGAGAAGCCCTAGGTATATCAAATGGGACTTTATGGCACTGGGGAAACCAGCTGAAGGAGTGGAAGCTGGGGAGATGTTTTCCTCTATCCCTTCAGCAGAAGACACTGAGAAGAAAAGAAAAACCCACCTGATCAATATATTCCTAAAAGACTGGTGCCATTGTAGGAATTAAGGTTTGTTTTTTGAATCATGAGACAATTTATTCAATGTCAGACCTGCTGGTGAGAGATGAGAATCCACCTATCTCGGAAAGGATTCTAGCCCACGGAGATAAGACGGCAGGCTTACTGAGAGAGCTTTAAACTAGGTTTGAAGGAGGAAGAAAATCAAACCAGGCTCACCAGCAAAGAGCCTAAGGGCAGTATGCCAAGGCTGGGAGTGAGACCAGTAGCCCAGCTGAAGTGCATCTACACCAATGCATACACCATGGGTAACAAACAGCAAGAATTAGAATCCATTGTGCAGCAGGAAAACTATGACTTACCATCACAAAAAATATGGCGAGATCAATCCCACAGCTGGAGTGCTATACACTCTTTAGAAGGAATATGCAATGAAGAAGATGCAGGAGGGTGGCTTCCTACGTTAGGGAGTGTTTCAACATTCAACATTGGGAATAATAAAGTCCTTATGGGTGAGGATCAGGGGGAAGTCCAACACTGCTAGCATCCTGGTGGGACTTTATTATAAATCTTCCGCCCAGAATGAAGTGACAGATGAAGTATTCTACAAGCAGGTGACAGAAGTGATGAAATTGCTAGCCCTTGTTCTTGTAGGGGACTTCAAATTACCCAGCATTTGCTGAAATTACAAACCAGCCCAGAAGAGCTCCAGCATCCTGGAGTGTGTGGAAGAGAACTTCCTGACACAACTGGTAAGAGAACCTATCAGGGGAAAGACCCCATTAGATCTGCTGTCTACAAACAGAAAAGGAATGGTGGCAAATGTGATGGTGAGAAGCTGTCCTGGATGTAGTGACCACAAAGGAGCAGAGTTCTCTATTTTTGGTGAAGCCAGGAGAGGTCAGGAAAACTGCTGCCTTGAACTTAGGAAGGGCCGACTGAATTGTTTAGGATGTTGGGTGGGAGAATCCTTTGGGAGTCAGACCTGAAGGGCAAATGGGTCCAAGAAGGTTGAATATTCCTGAAGCGGGAAATACTAAAGGTGCCCATGTGCTATAACATGAACTGGCAGGGAAAAAGACTAGCCTGGCTGAACAAGGAACTTTAGCTCAAACTCTGGGAAGGGGTGAGGGGGGGGAAAAAGAAAAAGAAAAAAAAGAAAAAGAAAAGAAAAAAAGAGTTCCCCCTTTTTTTAAGAGGTGTCAGCCAACACCAGAAGAGTACAAGGAAGTTACTAAGACACGCAAAGAGAAAATGAGAAACACAAAGGCCTGGCAAGAACTTAATCCGGCTACCATTGATAAAGAAGAAAGACGGACTGTGTGGACAATGTTTTTGTAACAACAATGCTATCACAGTAGCTGTGAAACAGTGGGTCACCTAACTGTTAGAGAATTTTAAAGAGCGCAGCATGCCGGTTCTTATTCACTGGCAAAAAATGAATAGCTAATTGTGGACATTGCTCAAAAAAAAAAAAAAACACATTCTGTAGCTGATAATTTGCTTTACCAAATAGTGTTATCGCATTCTTTCTGTTATAGTTTCCATATATATTTATATGAGGCATTATTTTTGGAACAACCAACATACATCATATATTCACTCCCTCCACTTCAGTGAATTAGTGGGTTTTAGGATTTGAGATACCACTGCTAATTCTCATTTCTGAATGAAAATTTTGCAACATTCTAAGTTCAAAGCTTGCTGGAAACAGAATCAATTCCACTGCTTCCAAAAACAAAACCAGTAAATTTGTTCAGTATTTAGAGCTGTTAACAGTATTTCTTGAACAAGGAATAAATATCTGTGTAACTGATTTCTAAATTGATAGTGAAATTCCAAGAAGAAAAGCTTGAATTAGTAAGCCTACAAGGAGGATATTTTCTTTTTCCACTTATACTTCCTCATCTCTCACAAACAATAATAAAGAGAATCCAAAATGAATATCAAATTGTCTTTATAGCTCTTATCTTTAAATGAAACAATTTAGTCTCTATGTTAGTTATAAACTAACTCTTAAAAATAATCAAGAAATTAGGGGCAGCTAAAGTGGCTGGAAGACTTTGAAGTTCTGGAGCATGAGCTAAGCACTGCAAAAAACATTCATTCTCTAAGAAGCAGTTATGACATCTAATTTTGCAACAGACGTAATAGCAGAGTAATACTGTGGCTTTCGTTTCTTAATTTTATTTTAAAAGGCACATCTCAAGCATGAAAAAGCCTACTACCGATGAGCCTGCAATGAATGTAGCAAAGTATTATCTTTAAAACTTGCAGTTATGATAGAATTCAGGTAGAGTCTCACCACTCTCTACAACCTGCCTATAGACTGAATTCATTTCATACCTCAGGCTTCACGCTCAGTTTTGAGGGTATCACGCTTGTTGTTTTCTTTCCCCCACTCCTCCCCCTCCCCCCCCCCCAACCCTCCCCCTCTTTCCAATTTAAAGACTAAAATAAAATGGTCAATTTTGCATGCAAATTTCATCATGCAAGTTTGGAAAGGATGGCATGTGGGTAGGATTTGGCCAACTGTGAAAATTTTAAGGGCTAAGAAAATTAAAAACATAATGCTGGAAAAACTGCTTCTTTGCCAAGGTGAAGCCTGATCACATGCACAGTACTGAAATATGTTCCACTTTGGTTTTGTGCATTAATGTTGCCATTTGCTAAACTCCTACAGCAGAGCTGAAATGACAGCATAGAGCTTCAGTATCCTACACACAACAGCTGTCCAATCACCCACTGCCTTTTTCCCTACCCTCCCCCCAAAATGCAGCTTCTCAGTGCTTTCTTGCAATTGATATTTTAAAACAAAATCTGCAGGATAAAATTTTAAAAATTAAGGAAGCTATTATTTAAAAAAAAACAAAACAAAAAAAACCCACCTCTATATGGCTGCACTGTATCAGAATGAGTAAAAAAAATGAATGCAGCCCCCCTCTTATTGCTAGTCAGTTTGAAAGCTTAGTTCTCTTAACAGATTACAGGTCAATTCAACTGCCTGCCTGTTGATGCCCACAGTCATCTAACGAAGTCAAGGAGGACATTTGGCCAAATCACAGAATCACAGAATTGTAGGCGTTGGAAGGGACCTTCAGAGATCATCGAGTCCAACCCCCCCGTCAAAGCAGGCTCCCTACACCAGGTCACACAAGTAGGTGTCCAGGTGGGTCTTGAATATCTCCAGAGAAGGAGACTCCACCACCTCCCTAGGCAGCCTGTTCCAGTTCTCCGCCACCCTCACCATAAAGAATTTCTTGCACACATTTGTTCGGAACGTATGCTTCAGTTTCTGGCCCTTTCCCTTTGTCCTGTCTTCACACACTGCTGAGAAGAATCCGTCCTCATCACTCTGCACCCCACACCTTAGATATTTATAGACCTGGATCAGGTCCCCTCTCAATCTTCTATTCTCTAGGCAAAAGAGACCCAGTTCACTTAGCCTTTCTTCATAGGAGAGATGGTCCAGGCCCTTCACCATCTTTGTGGCCCTCTGCTGGACTATTTCCAAGATTCCTGTCTTTTTTGTACATGGGAGCCCAAAACTGGACACAGTGCTCCAGTTGAGGCCTTACTAGGGCAGAGAAGGGGGGGAGGATCATTCCCTAGACCTGCTGGCCACGGTCAAGCTCTTTTTAATGCACCCCAGAATGCCACTGGCCTTTTTGGGCACAAGGGCACACTGCTGTCTCATGGCCAACTTGTTGTCCACCAGAACACCCAGGTCCCTCTCCACAGAGCTCCTCTCCAGCAGGTCATCACCCAACCTGTACCGGTGCATGCAATTAATCCTCCGCACATGCAAGACTCTACATTTGCTTTTGTTAAACCTCATCTGGTTTCTTACTGCTCAGCTTTCCAGTCTGTCCAGGTCTTGCTGAATGGCAGCACAGCCTTCAGCTGTGTCAGCCAATCCTCCCAACTTCATATCATCAGCAAACTTGCTGAGGGTGGCCACTATCCCCTCATCAAGATCACTGAAGATGTTAAACAAGACTGGACCCAGCACTGACCCCTGAGGAACACCGCTAGTTACAGGTCTCCAATTGGAATCTGAACTGCCAACAATGACCCTCTGTGCTCTGCCAGTCAGCCAGTTCTCAACCCACCTCACTGTCCACTCATCTATGCCACACCTCCTCAGCTTTGTTAGAAGGATGTCATGGGATGTCTCTGCTGACCATGGAAAGCTGCACGTACAGAGCACTTTTAAGTTGACTGCATCTTTTAATGAACAAGGCAAATTTCTCACATTTAACAGCAGAAAGCTCCATTTTCTCATAAGCTTCTTCTTCCAAAAACAGTTTTTCATTTCAGAACAGGAGTGGGAGGGAGAGACTGTGCCACTTTGTTTTAGAATATCTCATGACTTTGTGTCAGTCTCCAAAACGAAAGATTTTTAAAGATTCAAAGAACACAAATATGTAGACTAATTAAAGACAATCTAAGAAGATAACATTCTTAATTAAACCACATTTGAAAATCAGTGATTTCCATAGAGATGAGGCATGTTTTTCTACTAAAATTCCTTTCAGTTTAAATGCTGACTTTCTGTGAAGCAAGGCACGTGATCTAAACCTTACATTAAAATATCCAATTTGAAGACAACTAAGATAGCCTCTCAGATTTCATTGTAAAGTTATCACAAGCAGACAGGCACCTCTGCTTCAACATGATTCACCTCATGTTAACACAGGCACATCACATTAATTGCCTTCTGAAAATACTTAATGATTATAGCTAATGACTAGCTCTGTAGCTAACTACCAGGAAGGCAGGAATTTATTCAGGTCCACCCCAACTGCCGTCAAAACACCGAACAAACTTCATTTCATCACTCAGATTATAATGGAAGCTTTAACTAAATCACAAAAACATTGCAAAGCTAACCTTTATTAGGAGAAGAAACTGATTTATGCATGCAATGTTTTGTAGCAAAACATCTGTGTGAATCAATGTTTCTAATCAAAACTGAAGCTTACTACGGTCAGTCTTGCCATGTCTAAACTTCTCCCAACTTGCCTGCAGCATTATTTCATTTGGTTTAGCTGTGACAGTAATTTCTTTAATTGACTAAATGTCTAAGGCTAACATCCACCTCCCTCCCTCCGCTATGGTTGCATTGTTTTATATAGTTAATTGTATCAAACAATTATTCTATGCAAAGTGAACACAATCAAAGTTTAAAGGAAATTAAAGGCCTGGTTTGACTGCAGAGGCTTTGAGAAGTGGAGATGCAGGAGGCAGCACTGGGAAGTACATGAAGAGAGGAAGAACAGACTTGGCACTGGAAACTCGACAGGTACAAACAACTTTTAGGAGGTTAAAGAAATACAGACCCCAACAAAATTGGATTTAGGAGTATCAAAGACAACAAAGTAGCAATATCCAACATGCATAAGAGTCACTACATAAGAAGATACAGACTCAGCATGGAAATGCAGAGAACTGAAGAAAGGTATAAAATTTTGCAAGTGCACAAAAATGACCACAACCGCATACTAAAGTGACAAAGAAGAAACTAGAGGAACCAGAGGAGCAGAGAGGATGAGCATAACAGTAGAAAACAAAGCAGAACATTAGTAATGTGTGTGCACATTATTTAAACTGTACTGCTGTTCTTATTTTTTCATTTAAAAAAAAAAAAAGCTTGATAATGATTAGGTATTTAAGATTAATTATAGCAAATAATATTACTTCGTTTTACACACGCACACAGTACTGCACACACAAGATTCAGTACATCCAAACCTGCTGTTTTAACATTCTTATGATTTTGTTTTTGACACCGCACAGATGTGCCTTGTCCTGTTAAACAAGCATAAGAAAAGCAAAGATCTAAAGTCAAGAAGATTGTGTAGCCTTCTATGCCTCTCATGGCACTTTTCAGGTCAATCCAATAAGCCAGCTTCGAAGAACCTTAAGGCAAGATATCTTAGAAATCTATCATGCATGAATAATGAAATATAGTTGTCAGGAAGTCTTTCAGTAAATACGGGATGAAAGATTTCAGAGTGTTTTAAGTTGGTGTTAAAGGATGCCAATAGAAAATACATAATAGCAATCAGGGCAGTTTTGCCAACTCATTTATAGCAATTAAGTATACTTAATGAAATTAATGACACTATCTGGGTGAATAAATAATTGATATTCACACAGGCAATATACACAGTGGTCGAATAATACTGTATGACAACTTTGGCTTCCAACATACACAAGGTGAAGACTATGTGACGGTTTTAACAATTCTTAAATATCAGTGTTGTATACTACAGCCAACCTAGTCCTCTTCTCCACATTTAACAGGCATGTGGCATACTAGTTACTTTACTCAGTACTGAACAAGATCAGTGCTTTAGTCAAAATTCAGATATGCTGGTTTTGAGTGTACTTTGTTGAAAAGTTTTAGCTATATGCTTTATTATTCCAATTACAGAAGGAAAATATGAAAGGTTATGCAAATGCAACCCTCAATAAGAAGAATAACAAAGTAATTTAAAGTACAATTATTAACAGTTTAAAGCTATACAACAGAAGATGAAAAGCAAGGTGTGTAGCTGTATTTATATAACTATCATCTGCAGTAATAGATTATGCTACATTTAATTAATCAGGATAATGGCCACTGGCTTCCATAAGGTAACAAAGCCAAGCTTTTATTTTCTGGCCTCCCAACCCAAAGGTTTTATTTTGAAAATAATGATTTAACTCTGCAGACGTCTAAACAGTGTCAGTTTAAAAGGAATAAAAATTTTCAGGCAGTGTTTCCAGATGAAACTAATTTTTTTTCTAAATACGAAAAGATACAAAAGCCATAAGCCATTCTTGCCACATCAAGTAGGGCTGTAGAGTACGTATAAACAAGTACAAAGTGGTCAGCAAGAAAAATAAGCTCAAAAAGAGGCTCTACTACAAACTTGAAATCAGATAACTGTGGCCGAGAACATACTTATTTTCCAAGAGAGAAATTCCCAGCTCAACTTTTCCTACTTTGTAGAAGTCAAAGAAACAAACAACTTTCTTAACAAATAATGTAAACAGTGTAAATTTCAGGAAAAATTGAACATGAACAGAATATAGGCACCTTACGCAACCAGCACCCTTTCTTGATATTGGCATCTTGGTATTTGGTAGAAGTCACTGTTTGCAAGAAATTTGGGGTAAGGATTGGACTGAGACACATGCTGCTTAACTGAAATCATATCTGTAGTCAAATTATAAGGCTATGAACATGAAAAACTATTCCCTCAAATCCTATTTGGCTGTAAAATGGAAGAAGCAAAAATTCCAAGTTATTTTGAGTCAGGCTGCATGACTTATTTTAGAAAAGTACTTGGAGAATTACTTATTTGGCTGAACAAAAAAAAAAATAAAATCCAACACTATTTCAGAATTATGGGAGTTTTGACATTATTGCTCAGTGTTCAGTTGCTCTAATAAGCCCACTGCTCTTTCTGAAATAATTTTGCTATTGCGTTTGTGATTCCAAATAGGAGAACAAATTTTGGGGAGGGAGGCTTATAACCCCACTAAATAATTACCATCAACACCAGGTTTGTTACTGCCCTTTGCATAAGAATCAACTAACAGTAATTTTTATAAGGATCAGTAAGTCACTAGAAGGCACAAAATAATCTCTTCTTCCAGAATCAGAGGCAGTCAAAAAGACAGTTCCAAAACCATCTTAAATCATGTAATCCCCTTTTCAACAGCTAATAGCAACACAAAGGCTTTCTTTACATTAGAGATTGAGCTACTCAAGCTGGAAAGCATAACACAGCAGGCATAGCTCAACAGTGGAATAACATAGCAGGCAAACTTCTTATAGAATTCTTCTTTCCTTTAGGATAAAAAAAAAAAAAAAAATCATTGGTTGATAGCAAGTTCTACAGAGTTTCATTTTATTTTCTGCCAATTCAAGTAGGACTTATTCAATCATATAAATTTTCATTTCTTTCAGAACATCATTTCTTTTGTTCTCTGAATACACATATACATTAAAAATACTCTTCTACAGCTGTTACAGCAGAAGTGAACACTTTTGACAACTAAGACATTACTCCAGATTAGCTATGAGGAATTCCATACAACAAAGACTTTCCTGCCCCGAGATTCTGCTAATATACATTATAACATATTCGGATCCAAAAGCATCAGTTTTATTTTTTATTACTGCCCTAGGATTTCTTTCTTTATCACAAAGAATCACAGAATGATGAGGGTTGGAAGGAACCTCAAGGATCATGAATCTCCAACCTCCCTGCCACATGCAGGGCCACCAACCTCCCTATTTAATGCTAGACCAAGCTGCCCAGGGCCCCATCCAATCTGGCCTTGAACATCTAAAAGGGACGGGGCATCCACAACCTCTCTGAGCAGCCTGTTCCAGAACTTCACCACTCTCTCTGTAAAGAATTTTCCCCTGACATCCAACCTAAATCTCCCCTCCCTCAACTTAAAACCATTTCCCCTCATTCTGCAGTTATCTACCCTTTCAAAGAGTTTATTCCCCTCCTGTTTGTAGGCTCCCTTTAGGTACTGAAAGGCTGCAATGAGGTCACCTTGCAGCCTTCTTTTTTTCAGGCTGAACAAGCCCAGCTCCCTCAGCCTGTCTTTATAGGGGAGGTTCTCCAGTCCCCAGATCTTTTTGTGGCCCTCCTCTGGACCCTTTCCAACAGTTCCATGGCTTTTTTGTACTGGCAGCTCCACACTAGGACACAGTATTCCAGATGGGGCCTCACAAGAGCAGAGTAGAGGGGAACAATCACCTCCCTGTCCCTGCTGGCCACCCCTCTTTTGATGGAGCCCAGGATACCATTTTGCCTTCCAAGCCTCAAGGGCACGCTGCTGGCTCATGTTAAGTTTTTCATCTATCAAGACCCCCAGGTCCTCCTCCACAGGGCTGCTCTCAAGGACTGCTCCTTCCAGTCTGTATGGATGCCTGGGATTCCTCCGGCCCAAGTGCACCTTGCCGTGTTGAACCTCATTAGGTTCACCTGGGCCCACCTTTCAAGTCTGTTGAAGTCTCTCTGAATGACATCCCTTTCTTCCACCATGTCAACCACATTACTCTGCTTGGTGTTGTCAGCAAACTTGCTGAGGGTGCACTTGATTCTGTCATCGATGTCATTGATAAAGATGTTAAAGAGCACCGCTCCTAAGACAGACCCCTGGGGGACGCCACTCATTACCAGCCTCCACCTGGACCTACAGCCATTGATGACCACCTTCTGTCTGCAGCCTTTCAACCATTTTCTTATCCATTGAGTGGTCCACTCATCAAATCCACATCCCTCCAATTTGGAGATAAGGATGTGGTGGGGGACAATGTCAAAGGCCTTGCTCATGTCCAGGTAAATGACATCAGTTGCCTTTCCCTTGTCCACCGATGCCGTCACTCCACCACAGAAGGCCACCAGATTGGTCAAGCATGACCTTCCTCTGGAGAAGCCATGCTGGCTGTCACAGATCACACGCCCTATTCCTCATGTGATCAAGCATGTCATGCAGGAGGATCTGCTCCATGATCTTTCCGGGGGAAGAGGTGAGACTCACTGGCCTGTAGTTGCTGGGATCCTCCTTGCTCCCTTTCTTGTAAATGGGAGTTAATGAAATCATTAAGTAATTCAGACTGTATCCTTCCAAAAAAATGTTACTTTTACGGAAGTTTTAAAAGAGAAAAGTGTTGGTTGTTTTGTCTTTCTGTGAAAGCACTGCTGTCACTATTGGTCATCTGAATTTATTAAGAAAACTTGTACTCAACTTCATTCAGAGAAAACAATTACTTCTGCTCAAAAGAGACAGAAATTTAAATTTCAGCTTAAACAGATCCCATTTCAATCTGTACTTCATTATTTAAAACTTTCCGTTTACTTCTTCATATCCAAAAACAAACAGTTCCAATACTTTTACACAGACCTCACTTTGAGAAGATAACCACAAAAAGAATAAGCAAGATAAAAACAGAAAAGCAAATACATTAGCCTGTTAATAGATGTTATGGTCAAAGACAATCTGTGGTTAACTACAATGCAAGATGTGTATCTGCAAGAATGCTTTCACAAGAATACAAAAGCTATTTTACTACAGTACCAGTATTCTTGCTTTCACTACCCAATAAATGCTATTTAAAACAAAAACCTAGTCTGAGCCATTCCCCTTTGAAAAGATGAAACTAAGATCTAAATTTAAATTGCAATTTTCTCTGAAAATCACATTAGAGAATAGTTACAGATATCACACTACCTATGAGTAAGACAGAATTTAGTAGTCTGTCAGATTTTCAACCATTACCTTAATTTTACAGCTAAAGGGGATAGTTATGTACCTACATTGTATAAAAGTTAGTTGTCTTGTCAATTGTCTGGCCAAATTAACTTCCTACTTTCAGTATGAGGTATTTGCCTCATATTATTGAGGCAGTATAAAAGAGCACGTCCTGAACATAATCATTCCCAGGGAGTAGTGACCACTCTTACCAAGGCAGGATAGTTTGTTTCAAAAAATCTACAGCTATACAGAAACTCATAGGCAGTTAATCAGGAAAACCCTGTTGTTTTACAGCCCTGTGAAAAACAGTTACACTCTTAGAAAAGTCACTCTTAGATGGAGAGACAGCCATGTCATGGAGTTACTGTCCATCAGTGGACAGGGGAAGGACAACAGATGTCATCTACCTGGACTGCTGCAAAGCCTTTGACATGGTCCCTCACCACATCCTTCTCTCTAAACTGGAGAGGTATGAATTTGAAAGATGAACTGTTCAATGGATTAAGAACTTGTTGGCTGGATACAGCCAAAGGGCGTGATCAATGGTTCTGTGTCAGGGTGGAGGCCAGTCACAAGTGATGTCCCCAAAGGCTCAGTCTTGGAACCAGTGCTCTTCAACATCTTCATCAATGATACAGGCAATGGAATTGAGTCCACCCTCACCAACTTTGCAGATGACACCAAGCTGAGCCGTGCAGCCAATGCAGTAGGAGGAAGGGAAGCCACCCAAAGGAACCTGGACAGGCTGGAGAAGTGGGCCCACATGAACCTAATGAGGTTCAACAAGGCCAAGTGCAGGGTGCTGCACTTGGGTCGGAGCAATCTCAGGTATTTATACACATTGGGGGAAGAGCTCCTTGAGAGCAGCCCTGCAGAGAAGGACTTGGGGGTCCTGATGGACAAGAAGCTGGATATGAGCCAGCACTGTGCACTTGCAGCCCGGAAGGCCAACTGTGTTCTGGTCTGTATTAAAAAAGGGGATGGCCAGCAGGGAGAGGGAGATGATTGTCCCACTCAGCTCTTGCGAGGCCCCATCTGGAGTACTGCATCCAGGCCTGGGCCCCCCAGTACAAGAAGGACATCCTTCATACTTCGAATGAGTCCAGAGGAAGGCCACTAAAATGATCAGAGGACTGAAGCACCCCTCCTATGAGAAAAGGTTGAGGGAACTGGGATTGTTTAGCCTGGTGAAGAGAAGGCTCCAGGGAGACCTGTTGTAGCCTTCCAGTACTTGAAGAGAGTGTGTAAGCAGGAGGGGGAACAGCTATCTACATGGGTTGATAGTGATAGGACAAGGGGGAATGGTCTTAAACTGAGACAGGGGATGTTTAGGTTAGATATTAGGAGGTTTTTCACACAGAGGGTTGTAATGCAGTGGAACAGGTTGCCAAAGGATGTTGTGGATGCCCCATCCCTGGAGGCATTCAAGGCCAGGCTGGATGTGGCTCTGAGCAGCCTGGACTAGTGGCTTGCAACCCTGCACATAGCAGGGGGGTTGAAACTAGATGAACTTTGAGGTCCTTTTCAACCCTGGCCATTCTGATTCTATGAAAAGGGCTTTAAAGATATTTGGGTACTTGAGGAAAAGCAAACAAACCAAAATCAATCATAGAATAGAATCATAGGCTACTATTGGAGAAGCTGAGTGAAGGAGGAATGTTAGCTTAAGCCCTAAGGCCTAATATTTTGACTGCGTCCTTGTTGATGGGGAAACAACAGTGTCAAGATAACTATCTGAGCTCATACTGTCATTACAAGAGGCTATTGTCTCCAACCTGGGTGAGGAAGAGTTTCAATGATTTTAAAAAAGGAGTTTAAAATATTCAGTCAAAATAATTAATATAAAAAGCACACCAAGTGACAAACATTCGGGGACAAGAAGCAAGAGGAAAAAAAATTCTTTGAAGAATTCACTGTGGAAGTGTATCACCATATTCCACTGCTGATGCTGAAAAGAATTTAAAAAACTTCAGGGAAGATCCACAAGGCAGGAAGATGTAACTGCCAGTATAAATGTTAATGCTGCATATGAGCAGAAAGCTCCAAGAATTCAAAGACCGAAAGAAAAAAGGCAGTACACCCTAATGGCAGGTAAGATAGAGGGAAATGCATGAGTTCCTTCTTGAGCAAAAATCTACTACTCTAGAACAGAGGTCAAAGGAAAGGTACTAGCACACATTAAACAAACCAGTTATAACACTCTTGAACACTGTCCACAAACTCTACACATACATCTTAAAAAATCTATTTAAAAACAAAAACAACAGCCACAATAACCAAAATCAAGGTAGTCTAAAATGAGCCTAAAATGATAGCTATGGACAATCTAGTGTTTAGTAGCAGAAGGCAGAATATCCTGGAAGGTCAATGGTATCCAGGGCTGCATCAAAAGAGAGATGGCCAGCAGGGAGACAGAGGCGACTGTTTCCCTCTGCTCTGCCCTCCAGAGGCCTCATCTGCAGTACTTTATCCAGGCCTGGGGCCCCCAGTATGTGAAGCTGTTGGAACAGGACAAACAGCACACCAAGAATTAAGTGTCTCCAACTTTCAGAATGCTGTGTTCTTAACAGCTGCTTTCCCTGAGCAAATACATGGCATAAAAGTTGAAAGTTGTCAGAAAATAAGAATAATTCAAGTGTCCAATCTGCAATGAGGAAGACTGTAGTATTATCAATGTTGTAGTTAAAAACTGTAGTCTCTTATAAGCAGATCTATAAACCTGATGAAGTAACAATACAGTAAAGAAACCTACATTTCAGTCTATGATCCAGGCAACTGCCTAGCTACATCAGTGTCTTGTTAACACTAATAGATGGCTCTTGCTGGAGTACTGCTGCAAAATCAGGTTTTGTTAAGTATAAATATTCATGTGGCATATGGATGACAGCAGGCAGCGTCAGATAGGTTCAAATAATGTTCAAGTGCTCAGGATACTAGTATGTGATTTCACTAGCTTCATTGTTTTTACATATTGCAAAAACACAAAGGACTCAAGTATTTCATTTCTACACAGGAAGTAGGGAATTGGGAATATATTCACTAGAGCAATAAAATTGAATCTCAGCTCAGGCAATGGCATGCAGTGCTATCTCCCTGCAGTGGGTGCTGGTGTATTTCCTCAGAGGCTGTTGAAAGGTGGTTCGCATACCTTCTTTCCTGGTTCAGTGCCCTAACCTCAGCCACTACAGTGTAAGTTCAAAAGAGCATCTTCCAGATAGTAAGGGAGAAGCCTCCCAACAGTACCGCCTATGCTCTGAAAAGCAAAAGCTTAGCATAGCAGAGAATCCTTCCTGTTTGTCGGGAAGGACTGCTGTCAAGCAACCCAATATGAGCACATTAAAAGTACTGACTTTCAATAGCACAGCCAACTCTGAAGACACTTATATTTTTACATTGTTACATTTCTCGAATGTATGAAGATAGCAATCCTAATAAGATGAAGTTTTCTTATGCCTGTGAAAGTGTGATCTATCAAAGGTGTTTTTAAAAAAATACCACTTCTGCACACTCCCAGAATACAGAAAGTTTATGCAAATTAATTAGTTCGGATTTTTCAGACCTGCTTCATCCATTACTACAAGTGGTACAACACCAGGAGGTCTTCTTTGCCTGCCTTTACACAGGGACACAAGGGCATTTTCCTGTTTCAATAACTACTTTTGAATCTTGTACACTTCTATCTTCCATCCAAAAATCTTTTACAAAAAAATCACTCCCTTAGGTATCATTATAAATATACATATTTTTTTAAAAAACATGCTGCCTCTGCCAGCTGACATGCTGTTAAAGCTTCCCTCCAATTAAGATGTTTAAAACTGCATTTCTCAAATTGTTACAACCATGGTGTCCCAAAATCTTAAATGGCAGCAATCCGTGGCACTTCAATCCTCCCAATGCTTCCAACTGAGCAGTAATTCATTTACTCCAGAGAAGAATAAAGAGCAGGCTAACACCAGGGACAACTAGACACTTTTACTAAAAGCAAACTAGCTTAGGGATAGGTAGCCAGCAGAGCAGCTATTAAGATCTGCAGTGACTATTAACATCTGGGTAGTATTCAGCTGTCTCAGAGAGACCTATCACCTATCCACTTACAAAATTACACATGGCATAGTAGCAAAAAATAAAAATAGAAAGAGTAGTCAGGGAGAGTTATAGGATTTTTAAAAACTATATATTTTCAGTGAGTCTATTGTCCCTTATAGTAGTTACGAGTTTGATAAAGAAATCACTCCCAATTTTCAGAAAATGAACTCCTAACACCCCACTACTGCAAATTCTTCCCAAGCCACCCACCCCTTCTGCCTGTCCATAAACTACAATGCTCTCTGTTAAATGACATCCACCATACTTTGGGAGTTGGTTGTCGTATTCTGAAGACAATTTACAGCTTGTGGACAACGCCAGATTTACAGCATTAAATCTCAAAGGAGGCAATGTTGTTTAACCAGAGAGTGGTGCTATCTGTCGCTGTTAATTACAGATCTTCCTGCTGTGGTTTTTACAAGAAAGTAGGCCAGCAGGAAGTGTCATTATATTACAGCCTGTGGCTCTGTTCATGTGCTCCCAAGATGACAGTCGAGACATCCTTTAACATTCTTCACCATCTTTTTCCATATGAAAAAAAGAACTGCTTAGCTCGCATAGAAGGATGAAGTATATTACCATATGCAACTGCTAGAAGAGAAAGACACATCTATTAGAAAGCAACTTCAGACTGAGGTAGCAGTTACTGGTGTTTGATGACCCATGTTCCTTTTCAACTTACCTAATAAAACTTGAAAAATATTAAACTTTCCTAGCCTTTAATCACAGCCCTCATCCAAACTTTAAGCAAACAAACAAAAAAAGATGGAGACGTTCTTGCTATTTAGCTGACAAAGCTTTAGAGGAATAAGCAAAAAGGGGAAGAAATACCAGGGAAAGACAAACTGATAAGCAACCAGTCCCAATAAGGGAAAAGTATAAAAAAAAATAAGCACAAACCAAGCTAACATTTACACAATAGTTTAAATACAATTCTGAAGTTACACTCAAACCATCCTCGCTACCCAAGCATAAGCAACTGACTTAATACCACCGTATCTGACCATTTTCCCAAAGTTTGCAGATCTCAAAACTTTATGTACAAGTCACCACATTACAAAAACTGATCCAGTCCAACTTTATGAGCTTAACTCTTGGTTAACACTAGAAGATACAAAATGCTTGGATTATTTTTTTCTCTCAGAACTGTGCAGTCATCACTGTACCCCAGTATCTTCCACCGAACTGGCTTTGAATTGCTTTGATTTTGGAGAATAAAGGAAAAGAATACACAGAATATAACATATGTACATATACAAGTTTTCAGCACTAGAAGATTATCTATTGATTTTCAAGACCTGTTAACATCCTTCTCTATTTTTATTTTTATCATCCCTTTAGTCAGGCACTGCCTAAAGAAGCTGTCAAAATAAATTCAGGAAATAACAAGAAACCCATTTAAATGTAAGCATTTCCTAATCCAGCTTTAGAAAACTGACAAGTTTGATTAAAAATCCCAGCTGAAATTAAAGTATTAGTTAGATTGAATTAAATGTCAAAATGAAGACTTTGTCCACAATGTAGTAGCATTTAAATATGCCAGAAAAAAAGGTTATGCAATTGTCAATGATGATTCCAACCCTAAACAATGAAAATGTAAACATTTCAGCATCAAAAATGTATTTCAAGTAAAAGACCAAATAAGAAAATCCTTCTTACCTTCATAGATAGCTTTGAAACCTTGAGCACTGACAGCAAAGTCTGTGGTGAAACAGAGGGTGAGGATAGAACCTGTGCTCACTATAGAGGATGGAAGCTGAAATCCAGATAACCTGTGCAATAAAAGAGATACAAATAATTAAAACCTTTAAAAGAAATAAATCAAAGCCCTCCTCTCACCAACAGACATGGTTAGCCTTATACCTTACACCTCCAGAAGAAGAAACAAATAATTAAATAAAACTTTGATATATTTTAATTTGAATAATTAATAATTTCACAGCCTCGCTTTATTTCAGACCACCTTTAACTCTCACATGTGAAAACATCCAAGACAAAAATCCACGCCTGAATTATACCACACAGCTGCTGTCTCATCTTTCCAAGTTCGAGTTTTGAAAACAAACAGCGACTTGAATGAGTCAGAGATCAGAGTGAGTGAGAAGAGCTTTAATAAATACAGATGAAGGCATATAGTCAAAATCAATGTAAGTCAGGAAAGCTTTCTGCGATTTATTCCTTTTTAAACGTTGTCTCTCCCATGCACTAATTAACAGCTTGGTCTAATCTTTTCACCTCCTGTGTACTTATCAACTTATTACTTCTATTTCTTTCCACCTCATTTACTCCAATTCTGGACCTAACCAATACAACTTTTTTCTCAAACACAAAACTGTGGAACTACCATACAGCTTACCACATCTTCTGTTCAGGCTTCTGTATGCTCTGTCATATTCACTATCTATCTAGATGTTACAGTTTTTAGAGAAACATTCTTCTTGTTCTATTTAATAAATAATAGTAGTGATCACTACTGCCCTATATCTGTAATGCACAGTTATGACAGTTCATTATTAATTTAATATGTATCTTCTGATCTTACATGCATGTTTTCTCTTTCTTTGAGAAGGGTTTCAAAGTGCTGTTTTAGGAAACGGGTATCTATTGCAGGGGAAGGAGGAAAAACCAAGTTGAAACACAGAAAGATATAACCTAGCTTCAATGCTTCACAACTCATAAGCAAGGGGGGTGGGGGGGGGGAAGGAAATCACTCAAAAAGAAATTATTACTTAATGCATAACTACACAATTTAGCTACATCATTCCTGGTCAGTATTTGCTCCAGTTGATAAAGCTTTGATTCATGATGACAATGAAGTGGTAAGGGGTCTGGAGCACAAGTCTTAGGAGGAGCAGTTGAGGGAACAAGGATTGTTTAGCCTGGAGAAAAAAGTACTCACGGGAGACCTTATTGCTCTGTACAACTACATGAAAGGAGATTGTGGTGAGGTGGGTGCCAGTTTCCTCTCCTGCCTAACTAGCAATAAGGGAATACCCTCCAGTTGTGCAGGGATGATTCAGGTTGGATATTAGGAAAAACTTCTCTACAAGAGCAGTTACATGCAAAAACAGGCTGCTCAGGCAGGTGTTTAAGTCACCATGTCCAAGAAATGTTTAGATGTTTTACTAAGGGACATGGTTTAGAGGGGAAATACTGGTGGTAGATGGATGGCTGAAATGGATGATCTGGGAGGTCTTTTCCAACCTCAGCAATCCTATGATTTTATCTATATATGATCCCTATTGAGCCCATTTGAGCTGTTGTTTCTAGCACTTCCTGTTTTGATTCTATTGTGTCAATAAGCATCACTTCTATAATGTGGACTCTTTACAAGCTCATTAACAAAAATAGCTTCTGTGGTATCCCCTGTGAAATACCAGATCATCTTATCATCTAATTGACATTGAAATTTACATTAAAGGAAGATAAATATGTTCATTCACAACTTTAATCACCACACCTAAGCTTCTTATAGACCTAGGAATAGGTTGGTATGTAGTAAACTTGAAGGAAATAATACATTGACTGTCAGTATGTTTTTTCAACATACATATTGTTAGTGCAACCCTAAAAAACATTATAGGAAAATCTCAAATAGAAGAATTCTTTGTTTTTGTTGTTCAATAGGTTATCTCAGTGCCTTTGCAGTACTCTTGCTGTCCAGAATATTTCTGAAAGTCTTTATCAACATATACAAATAAATTAAGTGACATCAAATACCAGGAAATTGAGAGAAAAACTAGACAGATTAAAATTTTGAGCATCATTCATAGACTTCAAAGTAAATTCCATAAGGAAAACAGCGTTAACCTATCAAGTCTTTTTTCTCCCCTTACTAATGTTTTTTTTTGCTAGGTAATTATAACTGATGAATCAGTACTTATTTTGCACATTCATTTTATCATGAAGAAGAAATCACACACCCTCAAATGTTCCTTTACAAATATACTTTGGCAATTAATATCAAGGCCTTCACTGCATCCAGAATGGGAGCAGTTCAAAGCAGATAGGTCTGTGCTAAGAAAGTCCCACTAATAAAACTGCCATTTGATAAACTTGTACTGCTTCATACTGAACATATGGCAATACTTTAAAATACTGCTATTTCCTTAACTTTTAATAACATGAATCTGCACAAAGCATACACTAAAATACTTTTTAACCATAAATGGACTATAGTTGGCTGGTCCATAAAGAAACAGAACCTATGATAGAAAACCCAACAAAACACCAGTACTGAAGTCAGACTTCAACTGAGAAACAAGCATTTCTTTCTGTAGTATCATTTCACAGATCTTGTCATTCAGACATTTCTAGTATTGTATACATACATACATAAGATACAGCATAGCAATAGCATACCCAGCAGATCTATCTGTCTCTGCTCACATCTTCACTTGTGAGGCAACATGGCAACATCTGGGAACTCTCCGGTACAATGCAGGCATTAACAGGCTGCAGCAAGTGCACTGCAAGGCTACGCAAGTTGCTGAGGGGCCTGAGCACATAATGTACATACAAAGAGCAGATGAGGGAATGGTCATTAAGCCCTTAACAGACAGCAGCTAAGGGTAAAGCTTACTGCTGTCTTCAGCTTCCTACTGGAAAGGTATGGAAGTCAGTAAGTGTTACATGAAATAAAGACCTGTCTGCCATCACTATCATAACTTTTCAGGATTTACACACTATTCCTGAATTTTTATTTGAATGAAGACAACCATAAGTTCAAACTTTCCATGCCACACCAAAAAAAAAAACAAAAAAACAGAGGTACAGGGAGACACTAACTAAAAAATGGTGCTAATAGCAAGTGAAGCAAATCAAACAGCACCCTTATTGCAGCTCTCCAGAAATTCCTTGCTACATCACAGAAGTCAAATACTAAATAAAACACAATGAAATATATTTAAAAGGTGTGATCTCATATATGGCTTAACTCGAAATCATCTGAGAACTACAGTAAGAAAGAAAAAGTAAGAAAAACTCCACGTTTTAGGTATCCAACATCATAAAGTCAGTAGTATGCATATTCTATTAGGGGCCAGAAAAAAAGCAATCAAGATACAACTATTGGATCCCAGGTATTTATTACGTATATAAGTCAGTGTTTCTGTGGTGTGTTGGCTTTGGCCAACTCCTGGACCCCCCAGCCAGGCATGCTCCCCTTCTTCAGCAGGAATGAGGTGTTAAAGGCAGGAAGAATCAAGTGATCACCAGTTACTAGTACAGGCATTTCCCTGTGTACTCAGGGGGGAAATCAAAACCTTTCCCCACACTCTTTTTTTCCCTAGTTTAACTCCACTTCTTCATTCCCAACTTCCCAATACAGCGAGAAGCACCAGGCTGTGATCACCCTGTAACAGCTTCTCTCCTCTCTCATACATTTCCTTTCACTTTTTCCTTGGTCTACGTGGATTCTCAACAGGCTGCAGTTCCTCCAGGGAATGCCCACCTGTTTTGGTGCAGCTTATAGAGGCCTATCTGTTCTTGCATGACCTCCTCCACAGGCTGCAGGGGAGTCTTGGCTCTCAGGAGAACCTTCTCCACACTCCTTCTCTCACTTTGGCCTCCACAGGATTGCTTTTCATGCTTTTTTCCATCTCACACTCAGCTCTGCAGTATCTCTACCCTCTCTTAAGCCTGCTTTCCAGAGGCACTGACATCCTGGCTACTGGTCCCAGCTGCACCCTGAGGAAAGGCTGTTGGAGCCAGCTACCCTGATTCCTCTCCCCCTGCAACTATGGCTGCCAGCACCTTCATTCAATACTTTTGTAGTATTCTCTGCTCATAACATCTCTTCAGGTGCACTTCAATTTTATGCATTTTAAAGCCAAATTTTTAATGTTATCCTTGTAATCTTAGTAATCACTAGCCAGAATCAGTTTAAACTGCTTGAACTTAGCCAGAAGAGAAGCTAATGCAGTAATTTAAGAGGCAAAGGTAACTGAAGTAAGTCTTACCACAGAAAATAGCTGTCTTGCCATCTTGTATTGACCTTCAAAAAAAAAAAAACAACAAACAAACAAAAAAATCATACTGTAGGAATGTGCACGCAATTGCATTCTCAGTGTATCCTATAACACTATGCAAATTGCATGTTCTCTAACTTCTTTAAAGGAAAAAAATATATATATATCTTAAAATCAGGTGTATTATGTATATTTCACTCAGTGTAATATTTCCATTATGTGTACTTATGCCTAAGAGTATTTCGAAGATTTTTGCTTAGGAAAGCAAGTAATCCCATGATATCCCTAGGCAACCAAGTCCTCATGACTTCCAGATGCTGTGGGGTTCAGCACAAGGGCAGCCATGTTTCCCACTTTGTTTGTCAAGTTCTGTCAGACACTTTGGAACCTCCATAAAAGCTACAACGTTACAAACAATTATAGGATATGTATCCATAATATGACCTTTTAAGAAGGGTAATATTTATGATCCCTAAAGACCCTTTGACAAATAGAGTGAGTTATTATTTTAAAGCTCAGCCAGTTACAACTTTTGTTAACTTCAAATAAATACATACATAAATAAATAAAGTAATTTTAAAAAAATTGATACTAGCCAACTAAAAGTATCCTAGAGAACAAATAGCTAAGAATAAAGCATGCAGCTTTGTTTGAGCACGCACAGTACTGCAGTCAGTGCTGTCAGTTACATTTTCTCTATATCCAACATCTTTGCATAGAGTTCAGAGTTGAAACCAGATCACAAGTAAACAAGATCACTTCTCAAGATAGTAAGAATGCTCAATATCACTATTCTTATGTGCAAGTTTATACTCACACAAATGATGCCCACCAACAAGGTATAACCACTAAGAAACAAATGTATGCAGTATCATTTCCCAAATTCTGGGGGAATTCTATCTCCCTTGTTCACTGCTATAACTTGCTATCCTGGAGCAAAGCTTAGTCAGCAATAATAATAAAGTTTTCTGTTGGCTTTTTTTTTTTTTTTAATTTAAAAAAAAAAAAAAAAAAAAGTTGTCCACAGCTGTTTTTGAGGGTCGTGCTATTACTGGTCTCCCAGTTTCATTAAACAGCCCCTGAAGGAGCCAGAAGGACACACTCTTAAAACATACATATAGATTTTGCCTCATTTTGTTCATCATCAGAAGATGGCATCCCTGGGGTGAGCTCCTGTCTGTACTGGCTACCAGCACTGAGAAGAGTTACCATAGGTGAAGGCACTTAATAGTATGTAAAACCAAGAAACTAGCCTATTTCATCAAATGAGGCTGTAACTTGCCACATACAAAACCACAGAAGACTTATTTTAATATTTTACATCAATTCTGTTACAAGCAAAAAGTGAAATATCATCTCATATGCACAAGAAACTACTATAAAATTAAAATTAATACACAATAATACACAATTAATACACAATTAATACACAATACTATAAAATTAATACAGGATCTCTATTTTCTAAATTACTTCTTATAACAGAAGAGAGGGGTTTAGTGTGCAAGTCCCACTACTTGTACCCTCCACAACATTTTTCTTTAAATCATGTCACAGAAAGAGGGAAGACACACAGCGAATGGCCTAAGGTCAGGTTTTTCATCCAGAAGCACTAATTTGGTGATTTCTCCTAAATGTAAGTTAACCATGACTCATTCCCCTTACAAAACATAGAGGAAACACCACAGCTGATAGAGCCCCAGATCAGTCCTCCACAAGAAAATTAACCATTGCTTTCTACCTCTCCAGTATAAAGAAAATACCCAACAATGACTCTTTGAGTTGGAGTGCTTGACAGCTTTCTTTCCTGAGAAGAAAACAATAAAAGTCCCTTACCTCTTTTCTTTCTCCAGCGGTGTCAAATCTTCTCCTGTATTACTCTCCACAAATACAGACTCCTACATCATCAACACATACCAGGCCTACAGCAAAGATCTTATACTGCTACTCTTCTAGATCCCAACATCCTACTCACACTTTTCATTTAAAAAAAATAATAATAATAGAAACCCATTGACTTCTTCCAGCAACTATCTCCTATAGCTCACTACACCACAAGATCTCCCCACCTGTTCCCTCAATTTTTCATTTTAATAATTAACATCAGGTACTTCTCATTCTTTCTAATTTGATTTGGTTAAGGTGTGCACACTTCATTACTGGGGCACTAGTCCAAGCTTGTATAAAAGTTTTTTGTTTGTTTGTTTTGTTGTTTATGTGTTGTCATTTTTTTTTTCTTTTAACAACATGCAGTATACAAAAGGCTTATGTTTTTCTTGTTGCTCTTGCTCCAGAAATTTTACATTTACAGTCTCAATTCTGAACAGGTAAAAACTAGTTTTCAATTTGAGCCTATCACACAACTAAGTTCACATGAACTTTTTCCATGATAATGTGGAAACTCCTGATATTTCCTATGAGTTTGGCTTGACTAGGCATTAATTGCAAGATCACAAAATTAATATTCTCATAGTAGTGGGGAGAAGGAAGCAACTGGAGCAAAAAGTTCATACAGTAACGGCCAAGGAAGGCCCCTTAACCAAAACTCATAGCATTTAGCTGGAAAGCATAAAGAAGCTGCAGGTTTAACAATTTCAACAAAGTTTAGAAAAAAAGAAGCTAGCTTCTCTAGATAACCAGTAACTGTAACTGCAGCAGCAACTCCATCCACTGCAAAAAATCCTGAACTTGCAAAGCCTGCAACTGCAGCTAGCAGATACTTGTAGGGGAGCAGAAAAGCGTGACAGGAATTTTCCAGTGCCAAACCAACACAAATCTGTAGGGGAACTGAAGGTGTCAAGAACATGGTGGGATTCAGGGCTCTGGCAAGGATGGCAGCTGCTGGGAGAGGCCTGGGAGGTTGCATTGGCCACCATTTTGTGGACAGAACTGGGATAACACAGAAGTTCTGATAGGAATAGTTTTGCATGCTGCTAATGTCTTGCACAATGGGAAGTTACTTCAGTTACTATAGAGCTAATGACTGTACTTGAAAAAAACCTAACTTTTACATAAGATCAGGTGTTCGGAGTTAACAATTCTATGAGCAGACTGCTTTTCTGCCTCCCAGCTACAAACAGATAACAACATTTTAAATTTAACAGCAAACCTTTTTTCCAGTGTAAGGCAGAAAATTTTTCTGTCTTGGATTACATTCTATATAAAATACACATTTGCATAATAGTACATAGATATTTAGAGCAAAGACACCTTTGAAGTGTACTGGTATATGAACCCAAATGCACCCAGTAGGAGTTACACATGTATATAAGAATGTTATTTTGTCCAATTAATTAATAATTATGCTCCAAATAAATCCTATTTTAGCAAATCTCATAAACATCTTTTATGGACTGAAATATTTATCTTCTGGACCATTACCTAGACCCCTACATGTTTTATCTCACTAAAAAGTCAGATGAAATTGGTAATAAAAATACAGTGTAAGACCATTCTTGGTAGTAGTTTACAGCTGGGGGTTGGAACTAGCTGATCTGTAAGGCCCCCTCCAAACTAAGCCATTCTGTTCTATGCTACCCACACTTTGTCAAACAATTTAAGATATAATCGTAGAAACTGTTTTCATTACTAAGTTTAGCTTATATTTCCATGAGTTTTGTCTTACTACTGTCACACATGGATGTCACCTTCAGTCTTCTTAAAGGTAGATTTGTTGCATTAATCCATAAAATGGTATACTGACACACTATTTTATACAGCTTCACTACTGAAGCTAGTTTGTATTTCATAGTCAAAAGGCTTTAGAGAGAGAGCTAAATAAGACTGGAAACACTGCAGCAATTAACAGTTGATTCAACTTCAGAGTAATTGAATATGTAATTTATCTGAAACTTTGCTTTATGAATCCACTCTAGATCACTCACAGTACTGTAGATTATATTCATGCTGCCACTTGTGAGTGGTTTGAAAATGAAAAATATAAAGAACTTTTCATCTGAAAGGAAAGAAAAAATAAATAAAAAAACACCCCACAGCTCAAAACCATATCATAGGAACACAAATGGCTCTACGCTAAATGGAATTTGTAAAGGAAGAAGTTTGTAAAGAGCACTTTTTTTTTTTTTTTTTTCACAGACCAGACACTAATAACTGAAAAATCACCCCCATTTCAAACTGCTTAGGTTTTACAGGCTCACTTTTATTACAGTATCAGAGCACCTCCACAAAAATCGGTGAAATGAAGCCAGAGAAAATGGAAATGGAATGATAATAAGTAGTTTAGAAGTCACGCAACACACAAAAATAGCCTAAAGAGAGAAATAAATTAATTTCTGAAGCTTTCTTTTAACATTTTTACAAACTGGATTACAGTAGTACTGCCAGTTAAAAAAAAAAAAAAAAAAAAAAGTAGCAAATATTTGAATAGATTAGATTTTATTACAAATAGCACGTTTTTCCTTTGCAGGAAGAAGGAGGTAACTAAAAAAAAAATACAGTACTTTCCAAACATGAATGTATTTAACAATCAGTTTAGATAGTGCTTAGTATTTCATCTGTAAAAAAAAAACAAACAAAAACCAGAAGATTTATGCCTAGAAATTTATTCTGAGAATGTACACAGCTTCAAATGTGCTCTTTGTGACACAGTAAAATTTTGAATACTTACATGTAATGGTTTTGCAAATTTTCATTATCTCTTTTGCACAAGTTAACTGTTCACATCCATTCAATATATATAATAATGTACTTATTGTAGAATCATACTATATACTGATCTGCAAGGAACTCTAGGGACTCAGTCCAGCTTCTGGCTTCACACAGGAGCACCCAAAATTCAAACTAAGTGTATGTGAGCACTGTCCAAAATCTCCTTGTACTCCAGCAGCTTGGGTCTGTGACTGCTCTGGGCAGCCTGTTCCCACCGCCCTCCGGCGCAGAAACTTTTCCTGATATACAACCTGATCCATCTCTTACACAGCTCCAAGTTATTCCCTCATGTCCTGTTGCTGTCACCAGAGAGATCAGCACCTCCCCTCCATTCCCCAAATGATTGAAGTAATTTCCACATGACATTTGCTTACACAAATGCTGATCTGAATTTTTAAAAAAGAGAAAGCAAAAGTGATACAAAATTAAAAACAACCTAAATAAATGATTTTTTTATATACCTCTCTCTTTTTAAAACAAAATGTAAAGCTGAGCTCTACACTGCATTCATGTTTTACAGAGATTGATCTATCCTCAGCAGACCAACCAGATCCCGAATATTCAAAATTGTATGTCTTAACTTTCCACGTCTCATTTTCCCATTTAGAAAATAAGGAGAAAATAACAACCTAACAAGATCCTTTTGAAGACATACACTTTCTGTAAGTTGTAATTAGGGCCATAGCATCAGTATTTTCAGTACTTGAGATCAATAGAAAGTTCAAATAATTAGCTACTTTCTTGTTTTAGATAACTCATTTTGGCCAATGAAACACACATCTCCAGACAGTTTGGAATTTGACAGGAAGTTTTTGTCAGAGCTGAACGACAAAAGTCTGTACTCCAGAAAGCACCACCAATGAAGTAATTCCAAAATCAAAAGCTTTCAGAGCAATCAAACAAGATCTTTCCATCACCTTCTCTGTCTTTCCAAACTACTTACATTTTCAGTGTAAAGAATCTTCTCCAAGTGTTACTGCACACTATATGTATTGTAAGTGTGCCCCTAGGACTCTTTTCACTCAGAGAAAGAAAAAAAAAGTATCTCATTTCAGAACTGAGGAAAGAATTTTCTTTCACTATCACCTCATTATGACTTTATTTTTTTTTTCTGAAATTAATTGTTCCGACAGCTCTATTTTAAAGGGGTCAGGCTTTGACAGTTTTAGACTGCACAAAGCTCACTATATTAACTTTCTCCCCTCATGTTTCACTCCCAAGAGAGCTACAACATTCTTTTTTTTTCTATGCAAACCTTTGAAGTCCATTATTTCTACACAACCTACTAGAATTTCAGTGCAGTATACATCACTTAATACTCAAACACTTCCTGTCAAAATTGTTGCCTGGTTTGTTTGTCCTTTATAGGAAAGAAATCTAGTGGGAATTTCCATGGGTCATAAAATTCATTTTATCTAAATTTAACTTTTTAAAAAGACTTCTGCTGATAAGTAGTTTTGATAGTTTCAAATGGCACTTACAGAAGTGTCTTGGCCAGTTCTCAAAATGTCTGTTATTATGTGAGTGCTTTGGGATGTTTTTTAATTGTGTCAAATATCATAGACTCATATTTTCTTTCGGCATATCATTTACGTTATTCAAAATCTTCCAGAAGGTAAGCTGTTGCTTGAGTAGATCAGTGCTTCACTTCAAATGCCTTATTTACATAGAGTATGAATACACCATAAAAGGAATGGGGGTAGCACTGCACATACAAGAATATCTGACATGGGCAGTCAAGACAGAGACATGCTAGTGTTTGGTGTTTCACCACTGAATTCATTTCCAAAGCTGACAGGGGGGATCCAGGGGCAAAACAGAGTTGCTGTTTCTTGTTCTTTCCCTAATAAGGATGATATAATGCAGCAAAGATCCAGAATCCTTATGGAAGCTTCACTGTTGATATGTACCTCTGGGAAATTGGTACTGGTTATTTCTATGTGCTGAAGACCATCATTTTATATCTGTGCTGATATTATGACCAGTGTTAGCGACATTTGGCTACCACATTTTGAATATCTTTATTTTGCTACACTAGCTAGCCTTCAACAGCCATCAAATTTCTTTGGCAGAGCAGTTAATGAATCTCAAAGTACACTGTCTTAATAACAAACTTTACAGGTTGTGTGGTGTTTTTCTTAATTTTTAGAGAAAAATCATCACAGTTAAGTATCAGTTTGCCATTACTTTTCACAGCATCCTTGCCCCATGCATAATCTGTTCCAAAATATGATGTAGTTTACTGTACTGAATTCCCACTGTGATCAAAGTATATTTGCCAGTATGTATACAAATTTTAATAATTATAATCAAATTGTTCCTTTTATGGTGCCATCTTATCAATGTACCTTCTAATCAACAGTTCTTCAATATATTCAGAAGTTAAGGAGCAGAACAAGCTCTTACAAAATTTAATAGTAATTTTTGGTAGCTTCAATTTGAAATATCACATCCCAAATATAAGTTTTGAAAAATGTCTTACTGAGAGATATTTCATCTCTTTCTTTCTGATCATTTTCTGTGCTTATATGTTAAGTCACCTCAGCAGAGGTTTGCCCTCAGACGCATAATTTGATGGTTGAGCTCCTCCTATTAGAAAATTCTATCTTGTTCTTCTGTCCTTTAATCCCTATATATGTAATATATCATTTCAGGGCTTATGATCATCACTGACATTATCAATAGTAATATCATTTTTAGTTTGGAACAAATTGTTTCTCATGGATGACTTGCCCTAACAGCTGTGTTTAGGTGAGTCATATTTTGGTAGTTTAAAATGTTCTCATTCAAAGTATTTCTTCTAAGGAAAGGATGCATGCAATGTCTTTGTTGCTCACATTTCTAATCTCTGCAAACATTCTTTTAAAATTGTATTGTAATATTTAGAAATTAGTCCCAAGCAATGGGCAGTGTCTAGTTAGCTGAAGCAATATGAATACTGGACACATTCTGGATATAATGTGCATAAGATTTCTGCAGGAAAATGGTGATGCATAATCTGTCAGGCTACTACATTTCATAACACTGTATTGATTTTGTAATATCCTGCAGACAGTTTTGTGAGAGCTGCTGAAAATTACCATTACCACTTTTGTCCAGATTATGCAAGATCCTGAATATATGAACACAGGTAATAGTTTTAGTTTCTTTTAACTTTAATACAGTATTTTTATCACCAGAATCAGATGATACTGACAGGTGACCTGCTTGTTTCTGGTATCCATTTTTATAGGCAGCCTGCAGTCTGCCCGTAAGTATCCACAAATCAAAATTGTGTGGAAACCAAGGATGTCTGTTTGAAGTCAATACTGAGGTAATTATTGTTTTAGGAGAAATTTCAGTTTCATGCTTTCTGTCTTAACTCAGAACTTGACTCCTATTGTTACTTATTCTCCTTAATTTTAGTAGGATTTTAAATTAACGTTAAATCCACTGCTTAGGATTTCTTTACTGACAGATATATTTTTATAGTCATTGGCTTGTGTTTACACAGAACTATCAGTAAATCTCAGATTTTTCTCAGATACTTCTGACTTACTGAAGTTGTTATTTTAATGTAGAATAAGATATCTTTGGTGAAGTCTCTGATGACCATGGTGGCCAGAGAAGGGTTTTAAAACCAAAACAATGTGAATGATTCTATATGCTTGTGGTACAAGCATGCTTTTAGCTTCAGTAGCACCTGGCTATTCCTCTGACAAGATGTTAATACTGGGATTAACTATCTCCTCAAGTAGAGAAAGGGATAGAGAAGGGAAAGGGACAGAGAAGTATGAAATAGCTGAGAAGCAATTACTGCTATTCACTGCAGTGGATGAAAAAAATACAAAAAGCAGGAAAACCACTGAGATTAACAGAATAATAGGATGGCCATCTATGGAATTGAGAAAGGAAAGGAAAGGAAAGGAAAGGAAAGAAGGAAAGGAAAGGAA
>JAPSGF010000034.1:6691585-6725082 GCA_035772895.1 Perdix hodgsoniae
GAAAGAAAGAAAGAAAGAAAGAAAGAAAGAAAGAAAGAAAGAAAGAAGGAAGGAAAGAAGGAAAGAAAGAGAGTATTCCTGTAGATCTATATTGAGGTAGAGATTATCACCTTCCAAAGCATTTCTGAAGCAAATGACTCTCTCTCTGGCTGTAAATGGCGGCTCTTAACAGAGGACAGCGGTATATAAGAATGCTGATAGTTTACTTGGGTCAAATTGAATGAAAACTGTATAAGAAAGTTTCAGGTCAGATAAGACCTGATTGTTTGTTTGTGGTAGGCAGCAATTCAGTAAGTATTTTTAATTGGAAGTTTGCCATTTTATATTCAACCAAATCCTGCTTTTAGTCATTGATGGACTTTTTTTTTGATGTGGACTCGTGTTCAATATACATTCTCCAGTCTTATTTAGATAGGTAATATGTTACAGACTGCTGTGAACTAATGCTGAAAATCAGCTCTGTCCTCAAATTTTTGTCTACATTTCAATTAACAAATATAGATAAGCCTTCAAAGTAAGTTTTTGAAAGGCTGTACAATATAACAAGGTCCAATGAAATGTTTCAAAATCCTAATAGGATGCATGCCTGCCCCCCTACTTTGAAAGAGAATGTATTTTGTGCATCACAGCAGTACTGTAACTGATTACTTGGGTAACAATCATAGAATCGTTGCAGGGGGAGAATCGTAGAATCACAAGGATCCTAGAATCACAATCGTAGAATCACAATCGTAGAATCACAAATCGTAGAATCACAAGGTTGGAAAAGACCTGTAAGTTCATCTAGTCCAACCATCTTCACATTACCACTGCTACCACAAGCTACTAAACCAGATCTCGCAGGTCCTCATCCAAATGCCTCTTGAACACTGCCAGGCAAAGTGACTCCACCACCTCCCTTGGAAGGCCATTCCAGTGCCTGACCACTCTCTGAGAGAAAAAGTTCTCCTTTATGTCTAACCTAAACCTCCTCTGATACAACTTGCGGCCATTTCCCTGGGTCCTGTTTGTTGCCTGGGAGAAGAGGCCAAACCCCTCTTCACCACGACCTCCCTTCAGGAAGTTGCAGAGTGCAATGAGGTCTCCCCTGAGCCTCCTCTTCTCCAGACTAAACAATCCCAGCTCCCTCACCCACTCCTCACAGGACTTGTGCTGCAAACTCCTCACCAGTTTCGTTGCCCATCTCTGGACACACTCCAGGGCCTCAATGTCTTTCTTGTAGTGAGGGGCCCAAAACTGAACACAGTAGTCAAGGTGCGGCCTCACCAGTGCTGAGTACAGGGGGATGATCACCTCCCTGCTCCTGCTGGCCACACTATTTCTAATGCAGGCCAGGATGCCATTGGCCCTCTTGGCCACCTGGGCACACTGTCGGCTCATGTTCAGCAGAGCATCAACCAACACCCCCAGGTCCCTTTCCTCTTCACAGTCATCCAGCCACTTGTCCCCAAGCCTATAACGCTACATGGGACTGTTGTGCCCAAAGTGCAGGGCCCGGCACTTGGCCTCGTTGAACCTCATCCCATTCACCTCAGCCCAGTGATCCAGCTTATCTAAATCCCTCTGAAGGGCCTCCCTACCCTCAGGCAGATCCTCACCACCTCCCAACTTGGTATCATCTGCAAACTTATTGAGGGTATACTTTATCCCCTTGTCTAGGTCATCAGTAAAGATATTAAACAAGATGGGCCCCAGTACTGACCCCTAGGGGCACCACTTGAAACACATCTCCAGGTGGACTTAACTCCATTAACCACTACCTGTTGGGCACGGCCCTCTAGCCAGTTTCTTACCCAAATAAGAGTATACCTGTCCAGGCCATGGGCAGCCAGTTTCCCCAGAAAAATCCTGTGAGAGATCATGTCAAAGGCTTTGCTGAAGTCTAGGTAGACTACATCAACAGCCTTTCCTTCATCTACCAGTCTGGTCACCCAATCACAGAAGGAGATGAGGATGGTCAAGCACGACCTGCCTTTCATGGACACATGCTGGCTGGGCCTGATCCCCTGGACACCACACACATGCCATGTGATCTCACCCAAGATGATTTGCTCCATTACTTTCCCCAGAAATGAGAAAAAGAAAGAGATGGTTAAAATTAGTTTACTATTTAAAGAAGCAAAAGAGAACTTCTATGAAGTCATTGCTGTCTTGATCACTGGAAGATGCCTTCAGCTGGGAGTTGGTAGCATTCAGTAGCATCAGAAACGACTATTATTTACAACAGTGAATAATGATTTTTAAATTTCTGTTGGTTTGTTGTTGTTGGTGGTGGTGGTGGTGGTGTTTGCCTGGAAAGAGAGATTCTAGGGATGGAGAAAAGAGCATATGTTGAACTATCCTGTTTGTTTTCTATTTTAACTATTCTTTGCAGTGTCTATTTCAATCCTTTTAAACTTGTAATTGTTAAAGATACTCAGATAAAGAGAAAACGGATTTACAAAATAATTCATCCTACCACTTACAAGATCTGATAATTGAATTTGTACTGGTAAACATTTAATTACCTAAATTAATAACAGTTTTTGTGACCTCTAGTATAATCATTATATGAGTGGATAGGAATATTTCATTAAAACAATACACAGTACAGAGTTCTGCTGGAAGACAAACATTCTGTATATTCAAGACCTGCCTTTGCCATTGAAAACAGAGATTCTTATTTCTTTCAGTCACTTGACCTTGCCAGCCCTTTGACTAGGGAAGAATGGAAAAACAGAAATTTGATAACACAAGGTTTATGGCACTGTCATCTAACTAGATTGCAGCTAATATCTAGCCAAATCTTTAGTTTGCATATTTTACATTTTAAATGTAAAACTTAACATCAAACACTGTATTTTTCATTCTCTATTGAAATAATAATACAATTTCAGCATCAAATGTAATATTATTATGTTCAATTTTTCTCATAACAACTACATTTCATGAAGTATTAGGATAAAACTAGCAATATAATTCCATTATTAATTTTGTAACGCATAAGAAAGACATTATTATTTCATTGAAATAATATATTTCATTTGTAGAATTCAGAGGTATGAATCTAGAAATTAAAATGTGAAAAAATAAGAAATGTTACATTGTGGCAAATTATGCTATAGAGGTCTGCAATATTGGTAGCGCAGTATTTTCCACAGAGGAAGACATCCAGAACATAGAATCATAGAATCATCAAGGTTAGAAAACACCCCCAAGGTCATCCAGTCATATTGTCTACCTACCATCAATATATCCCACTAAACCAAGTCCCTTAATACAACATCTAAACCTTTTATGTATACATAGCCTGTTGAATGCAACATTTATCTTGTGGGTTGCAAAAGCTGTAGTCGGTCCTTTCATCTCTTGTTACATCTGTTGTGGCTAGTTAGGCTGGCCAAGTGCACTCCTGCTGTGATATTAAAATAGATACTAAATTTAAGAATATGTGTTTGTACCTTTTGTCAACAACTCTGTATATAAATTAATTAAAAACATTTATTTAATAATAAATTAAAAACAAATCGATTTTAAGCACATTGTAGGAACAAAAAGCAAACATAGCCAATAGGAGTAAAATAGTTATCATTAGCTGCCGTCACTAAAGCATTGTGACATTAGGGTCAGTGAAAAATAGAAATTCAAAGGTGATGGAGAATAAAACAATTTGGGCTTTTAAATGAGCCCATTATTTTTTGTCCACGCTTCAATGAATGAAATTAAAGAGCTCCCATAGCATAATAAAAAGTCCATCTTACATTTCTCAGAATGGTTTAATTTTTCTACTGTAAATACATCACAACTAGATTCAGCAGGAGGCTGCACCTCGAAGAAATCTTGATTTTAGTAAAATTTCAAAATGCTTATGTAAACTAGGTTATGCTAAATTTCTTCAAATAATGATGTTAGAAAACAAAAATGTTATCGTTATAAAGTGCTTGTAAGTTTCTTTTAATTAAACCTCACAGAACTTGAATGCAATGTGAAAATTTCTTTCTCTAACAGTGAAAATGCACAATTTGAAATGAGCCCTTTCTATTGATTTGACTATTGTGATACTGAAGGTTTTGAATGGTAGAGGGGGAGACAGAAGTCTCCTTTATTTGAATATCTGCCTGGCATAAAAGATGTTCTTCAGAGCAGATTAATTTCAAAGCTAAAATTTCAGTCAAAAATATATCACCAAACCTGTCCTGTTTAACAACTAAAGCAAATTTGTTATTTTGGGAAAGGCTTATTGCAACACTGATCATCTTTCGCAGGATGCTATTGGGAAATGCTTTACCTTTAAATGTTTAAGGTCTAAATATTTAAATAGTTATTGAACATGTTACAATAATTCATCATGGGCTCACTGCAGTTTAAGTAGAGAAACCATTGGCAATGTGTAACTAATAGAAAGTGATTGATGGGAGGACTGCTTGGGTGGCATCAGCAGTGCCGCTTCTGGCAGTGCTGAGGCTGTGGGTCCCAAATATGCTTCCCACAGGCTGTGACTTCAGTGTTCCTCAATAGAGATGAACTATCTCTATAAAAAAAGACAAAAAACAGGCTTTTACTTCTGGACTCCCAATATCAGTTTGTACTTTGAATGGCAGTCAACCAGAGAACAACAGAATAGCTTTTGTTTCTAGAGGCTCAGCCTGCTTAAGCATACCAGCACTCCTTGTCTCCCAAGCCTCTCAAACTGCTGCTCTGTGGCTTTTATTCTGTGGTACTCTTCCTTCTGTCCAGGCAGATGCTGCCTGGAATTTATGTCTCACCTAATGAGGCATAAGCTAGACTATTTGGAAATGAGTTTTCTTGATTTTTTGTATTTATGGGATGATGTAAGAATAAATCAAAGCAAGGAGCTAAGACAGTTTTTTCAGATAAACCAGTCAGCAGACGACTTATAGTATCTCAAAAAATATTTTATTTGTCCAAAATTGAAAGAGTTTATTCTTCAAACTCATAATTATAATCAGAAAAGAATTCTGAGCTACCTTCCATGCTTCATTGCCTTTCAGTCATCTACTCATTGTCCTGAAGATTTGACATGAGGACACTGAGGACACTGTGTAGTCCATGTGAAAATGCTCTAAATTAATGCACCTTAGCAGAATTAAGGTACTGTCAACATCAAGAAAACCACCTCCACAAACCTCTAGTAAAGTCCATAAATTAATTAGTCCCTCTACATAAAACAACATTGTCCAGGTTAAATCAACTCTGAATTCCACAAATGACTACAACAAATCACTTTGGTTTTGAATTAAGGACTGAGTGTTGCTCATCTGGGAACTGGAGCAACTAGGTAGAGAAAGCAACTGATAGCCCATCACTCACAAGGTTCTTATCCACTAGTTTTACAGTGATTCCTGGAAGCGGATTTTGTATGGGCATGGATGTATGTGAAAGTGAAGGGATAGCAGATATAAAAGTTGTGCAGGTAGTCTGACTCAAGGCAGTTTGTGAGAGGCAATGGGATACTGTCTTGCATTCTGCAGCATGGGGAAGGACTATGAACTTTGAAATAACCCAGTCAGTTTCTAAATCAGTTTCTGATGTGCATAAATCTAGATTTGCCAGTGTGTAGACCAGAAATTGGAAACATTGTTCTGTTTTGGTGTTCTGTTCAGTGTTGGCATTGTAAGTTGGAGAATGAGGTTAGAGATCACTGTAGTACTTATAATGGTGTACAAGAGCATTGAAAAAAATGGGACACATCAAAAATGTTTTGGAACAAAGTAAAGGCAACTATTGGGGTTTTCTTAACCAGAATATATTTAAGTACACTACTGACCAGATTTAGCAGCCTATGAAAAGCAATGCATCCCACATGAATGGCTGTTTTGTCTGACAAGAGGGCACAAGGGAAGCAGCTTGAAAAAGTACCAACTGCTTCTGTATATTGCCAAGAAACATGTTTTTGCCAAGAAACATATTAAGAGCAAACACATCTGTATTTTGTATTAGGTACTCTGTTATCAGCTGTCGTTGGCCCAGAACTCAGGACCATCCGATTCCTACACCTGAAAATCCTGGTCTCATCAGCCATGTTTGAGAAGGGGCCTCTGAAAGCCAGAGCCAAGAATATAGTTTTTAACTGCTCACTCTTCACCACCATTCCTGGCCAAGTATAGTAAGACATCTCTTACAGTAAGACATTGAGTTCCTCTTCAGTGCAAGGAATATCATTTCGCAAATCCAATATGAATGTCTATGAGTGCATGAAGTCTTGGATACTTATATGGACAGCCTAATAAATCAAAAATCTCAGCAAAATATTAATATAATTGGGTTTTAGTCCCTACATAATCAAGAAAATCAAGTAATTTATAAAACAGTAATTTTGTCAGGGAATACAAAGGGCCTACCCTGTGGCAGGACAGGAGGCAACCAAGAAAGCCTTCTCTTATGGGAAGTAGACCCATAGGAAGGGAGAAAACATGACAAGGAGAGCCTGAGGCTGCCCCATGAAGACCACTGATGAACCAGACATAGGCAGCCCAGACAGAAGTGAACAGAGATGGGGACAAGGGCAGGAGACAAGTCTACAGAGTGGATCCTAGTCCACCAATGAGTCAATGTCAGAAAAAGGGCTAGAGACAGGCTGTAAGTTGTGCAGCAAAGGCTCAAGCAGGAGACAAACTTCCACTGTGCAAGTCCTGGGGCCCCATCTAGGAAGTGGGGCCATATAAAAGGCTGGAAGCCAACACATTCCCAGCATAGCTCAGGCAAGAAGTGGTGGCTTGGAGATAAACTGAATCAGGGAACCTGTCCCTCGGTAGGGCTGGGGGAGGCCCCAGAATGATCAAAAACAGTGAGACCTAGTGAGGGTTGGAATTAGATAGATAATTTTTAATTTGCTTCCAACCCAAGACATCCTATGATGATGATGATGATGAATCTAATGGTGCCTTCAAGGCCCCAGGAAATGCATAATTAGCCTTTAATTCTTAAAAAATAAAAATAAATTTTAAAAAATAATTAAAATGAGATATCAAATATTTCTATATTAGCGCAACACAATTACAATTGTAAATGTTTGGATCACAATGATTAAACTGTTCTTTCTGATACTTCTTTATCCAGTGTTTATTGATACATTGAAAAAAAACAAAACAAAACAAAAAAAAAAACAGTTGCAGTTATGCTCTTTGAACTACACATCAAACAGAAGGTTGAAATGATACTGATGACCCTGCTAAATATTTAATTTTCAGACATAGAAGTAGGAAGAATTAGGCTCATGACAGGCCTCCCTGATAAGGAGTCTTGTCATAAACAAGTGAAGTATACACCTTTTACCCAGAGCAAGCTATAATTAACTAGGGAACTGAGCATTGAATATATGATAACTTGATTGTCTGGAATATATAGACAAGTACCAGGACTTATTTAGTATTAAACATTTTGATTAGTCATTCACGAGATTAAGTTGTAATGATAAACTAGAATTAAATATACAGAAGTCATTTGTATAGCAGAAAAAAATACAATTCGGTAGCATTAAGGACAGATGAGAAATGCTTGGAAAATGAGCATAAAAAGAAGACTGTATTTGTGAGGTCTGACAAATAGGTTTAGTGGAACTTCCTGGTTAGAAATACAGGCTAGAAAGTTCTTGTCCTGTTGCTCTGTGGCATGTTCCTTATGCCCAAATGGAAGAGAAGTACTTTGCTTTGAAGAACACAGAACCAGAAGCCTGAGTTTCTGTCAAAAGATATCCACTGTGAGAAAAAACATAAACCAGCAAATTTAAAGAACGCTTTTTATATTCTATCTAATATGAAGTAATGTTTCATTTACCTATTGTTAATTCAATCTCTTTCAATTTCTAGACAGGTAGAACTGAACCTGGCTCAGAAAAAAATATTTTAAGGAAATTATTTATTTGTGCTCCATAGACTTGTTAAAAGGAAAACAAACAAACAGACAAAATTAGACAGGAAACATTATTAAGTATTCCTGAAAACTAGTTTGCATCTTCTCCATCAATTTTTTAATTATAATTTTCATATAATTTCTTTTTTTTTTTCTTCCTCTCTTTTTTAAGACTGAATAGAATTAATAAAATTTTACACTGCAAAAGTTAACATTAATGTTTTCTTCAAAGTGAATGAAAATACTTGTTTCCCAAGACTCATCACTCTCAGATTTACTGAAGATAAATGGTTTCAAAACTGCAAATATTTTAGCAAAATAATAACATAAGAGATTACATTAATGCATAATACTTACTCATCAGGCAGAAATGGAAGGTGGAGCTAATAAGAAAAGAAATGAGAACAAGAAGATGAAGTTGAATTCATATGAAAATGAGGCACCTAAGATATTCTTGTCTGTTTATCTGTCTGGAATTTGCCTTTAGCTGACCCTGAGAAGTGTTACCTAAATCTGATATTTCTATATTTTAAAAAGTGTGTTGGGGAAAAGTTATGAAGTACCCACAAATTTCTTGGAATTCATTTTGGTTGCATGCTGTTAATGCCCTTTATATTTCTCTTGTAAAAACCTTCAGATTTTAGTGCATGTGTGTGTCAGCAGCAGGAAATGACACTGACAAAGAATGGTGGCAGATAGGAAATATATCCTGAAGGAATGGAAAAAGAAAAGATCATGTCAATAAGAAAGATTAAGGATGGATTCAGTTCAAGGCTAAGATACTGAACAGTAAAATGTCTGAATGTAGTTTTCTACATTCTCACAATATTCCATGGTACAGTGTCAGTGGAGCAGAAGAGGGGTTTGGTTCAGCCTGTAGCAGAATGCAGTGAATGTATGTGGCGTACCCTTATTCAAAGAGCTTTGGTATTCAAACAGCATTTTAAAACTTTCAAGCCTTGTATTGAAGAATTATGATCATTCTATTGTAGCATTAGAATGAGACCTTTTGTGCAAGAATTTTGTGTCCTGACGATAAAGAAAAAGAGGTATATGGGCATAGAGCTTATAATTAGAATTATGCATCATTGGAGAATCCATTTAGTAAAACAATTTATGCGCTTACAGAGAGCTAACAAGTCCTCCTGAATATATATTCTGTTTCATAGCTTCAGTAATGAAACACAGCAGTATTTGTACCTTTTTTTTTTAAACAAAAAGTATAGTCACCATCCTGCCTGAATAAGTAGAGGCTACAGCCACGCTTACTTCAAACATCTTTGATTTTTTAATCTTGGATTAATATTTCAGACCATACACCATAATTAGAATCTCCTTAATGTGCCTCATTAATATAGAAGTCACAACATCTTGTTTTACAGACTAACTTTCTAGTGAAATTGCCCATAACTATGATAAAAAAGTCCTCTAGGAATTGGTTCTGTTTTATCTATAGTAATGAGTCTTCCATATTGCCTACATTTTTAGCAGCAGGTATAAAGCTTTTGACTGCGATTTCTATTTCCCTGGGGGTCTGTTTCTATTTATCAGCACAGAGGGATGAGCATGTTTTCAATTTGTTTTCAGAATATGAAAGTTCCACTGGTCAATGAACACTTGGACAAAGCTTTTCTATATTTATTTTAATTGGGGTAACAAAACATCGTCAATTCCAAAGTAAAGGATGAAACTCTGAAAGATGTGAAGGTAGAGCTGAAAATAGAGTTCATATTTCCTTCTCCTCCTGTGAAATTATGCTGTCAATAAAATACACACTTTGCATATTTAATTGTATTTAATACCATGCATACTATACTACATAAAATGATCATTACCCTTTTGCTAATTAATGCGGCATTTCCACATGCTGACACAGTCGTTTCAGTGGTGTGTCTATTTTTTTGTTGCCATGCAAATGAGTAGTTGAAATAAGCAAGTGTGAGAGAACATTCTTTTAATGAATAAGAAAATACTATAGGTAAAGTCATCTGGATAAACATCATGCATGTGGTGTAATTACAGCAATCAGGCTATGGTCAATACACCCCTTCAAACGTACCTGAGTTAGCTGAAAAAACATTGACAATAAATACTCCAAACAATATGAGTTCTGTTGGAATTAAAATAGTTATAATGATAGACAAACAAATTTATATAGTGTTAAACTAAATACATTGCTGAATTTTCACAGATAGAGAATTACAAAAGCAAGGTCCCAGATAAAATCCCCTAAATCCACTATCTTTAATCCTCACAAATCTGCTGTAGAAAAACTAATACAGCAAATCTGACAAGCAGCATGTGTACCAGAGGTGGAATACAAGGGAGCTAACAGGACCAGCTGCCTCCTGGACTGAAAAACACACTTTGTGAGACATTGTGATTGTGATGGTTTTGTTGCTGAACAACACTTTCATTCAGCTACAAGAACAAATGTAGTCAGTGATATTTAGCAGGGTACCAACATCCTAGGGACCAACATCCTTAGGCCCTCAAGACAAAGGAGTAAAGGTTAAGTCTTTGACAGCTTTAGGAAGTCTTCATGGATTTATTTTAACTGAGTTATAAACACAGTAGCAGGGATCCCTGTCATCAGAGCATGCACCTTCATCACTAGCTGTAGATAAAAACAAATGTTTTTATGCTATTTATCTTGCATGGAAAATCACTTAGAAAAGCACAGTAGTCAAATACCTTTCAAAGGCCAGGCATTTCTTTCATTTATTTATTCAAATACCTAACATCTTGTCAAATACGACCTCTGTTTTCTTAAGCTAAGATAAAAGCTAATATTTTTTCTAAATCCATGTATTTCTATTCACTGCTTCATAAAGATGGACAACATAATATTACTGTAAAATAGCTAAATATGAATGGTAGCACAACACAAAAATAAATCAAAGCAGCCTTGCATGGAACATGAATGGGAGAAAAGACAAGCTGGAACTTTATGAGATCTTATACACAAACACTCCAATGAAGAACTTGCAGCTCCATGGCACAGCTCCTCTGAGGTGATTTTCAGAGTAAAAATAAGAGTGCATAGACAAAGGTATGCATGTATTACTTGTGCTTCTACAGAGTAAAATAATCTAAAAGTTTATTTGGAAATTTAAGATGTGTCGCGGGTTAAGCAAGATCTACCTGTGCCCATGACAGGGGGGCAGCTGGCCTAAAAGGGCCGCTGGCCCAAAAAGGGAAGGGGAAAAGGGAATGGGAAAAGAAAACAGCGGCAGCGATCTAAGGAGGAAAACTTATTTTACTAACTATGATATTGGAAATGCAAAATAACACAATATAATAAGATCTAATTGAAATTGAGACTAATAAATCAAAAAAGATAGGAGAGAGAGTTCCCGAGACCAAGTCAAACCTGAAAAGTTTGGGATGGCCGGGAAAACGCTGCCTCCAGGAGCCCACTGACAAGCAGTAAGTGAAGGTTCCCCCCCCCCCCGGAAGGGTCAGATCCCATGACTTCCGTCACGTACAGAGATAGGTACATGGAGCTGGAGTATTAACACTTTAGTTCCAGTGCACTACATGATGTGTTGATGTGGAATACTAAAAACCAAAAAACGTAAAACCATGACATTCCACCCCTTATTCTACATCACTACATCATGCTCAATATATATATATACATATATGCAAACAAAATGATTAAAAGTGCATTACACACAGACAAGTCTATATACATATACATAGAATTACTGGCTGCACTCCCCTAGCATCAAGTTTCCTTGTGGTACACATTGAACATCCCCGTTTCTTTGCATTACCCACCAAGTGGACCCTGGTCCCTGGGCAAAAACAGTACCACGGAGAGGTTTGCCCTTTCCAGAAGCTGGAAGAACCCAAACCGTTTTACCCAACATGTTTTTTACATGTACAACAGGGACTTTATCTCCCTCTACAGTATGTAGGGAGCTGGATTGGGAAGGACCATCACGATTGATAGATCCTCTGGTATTGACTAACCAAGTGGCTTCCGCCAAATGCTTCTCCCAGTGCTTAAATGTTCCACCACCCATTGCTTTCAGCATAGTTTTTAACAATCCATTCCACCGTTCAATTTTACCAGAGGCTGGTGCGTGGTAGGGAATATGGTAAATCCACTCAATGCCATGATCTTTGGCCCAAGTATTCACAAGAGAATTCTTGAAATGAGTCCCGTTATCTGACTCAATTCTTTCTGGGGTGCCATGTTGCCACAGGACTTGTTTCTCAAGACCCAGTATGGTGTTTTGGGCGGTAGCATGGGGTACTGCATATGTTTCAAGCCACCCCGTGGTTGCCTCCACCATGGTAAGCACATAACACTTACCACTGTGAGATCGTGGCAAGGTGATATAATCAACCTGCCATGCCTCCCCATATTTGTACTTTTGCCATCGCCCTTCCTCCCAGAGTGGTTTCATCCTCTTGGCTTGTTTAATTATGGCACACGTTTCACAGTCGTGAATAACCTGTGCAATAGCACCCATAGTTAAGTCCACCCCTCGGTTTCTAGCCCACTTATATGTTGCATCTCTCCCTTGGTGGCCCGAGGTCTCGTGGGCCCACCGAGCTAGAAATAATTCACCCTTGTTCTGCCAGTCCAAGTCTATTTGAGCCACCTCAATTTTGGCAGCTCGGTCCACCTGATGGTTATTTTGCTGTTCTTCAGTAGCCCGATTCTTGGGCACATGAGCATCTACATGGCGTACTTTCACGACCAAATTCTTTATCCGGGTAGCAATATCTTTCCACAGTTCAGCAGCCCAAATAGGTTTACCCCTTCTTTGCCAGTTATTTTGTTCCCACTGATGTAACCACCCCCACAGAGCATTTGCCACCATCCACGAGTCAGTGTAAAGATAAAGTATTGGCCACCTCTCCCGTTCAGCAACATCTAAGGCCAGTTGGACAGCCTTTACCTCTGCAAATTGGCTTGATTCTCCTTTGCCTTCAGTGGCCTCTGCAACTTGCCGTGTGGGGCTCCACACAGCAGATTTCCATCTGCGATGCTTTCCCACAACACGACACGATCCATCTGTAAACAGGGCATATTTTTTTTCATTTTCTGGTAATTCATTGTATGGTGGGGCCTCTTTAGCTCGTGATACTTCTTCTCCTGGTGATGTTCCAAACTTTTTACCTTCAGGCCAGTCCATGATGACCTCTAGGATTCCTGGACGGCTGAGATTCCCCATCCGTGCTCGTTGTGTAATCAACGCAATCCACTTACTCCAAGTGGCATCAGTTGCATGATGAGTGGAGGGAACCTTTTCTTTGAACATCCAGTTCAGCACTGGCAGTCGAGGTGCCAGAAGGAGCTGTGTTTCAGTACCGACTACTTCAGAAGCAGCCCGAAGCCCCTCATATGCAGCTAAGATCTCCTTTTCAGTTGGAGTGTAGCCCTCTTCTGACCCCTTATATGCTCTACTCCAAAATCCCAGGGGTCGGCCTCGGGTCTCTCCTGAGGCTCTCTGCCACAAACTCCACGTGGGACCTTTCTCTCCAGCAGCAGTGTAGAGGATGTTCTTTATACCCTGTCCTGTCCGTACTGGCCCCAAGGCCACGGCACGGGCTATCTCCTGTTTAATCTGTTCAAAAGCCTGCTGCTGCTCGGGGCCCCATGTAAATTCATTCTTCATTCGCGTCACATGATAAAGGGGGCTTACAATGAAGCTATAGTTTGGAACATGCATTCTCCAAAAGCCCACTGCACCCAGAAAAGATTGTGTCTCTCTCTTATTAGTGGGTGGAGACATAGCAGTGATTTTGTTGATCACATCTGTCGGGATGTGACGACGGCCATCTTGCCACTTTATACCTAGGAACTGAATCTCCTGAGCGGGTCCTTTCACTTTGCTTCGCTTAATAGCAAAACCAGCACGCAGAAGAATCTGGATTATTAGCTCTCCCTTTGTGAAGACTTCTTCCGCTGAATCGCCCCACACAACGATATCATCAATGTATTGCAGGTGCTCAGGAGCACTGCCCTGTTCCAATACAGTTTGGATCAACCCATGGCAAATGGTTGGGCTGTGTTTCCACCCCTGGGGCAAACGGTTCCAAGTATACTGAACGCCCCTCCAGGTGAAAGCAAACTGTGGCCTACATTCTTTGGCCAAAGGAATGGAGAAAAAAAGCATTAGCAATGTCAATGGTGGCATACCATTTGGCTGCTTTTGACTCCGGTTCATACTGGAGTTCTAACATGTCCGGCACAGCAGCACTCAGTGGGGGTGTGACTTCATTCAGGCCACGGTAGTCCACTGTCAACCTCCATTCTCCACTGGCTTTACGCACTGGCCATATGGGGCTGTTAAAGGGCGAGTGAGTTTTGCTGATCACTCCCTGACTCTCTAGTTGACGAATCAACTTATGAATGGGGAGCAAGGAATCCCTGTTGGTGCGATACTGCCGTCTGTGCACTGTTTTTGTAGCAATTGGTACCTGTTGCTCTTTCACTCGTAGCAACCCCACAACAGACCGATCTTCTGACAGGCCAGGCAAAACAGACAGCTGCTTAATGTTGTCTGCGTCTACAGCAGCTATTCCAAAGGCCCATCGATACCCTTTAGGATCCTTGAAATGTCCCCTTCTGAGATAATCAATACCTAGTATACATGGAGCCCCTGGGCCAGTCACAATGGGGTGTTTTTGCCAGTCTTTACCAGTGAGGCTTATTTCGGCCTCCAACGCAATCAATTCTTGGGAGCCCCCAGTCACTCCAGAAATATGGATTGATTCTGTGCCCTCATGACTTGAAGGCATCAGAGTACACTGTGCCCGCATTCTCCACCAAAAATCTGTCGCGGGTTAAGCAAGATCTACCTGTGCCCGTGACAGGGGGGCAGCTGGCCCAAAAGGGCCGCTGGCCCAAAAAGGGAAGGGGAAAAGGGAATGGGAAAAGAAAACAGCGGCAGCGATCTAAGGAGGAAAACTTATTTTACTAACTATGATATTGGAAATGCAAAATAACACAATATAATAAGATCTAATTGAAATTGAGACTAATAAATCAAAAAAGATAGGAGAGAGAGTTCCCGAGACCAAGTCAAACCTGAAAAGTTTGGGATGGCCGGGAAAACGCTGCCTCCAGGAGCCCACTGACAAGCAGTAAGTGAAGGTTCCCCCCCCCCCCCCCCCCCCTCCCGGAAGGGTCCGATCCCATGACTTCCGTCACGTACAGAGATAGGTACATGGAGCTGGAGTATTAACACTTTAGTTCCAGTGCACTACATGATGTGTTGATGTGGAATACTAAAAACCAAAAAACGTAAAACCATGACAAGATGAAGAAATTAAGCTTAATTATTACCTAAAACTTCTCAAGGGAGAACACTTATTTAAATATATTTTGCAATTTAAATATAATTACCATGGTATTAGCAATTCCAACAACAAACTCATAAATTGGCAATTCAAAATGCTGACTTGATTTCATTTTTGATCAATGTAAATATCTATCTTAGAAAAGTTTCTAATTTTGTTTAACAAAAGATATTAGAAATGCTTGTCTACAAAGAAGAAATAAGCTGAAGGTGTCAAACATCTCTCAAAATGTACTGAGCATTTTGCAATTGTTGGTCCTTACAATGCCACTTTTGGGGAGTAACTGATAAGAGGTATTGGAAATCCTCCTGGTACACTACTGCTGGGACTGGCCCCAGGGAGCAGCCCACACTGAGCGCTGATAGAGCTGCAAGGCTGCCCTTCAACACAGCTGCGTCTGGACTGGTGTTCAAAATGAACAGTTCACGTGCCAGGATCAAATGAGGTAACACCTATAAGCACTTCCATTTGAAATTCTATGACAGAGAACATGTTTAATGTGCCAGAAACTTACTCAGAAACCTTAATCTTATTATCCCAAAGCTACCTTGCATCAGAACAATATACGGACAGGCTCTATAGATATACTGGTCCTTATTTACCTTATTTACTTTTTATACTCTCTCAGCACCCTGTATGTTCTAGCAGATGCCTGGATTTGGAACACACTGCTTGTTTGCAGTGCTGCTGCTCGTTCACTACTCCATTCTGTCACCCACTTGCTGATTACTTGTGAATGGACTTTCTGGTCCATCTTTTGTAGCAGACTCCACTCAGGAGGCCCACAGTTTTCCAGCATAGCCAGTAGCTTTCTGTTGTTTACTTAGGAGATATTTCACCTTTCTTTTGATAGCACTTCATTTCCACCTTCTTCTAATTCCCAGTTACATGTTTACAATCCTCTTCAAAAAGTTTTTTTTTGTTGGTGTTTTTTTTTTTTGGGGGGGGGAATTATTTCATATGCAAAAATTGATGGGTATTACATACATTTTCATTTTTTTGATTTATACATATATTCAAGAACTATCATAATATCTTCACTTTGGCTTTCTCATCAAGATGAGATTATACAATTCCTACTGACTCCAACTGTATAAGGTTACTCTTTACGAGTCTCTTAAAATATGACTGTAGAATCACTAAATGATTTATAGGCCACTTCAGGTTACTTTTAAGCAAATTTAATTTTTACATCCAGTAAATTTGCACTTGCTTTTTCATATGGGAATGGGGAATTTTTTAAACAAATATTATGAACCTTGAAGTGTACCAAAAGGATAAGCGTACTTTAAAAAGTAGTTAAGTACTAGAAAGTCTTGGTAAAACTTATTAGAAATAATCATAGCTTTATTATGGCAATATAAGATGAAAGATCTGTGGATACTTTTGTATGACAAGCCCACCAACTTTATCTGGTGTTGAACAAGATCAGCTAACCAATAAATCATTTTGATCTAAATTATGAATATAAACAATTATATCTTTACTACTAAGGAAAAATCTGCTGATTTACAATTGGTAATATCTTTCCTATTAATTAAACACAACCATAATTTGAAGCTCTTCTTCCTCCAATAAAGCAACAGCAGCTTCGCAGAAATAAGAACAGCCATGCTCAGTGATGTCACTTCGAATGCCTGTGAGTTGTATAAAAGCTCTTAACATTGTCAGAGCAGAGATTGACCCAGTGCCCTGCATTGAGCCACCTTGTGTTAATGCCACTGCACAACACGCAGTAACATGGTACACAGAAGCTGGGAGACACAGTGGATTGTGTCAAGGAACCTGATAGAGCAGCTTGAGGACGTCAGATTACACTGAGTTTTTCTGAACTTCAATGTACCCAGAAGCAGTATGAGATCGTGAACTGAAAAGCAGTGGGCTATAACGATCACACTGAATGCAGTTTCATACAATGTAAGTAACTATAGCTTACATACAAATATCATGATGATGATGATTATAAATCATAAAGAAACTTGATTTACAGTCCTTTCTTCTCTTAACTTACTGCATTTGTATGCAGTCTGAAACTGCAGTCTGCGGTCTGCAGTTCACAGCCTGAAAAGATAAGTGTATGCTAAACAGTAAGTACACATATTCATGACAAAGCTAAACATGTGAAGAAAATACAATAGATTTTGACTGTGATTTCTATTTCCCTGGGGGTCTGTTTCTATGTATCAGCACAGAGGGATGAGCATGTTTTCAATTTGTTTTCAGAATATGAAAGTTCCACTGGTCAATGAACACTTGGACAAAGCTTTTCTATATTTATTTTAATTGGAGTAACCAAATATAGTCAGTTGTTTAAAAATATATCCACTAATACACTGCAGTATCATGAAAAAAAAAAAGAAAAAAAAAAAACCTGGGAAAAAAAAACAAACCAAAAAAATAACAGTGCAACATTCAGCCTACACCTCATCATTATGGAATAATTTTGGAAAAACTTAAATTATTTCGTAAAAACAAATTCTGTCACTTTTTGTTTCATAATGCCTACAGGCATTTGCTGTCTGTATACCATTGTCCTAATTAAGAAAATTCAGTAACAGGTAGAGCACTAAAACTACTTCTCCTCATTTTACTGCAAGTGTTAAATATAGCTTGATTCATGAGGCTAGAAAATTGCTCCATTATTTTCCATGGGATTAAATATGAGCTCCTTTAAGCTGGTCATTGTTCTCAAAAAATATTTGCCTGTCTTTTCCAATGTCTTCTGGGAGTCAAAAGGACATATTTTCTAGTTTGCTTGACAGCCTTTTTCTCTGAGTGGGAACAATGCTGCAAATAGAACGCTCATAAGAAGGGTTACCAAATATAAATGGGTGTCACTAGATGTCACTATTTTGCAAACGGTCTCATGGTTCTACTTAGCCTAAAAAGCAGAACATACATCTTGGAGAAAGTCCTGCTTTTAAAAGGTGCTTTCTGGCAGGTGGATGTCTTCTCTTTGATTTGGAAGATGTTCCATATATTTTGGTTGTTATGATACCAGTATAGTTATAAAATGTTAATGGGAAAAATCAGTATTTAATTCCATGCTTTGTGCTTTGCATAGTGTGAATGATATAAAATGCAGTGACTGGACTACCTGGATGACAGCCATGCCTCTGTTGGGCTATTCCCTGGGGCTATTTAATGCTGCTGAAGAACTAAGTGGTCAGAAAAAAGGAAAGTGCATTTACAAGATGCAGTGTTTTGAATCATCTAAACAATACCTGACTGAAAGATACCTTTATGATTTCAGCCTGAATTTCAAGTTGCTTTTCTCTTGTGGGGAATAAAGCTCAATCTTATGTTCTTCAGAGAAGCTACAACCCTGTTTTTGGTGGAGAGATCAAACTCTCAGATATCAAATCCAGTGCTATGTGTTATTTCTTGTTTAATACTTCAGGGTCAGGACTAAAAAGTAGGCCTCTGAGATTTATATCTTGAGTTTGCAATCAACCCTTTTTGTGAACTTCAACAAGCCAGTTATCTCTCTGTTTCAATTTCCTCATCCACAGAGAAACAGAATTACAGAAGGGAGACATAACAGGATGTGAATAGAGAGAGACTGGAAAGGAAAAGATGTTTTTTCCTGACTTTTTTTTTTTTCTTGTTTGTTTCAGGGGTTGTTGGTGGTTTGTTTTATATTTTTAATGTAATTGTCATTTTAAATGTACAATGTGAAATACAGCATTGTAACAAATCAAAGTGTTTCCTTTTAGCAATCTGTGATATACAAGCTAGGAAATAGGAAACATTCTAATCATTAAAACATGAGAACAATTCTGTAATTCACATTGTATTGTTCAGAAATCAACACAGCAGAGTGCTAATAAACAACAGATATGCCCTGAGGAAGAGATCTATAAAAGTCAGAACTGTCAGTCATTGCACTACTTATTATGTCTGTCTAAATAGAAGAATAGTTTTCTTCAAAATTGCCATGAACTATTTTGCACGGTGAACTTTACGAAGGAAAATATATTTTTATTAGTTTGGACAGGGATCAGCTTTATTATATACACTACTGATATTACATATATTGTTGTCCAGATATTATTTCATCATGTTTAGACTTAAATTTGACTTTGAAAATGATGTTAATAGAAGAGATTGTTCAGCAAAAAATTAAACTTACCTATGCAGTGAAGAAAAAGGCAATACAAAAGACACAAGACAACTACTGATGATATTGGCCCATTTCTATGATTTCTCTGTTAGAATATGGTATTTCCACAGGCCAAGGTCCAACGTCAGTATCAAGCATAAAAAGGCATTTTCTTCCCATTTCCATTAGAAACCACAAATCTTCTAATATAATACAGCAAGGAAAGGTATCCAGAGGGACCCGGACAAGCTTGAGAAAAGGGCCCATGCAAGCCTCATGCAGTTGAAGTAGGCCAATCCTTCAGACTGGAGCAGACAAGGCTTCAGGGAGACTTCATTGTGGCCTTACAGTACTTAAAGAGAAGCTACAGGAAATATGAAGAGGAACTCTTTGAGCAGAGAGAGTAGTGACAGTATTATGGGTATTGGCTTTAAACCAAAGGAGAGTTGACATGAGGAAGAAATTCTCTACTCAGAGGATGGTGAGGTGCTGGAACAAGCTGCCAGGAGAAGTTGTGGATGTCCAATATCTAGAAACATTCAAGGGCAGGTTGGGTTGGACTTTGAGCAACCTGGTCTAGTGGATGGTGTCCCTGCCCATGGAAGAGGGAGCAGAATTCATTAATCTATAAGGTCCCTTCCAACTCAATCCATTCTATGGTTATGTGATCAAATGTGTAGCTGAACAACAAAATGTTTTCTATGACAAGATCAGTTATTATATTAATAATAATAATAATAATAAGTCAAACAATGTTAACACTTTCTGATATTATCAATCCATTATTGTAAAGCTAGCTCAAGAAGCAAATAAACAATGAAATATCCTAGCAAACATAAAATGCAGTGCAACTAAAAGGAGGCCAAAGTATGAACTCTGTTGGTTTTTTTTTTCTGCTGCTGAAGTAATTTAAAATGCTTGAAGTCGTTGCTACTAATTATGAAATAATCTCACCAGTTCACTCCTAAAAACTTCAGAGTCAGTCTAGAGGGAGAACGAGAAATTATTTAATTAATGTACTCTAAATAGTCAAGCTTAAATTGTGTCTCATTATAAAGCATCCCCCACTGTTGCTACTGGCTTCTGAAAATACAGTGTTTCCACTTATGTGTCCAGGGCTAGAGCTAAAATGAGAGGTAATTAAGGAAACATTAAACCATTGTTTACAACAAATTAAAGAAGTTTTATGGTGCAGAAACTACAAAATAAAGTGATTCTGCACATAAAGCAACATGATGAAAGAAGTTAACTCGAATACCCCTAGAGCAACCACTTCTAATGAAATCTACAGCAGAACAGAATTAATTTGCTTATTCTGTTATCTGGGTTAGGCATATCTGTTCATCTTAATTCTACTTGTTTCAAGTAGTAAATACATTTGATCGTTCCTTTACTGTGTTAAAGACTGGTAACATCCAGCCAATCTGGACCACATCAGGATGTAAATATCACTGAGGATGTGAAACATGGACTTACTTTATTGAGCTCTTTTCTTTGAAGAAACCAGATGTTTCGAATTTCCATTTTTCATCTTGGAAAATCTGGGAGCATTTCAGAACAAGCAGGAATATATTCTGAAGTAATATATTCTGTTAGTTTTAAAGGGTTCCTTAATTGAACTTCTAATAAGAAGACATCAGAAAGTCCAATTATTTCCAACAAGGAAACCACGAAATCTTACCTACCTCTGTCTCCTGCTTTATCATAAAAACTAAAGTAGAAAAAGCTGACATCTTCCTGCACAGATGGAATTCCTGCACAGATGGAATTAAATATTCAATGCTTAAGACTGCAATCCTTCTTTTACAATGTTCATCCAAAGGCTTTATGACAGCAGTTCATGGAAAAACAAAGACTTCACATATAGAAGCAGCAACAAATAATATACATATATCCACACACATATATGAGCATGTTCAAAAATTATGCAGGCAATGAGAGAACAAAAGTGGGAATGTCTCTCAAACAGTCACAAACATCATAAGTTGTAACACCTTGAGTAAGGAAAATCATTTGATTTTTCAAATTGCTCTGATAACAATTTTTCCATTCTAACAGCTGTTGGAGTTCAAAGCTGCAAAGCTGCAACTGACACAGCTATCTGGGGATGCATGAGGTAACATTTCACTTAGCTCAGCCTGTCTGCCAAAAAAAAAAAAAAAAAAAAAAGACGAAGAAATGGCATATGTACTTAAGTGTGCCCTACCTATTAGAATAAGTATACAGGCACTGACATCACATAACTGTTTAAAAATAATGCCTTCTACAAATTATGATTTTGATTTCAAAATATCCTTTCCTTCAAATCAACTACTTAATAATTTCATAATTCACATTTTTTATATCCATACATTAATATTTCATATTGGCATTTTTCCTGTGCATAACAAACGAGCCAAAGTTTTTGTTGCAGAACCACAGGAAGATCTTCCTACAGTAGCTGTCAGTGAAGATAAGTGCTCAAGCTCACTCTGAAGCTTGGAAGAGTTGGCATTGGCCCTGCCCATTCTAGGGCCTTTTTACTGTCCAAATTAATTTTACAAGACTGTCTCATCTGCATAAAAGCAAAGCATAGCAAAGACTGCACCCATGCAACATAAAAATATACTTATTCAGATACGCTTCATCTTTAAATAAATGTATAAAATGTATAAAAAAAATTATACATGTTTATTTAAACATGTATAAGAAACCACTAACCAATAAATGCATATTCAACACTTTCTTCTTAAAAGATTTGTTTAAAACTCTTTCTAAGTTCTTTATTTTTCGTTTCATAAATGTCAAGGGAACGAAATAAAATCCTCAATCTTTTCATTCTGAAACCTCCAAAACGCATGATTACTATTCTTCTAGTCAATAACATTTACAAATACATATTGCTATATGTAAAAATGACTAACAAAATCATAACATTGCACTTTCCATTTACATGAGAAAATACCTACTACAGAAGAAATACTCGTGTATTCTTTGACACTGAGTTCATATCCTTCAAATCAACCTAATAATCTTGAGTCAACCACAGTCATTTACAATTGCCTGGTATAAATCAAAGATTTATTTCAACAAGCATCGGAAGGATGATGAGATACCCAAGCTTCTCCTCTGCACAGTTCTCCCTACATTTCATACATACCATGCACAGTCCTCACTCTCCAATTGTGGAAGCTCATTTTAATATCTCAGATTCTTTGTACTAACAGCTATCTCTTCATAGTGATTAAAATACTGTTTCCTCTCTTGCAATGAATTAATAACAGATTAACTGTAGCGTGAAGCTGACTGATATTAAGAATTTATTTTCATGCAACTAGATATCATAACAACAGCCTTAGTTTCAAGGTCAAACAACAGAACAAAACTTGCAAAGTACTGTACAGCAGAACCTGGTATCTGACATCTATAACTAATGTTTGCAAATACCAATATAGTAAGTTATTTACTACACAAGAAAAGAAAACCAGAACAAAACAAATAAACAAAAAATCATTAATGAGATATTATTTGGTGTTTTCATCAGAGAACTATAGGATGGGTTGAGTTAGAAGGAACCTTAAAGATCATCCAGTTCCAACCCCTGCTGTAGGGAATTTCCAAGCACTCCACAGATTTCATTCACTTCAGGCTTTTCACATCGATTCACAGGAATGCTACAGATACATTAAATATATTGTCAGCTGGATCATCATTTTCTTGAGTCAGTAACATTGCTTTTATTCACAGTGATGGATATCAAGCAAACACCAACCTATGTACAGGAACCATGTGATCATAACTGCGGGGGTAAAAACTGATGCTGTAGTTCTTTGGGTTAAACATTTAACCACTAAGCATGCATGTATCAAGCACATATATTATGAAGTTTTATCCAGATGCCTTTGCAACTGCATTTTCCTTCTTTCAGTTGTTAAATCATAGAAGCAGAATCACACGGTATCACATGGAAGAGACCCACAAGAATCATCCACACAGAATCACCCAAAATGCAAACCGTACATCTGAGAGCACTGTCCAAAAAATTCTTGATCTCCAGCAGGCTTCAGGCTCTGACCAATGTTTTGGAGAGCCTGTTCCTGTACTTATACTGACTTAAGAAACCTACTATTAGTGAAACATTTGGATCTAACCTGGAATTTAAGATGTGTAATAATAATCCCAGTTTTTGTATTGTCATTCCAAAATTTTACTTCTGACATCCAGCAGTACTTAACCATGAATGTATTTAGGCATATATAAGTGCAGTTAAACTGTTAAAAGAATTTTTATTACATCTGTGCAGTTTCCTTATTATCACTACAGTAATTGTTTCCCTCAGAAAAGCAAACAATTTCCAGATTTTTTTTTTCCCAAAATGTATATTATTATAATTGTAAATTATTTAACTTTAAAAATACAGTTGTCACTTCTTGAGCATGAAACACTCCTTACTTATATGGGATAGATTCAATGTCTCTTATCAGTTGTGTTTGCATACTGGTTTTATAATAACGTTCTAAAGATCAGGATACTAAAGGAAAACAGTTATGATTAAGCAAGTGTTCAGGGATTTCTCAGCAAGAAATGCATAGTCTGATCTTGGTACGCGTTATAATTGGGCCTTATATGGATACCTAAGACAGTTAAATTCCCTTAAGACACTTATTACCAAAAATTGTCACCTAAAGACACAGCTGGGAACCTTAGTGATTAGCACTGAAATTACCTGCTATAATTATACTTTAAACTCTCTTAGAGGAGAGAGACATGAAGACTGTCTCTTTTATTTCTTTTTACATCTGACTACTAAGTATTGTTCAGCATCCAGTAAAATGTGTTGATGCTGAGTGAAAACAAATATGATATTCATTTAAAAAGTGCCCCAAGATGTTTAAATGCACTCTGAATAACATTGGATGTCTAGCAACAGATGTTGTAAGAGACAATGTCAAACATTTCCTTCTTCTGAAGCATTTTGTGGACAGTACTGAAACTCTTAAAGAAGCTCCAGAAGACTCAGCCATGAGCATGATAAATGCTACACACTGATGATCATCACATATCACAGCATAAATGTATGAGCATAAATCAGATATTTTAATTTCACCATCCCCTACTTGTTTTAAGAGAGGGAGATTGACTGTAAGACAGGGAAGAGATGAGGACTGCTCCCAAAGTAAAGCCTCCCATTTTATTATGTTAGCCATGACATTAGAGGAGGATGTTCCTGATATGGCAGTAGAGGCTGAAGCTTCTTGCCAGTATTCCATTACATTTTGTTGCCATGTGACAGATGGAAGCAGAGGGACATTCTGATTAAACAGCATCTGACATAGAAGACTGTATGAAGCAAAGGTGTGGAATTCTATTCCTCCATGAAGAAAAAGAGGCAGCAAAGCAATTGACATTCACTGATGCTTTGCTGTGCTGAACATTGAAAGAGACCAAACAGTAGATGTGAGCACAGTGAGGCCATGGGTGGTATGTTTCAGCACAGCAACAGTGGGTCACCTCTGCTGGTACAGATTTTTATGAGTGCAGCATGCAGGCTTTTGTTCAGTGCTGGTGAAAAGGAATAGCTAATGGTGGTGACTATGTTGAAAAATAGTCTTTTGTAGCGGGGAATTTTCACTGTCAAATGGTATTATTATGCTTTTTGTATCTGTTGTAGCTTCCACCGAAACAAGGAGGAGTCATTATTTTTGGAGTGACCTACATATTTTGCCAAACCCAGCAATTACCAGGAAGGTAATTGTTTCAAAATCTTCCTACAGCAAGACTGGCACTTTTATTGTTATTTAATATCAAGCAAATAAATGAAAATTCACTTCCTAGGTCACTTCACAGTGAGTTCCTTGACATTGTGAATCTTCCTGTGATACATATATAATAAAAACCTTGCAATGCTTTATAGGTCTCTTGTTTGTCAAAATGTAGCTCCTAAGGACATACATCCCAAGTTTCCTACCTTGAAGATTTTTCAGATGTTAATCACAAAAATGACTTAGCAGATTAAAAAAGATTCTAAATGCATACTCAATGCACAGTGTGATCAATAAGCTCTGAAAGTGACTTATCAAGATTAGAAACTCAGAAATTCTCAAAGAATGCCAAAGAACACCAAAGATTTACACTGATAAAATCTTAATGTACTTCTACTGAAATTACTGAAATAACTATTATATTATATATATAAATATAATATTTATTTATTTATTATATATATAAAAAATGAAGTTTTAATACTCTTATTATCATTTTTAAGTATAAAAATTCTGATCTTATTTGAAATGCAACCTGATTAATTTAAAGTACGTATGTTGCACTTGGACACTTCACACTAATAAATGTTTTTCAACAAATAATTTGACTCATTTGTCTACTCATTCTAGGGGAAAAGTTCAAGAGCAATAACATTTAAAATCAGCAAATACACAGTAGGGGGTTTTATTTGTTTGTTTGTTTTACAATGATTTAACATGAATAACTACATCATTATTTTTAAGAGAAAGTTTTAGACAGCAACCTGTAACTGTTCATGTCAAAATTTTGTATAATGGCTCCAAAGGAACCATTAAGTTGTAAATGAGCCATTAAAAAAAAATATATATATATATATATATATTTAAAATCTAAATACATACTTTTCAATAGAAGTTTAGAGTCTTCTGCTGCCACTCTGCTCTATTAGATTAATAGTATTTTAAGAAAATAAGCATACATATCTATACCTACTCCTATTCCTATACATATTCAGCTGTGCGCTGTTCTAAAATAAGTATACATACATAAATATGTATACACACATAAGAGACCATAAGCTTTTTTTTAGCTTGTCACTTATCTCAAACAAAATGTGCTTTATCCATTTTGCATTCATCTTATTCAATGATAAACTATATTGATTTTGCAAGCAGTTCTAAACTCTGCCTGTTAACTTGTAAAAATTGCCTGTAAAGTATGCTGGCATTGAATAATGCCAACAAATGAACATAAATTCTCAATGAAATAAGAGCATTAGCAAAAAAAAAAAAATAAAAAAAATTAAGAAACAAAACAAAACAACAACAACAAAATCTCTGTGTTTACTCACATGGTATTTGAATTCTCATCAATAGAATGTTATCTGTTATCAGAAAGATTGTAGAGAATGAGTATAACCTAAGTACACCACTGAACCAAAAAGAGACAACTGCAAATTCTTTCAGAGCCAGTGAACTCAAGACAAAGAAAAAAAAATATATATAAAATAAATAGCTGTGCACTGATAGTTCCAGTTTGTGTCAGGCAGTTTTCTTGTTAATAAACTTTAGCAGTCTAATTGCTTAGCATATCCATAATTCATATTTTATTTTTCTGTTATTTCCTCTGTTATATGTTAACCACCATAAACAAAAGAAGGATCTGTTTTTGCCTCTGCTGGCATGTTGTTACAGAGAGTCTCAACTTCAGCTAGTTCCTGAGTGAAAGTTTGACTTACTTTGTGCATATCACAGCTCAACAACTTACTGTAACATGGGGGCTCCCATTCTACAACAGAAATACCTTTCTGTCCTACTTAAAGAAAAAAATGTTACTGTCAATACCAGTCATTTTTTGGGGTGGTCCTTATGGTCAACCCAAGCATGATCTACCAAGGAAGATGAAAGCCACACAGCTGATCCTAAGCACTAAGCCACAAACATGCTCAACTCAGTGGTGCGAATAGAGGCTAACAGTTGTTTAAGCCCTCATCCCACCCATAAATTGAGCTCAATTTTTAAAGCCAATCTACAGGCCTTTAAACTTATTTATCTTTCTCCTTATGCCTACAAATCACTATTTTAAGCCAGTTTAATGATCTCGAATGCACTTATTCATGATTTTAAAACACTTGGGACTGAGGCATCTGCAGTTGCTGGAGGGCTAATGAGGTGTGAGCTGGGTCAGGGAGAGATGGTGTAAGTCCATTACAGCAAGAAATAAGAAGTGAAGTGAAAAAGTGAGTTTAAAGAGAGAGAGTTTGACACACAGGGAGGAAGCTGCCATTCCTACATTGTGGAGTGGGACTATCAAAGGCAGAGTAGAAAGAGGGTTGGGGGTGAAATGAACAAACGGAGCACAGAGGAAAGGGGACTGGGCAAGGAGAGCACTTTAGTAAAAATCAGATGCACTGAGGAACCTGACTTTAAAGATGAGAATGCTAGTTCACATTTCATATATAAGAACAAAGCTGAAGTCAGAGAAGAAATTCCAGGGGAAGCAGTGGCAGCACACTAGAAAGAAAAGTGGAGACTTTATAAGCGAAGAGGTTACTTACAACCTTGGTGGAAACATCAGGCCAGGACAGTAGCCCTTCCTACTACGTCTGAAATCAAAAACACTTTATCTGGGATAGAGATTTTCAGGATTAAAAAAGTGTTGACTGTTACTCATTGGGCTAAGACTATGATCCCATCTGAGAACAGGCTATATACAAACAGAAAAGGAAAGAGATTTCTTAGCAGCAGAAAGAGAGAATTGTACATCATCAGGAAATGGAAGCGATGTGAATTTTATGGAAGTGCAACAGTTAGGGTGCCACTAACAGACTGCCATCTATTTAAGCAAGTACTTAATTACGAGAAACCTAAGTCAGGGACCATGCCAGCACAACGTGTAAAATAAAATGGAACTGGTTTTTTTTTGTTTGTTTTATCAAAAACAAAAACAAAAACATCCATCACAGACCTGGGGGTCATCAAATGCCTGTGCTTAAGAACGAAGACATTTCTTCAATTACCCACATGAAGCAATTATCATTTGTTATACGAATCATCCTTCATAATTATTCCTATGATTGAAACTTGGCACTGCTCACACAGTGAAGCACTGGTAACAGAATGTGTTACCATTCTCATACAAAAGGGGGGGCAACAGCATGAAAACTGTGAAATTGGGGTGTTAACATCAAGGTATCAGATAACAAAAATATTATATTTATATACTGCTTTGCAGTGCTGCTTGAAGTGGAAATTGTGTAATTCTAGTCATTTGTGGATTCACTACTGCACTTGCTTACAGCCTTTTTAGAATGCTACTGCTCTTCTGCAAAGCAGAGCTTTGGAGGATTTCAATGCATTCCTTCAGGGCTGATGGCTGCATTGAAAGGACTCTAATAAGTGGTAAACATTGAAAAATGAGGACGCTTGACATTAGGTGAAAGACATATAGCCTGTCTACTGAGACAATCATAAAATAAATTGAAACATTAACAACATCCTTGCCCTCCAATACGTGCGGGATGGAACTGTTATAAACTTTTTCTAATGCAGTTAAATAGGCTCACATAAAGGCACATTATTAATAAAAGGAAATGTATGTCTTCGTAAAGGAAGGACATCTCCCTAAACCGAATACTAAAAGTGTCACATGAAAAAAAAGAAAAAAAAAAAAAGGATAGAAATAGCAACATTCCTATAGATGTAAATAGGGAGGCAAAAAAAAAAAAAAAAAAAAAAAGTTCTGCTGATCATCCTCTCCTAAGCCCCATTTGAAATTATTCATTTACACATTTGGACTTTTTTTTCCTCGTTCACAGTTAGCATTTATAACTCCACATCACAGCTCTGGTTCTTAATACAGTAATTTATATGCAGTGAAAAGCTGAAAGTGGCTGATAGCCGCCAAACAGAATCTCGTTTGGGACTAACAGCTTTGGGTGATGGCATCTAAGGCCGTGGGCCAGAAAGAAAAAAAAACGACAGGGGGCTGGGAGGGGGGGGGGGGGGGGGGTGGTTTTGAGAGTGGATCTGAACATGACCATTCATCTAACATAAAAGGCAATCGATTGCCATGCAACTCAATAGAACTGCTGATTTGGAATTCATTCAAATACACAGCCCTGAACAGAATCCTTGAATGAGTAAACAATTTGCTTTTGTTAAAGACACATGAGTTCTCTCATCATCTGAGTATAGAAAACAATGCAAAATAAATATTCTGAGCTCAGGTTAATTACAAAAGAAACTTCCCATTCAGTTTTAGAAACCACGCTATAAAAAAAGCATAAGTTAATACTGAATTAAAAAGTATTCTCAATCAGTGTTAAGCACTCTCCAAAATATAGAAATAATTCCTTTTAGAGATAGATGCCTCCAAATTTAAAGGTAAATATGGACACCAGGAAAACAAAAACAGAAAAATAATAGCAACAGATACAGCGACTAAAAAACAGAACAAAACACATATATTTCATGACTATCTTATAATCCAGAACTAACAGCAATCAACAAAAGGGGTTCTGCACTCTTAATGAGAATAACCCATCCAAAGTGTATACATTAATCCAAACTAAAACTAATTTGGTTGCTTAAATTGCTTTTTAAGAAAATACAGCAGACAAAAACCTGTAACATGATTACAGAATCACAGAATCACAGAATCATCAAGGTTGGAAAAGACCTAAAAGATCATCCAGTCCAACCATCACCAGTACTCCCCAGCTAAATCCTATCCCTCAACACAACATCCAAACGTCTCTTGAACACATCCATGTTCGGTGACTCCACCACCTCCTTGGGCAGTGCATTCCAATGCCTGACTACCCTTTCCGAGAAGTAATATTTCCTAATGTCCAGCCTGAATCTCCCCTGGCGATATTAGATTAGATTAGATAAAACTATACAGAAAATACAAATTTAAATGGCAAAAGCATAACACTTTTCTCATCAGTTACTTAAGCTCAGTTCCATATATAGACATGTAAAAATTTGTTTCAGTTAGGAAATGAATATATGATTTTCCAAGCAATGTAATCAAAAGCCAGAGCTAAGTCTGCTACTTTTTATTTAAAAAAAAAAAAGGAAGTTGAGAATTTGAGAATGTCATGACGACTCCAAAAGTGAATTAAATTTTTGCAACTCTGCAAGAAAAAAATATACACTTCATCTTATAGCTTGCTAATATTCACCAAAGATCTTGTTTTTCAAGTTAATTCCGCTGCGAACACTATCATTGTGTTAATTTTTCAAATGAAGAAATTTTGTTTCTGAATTGTGAATTTTGCAAATAGAAGTGAGCTAACATCGTAAGATGCTTAGAGTAGAGCTCTTGTTTTGGATTGGTATTAGTAATTTTCTGGAAAAAAAGCACTAAAATGACAATAATTCTATACAAACTATTCATTGATAAGTGTACGTTTAATATATGCATTTAATATAAGAAGAATGAGGATGTAATATATGTCACATTTCTTAATACAAGGAGAAATAATTTCACACTGAATTAAGAAGAAACATGGCATAACAATATGCAAGATAATTTAAAAGATTATTATATTTGTATATATGTAACTTGGTGTTTTTAAAAAATGGAAATCAATAGCACAGTTCATGTAACCATAAGATATAATGCTTTACATCATGTAATTTTTAATTTGCAAAAATATAGTAAAGATTCAGGGATCTGGGGTTGTTTAGTCTGGAGAAGAGGAGACTCAGGGGAAACCTTATCAATCTCTACAGCGATCTGAAAGGAGGCTGTGGTGAGGTGGGGTTCAGCCTCTTATCCCAGGTAACAGTGACTTTTTTTTTCTTTTTCTTCTTTTCCTTTTTTTTTTTTTTCAGTTTATTTTTGTTTTACACAGCTGTGCAACCTGATAATTTCATTTGTTTAAATTAGTTATTAAATGTTAGTGTCTTACTGACTGCTCCTTGGCTGCAAGCGTAAACACCATTTCCACTTTCTAACACTGGAAAACTGCCACCTTTAGATGGCATGAGCAGGTGAATTGCAGATGAAATGTTGATTCATAGAGATGCTCAGAAATAATTTAATGCTGTTCTCATTTTGTGCTACACTCAGGTCTATGGAAACAGAAATAATCCTATTCCATTTAACAAATAAACTATTTATATCAATTTCTATGAAATTGATTTAAATTTTCCAAATGAAACTTGCAGCTGTATCACATTTTTATTAATTTTTTCCATTTACATTTCATCTAAGGAGACCGTGAACATAAGGAATCATAGAATAGCTCAGGTTGGAAAAGACCTTAAAGATCATCCAGTCCAACCACAACCTAACCATACTAACCTGACTAACAATCCTCCACTAAATCATGTCCACATGAGCATCGCATCCAAATGGTTTTTAAACACATCCAGGGATGGTGACTCAACTACCTCCCTGGAATTAAAAGCCTCCCTCTGTTTATATGCTGGGAGAAACAGTGAGACATTTCCTTTAGCACTGAAGTGGTCCATGTAATCTCTCTGTATATTAAATCTTCCATTTTTCTAAAAGCCATCTAGTTATTAGTCATTCTTGACACATCCTCCACAGAAGTGCCCTGCTGAACTCCTTGCTGCTTGGAGTGAGGAGGGGGAAGAGAGGGTGTGTTTTCTGAAAGTCTGTTTATATAATTTGAGAAAATATAAGAAGCAAAGAAAGTATTTGCTTGATCTCCCGCTGACCTTGAAGTCTGTAGGGCAAACTACAAAAGTTATGTAACAATTAAAGCAGACAGGAGGAAGGGAGGCAAATACTGGTGAATCCCCTAATATAGAAATGCTATATATGATTAAGCCACCACTGTTTAAAATCTGTCTGACGCATTTTGTGAGCTCTTTCTTGTTTTAATTAATGAGGTTAAAAAAATAATATTCTCCATTAATTTTTAACACAACAAAAATAATTTAAAGTAAGTGGGAACATTATTCCCAGCACTGCCATTGTAAAATTTAATTAAAATTAAATTAATTCCTGAAATTTTAGCTTTCTCAAATTAGGGAAAGTTTGAGTTTGGTATTAAACTCTAGAAAATAATTCTGTCTTCCAATGAAATTTGAAATATTTTACTTTGTGTAATAGTCATTTTCTATTATGACAACAATCAGTAATGAAAAAAAATTAGTAGGATATTATATGCTTCATAATTTTTTATCATCTTGAAGGTATTTGAGTATAAAGCTGAGATCATTGTACAAAAAATGCTGAGTTGGCCCAGGATGCATACAGTGATCTAAGGAGACAGGCACTGTACTGCAGCAATTACAGTGGTGTTAAGAGCCACCGCTCTCAAAAAGTACTATTCAATAATTTAGATAGAATGAAAAAAAAAAAAAAAAAGTTGAAAAGATGAAGATAGAGAAGGAGTCTAATGTTTGGGTCTTTTTCTAATTCCAAAGATTACTACTCTCCACTTTGATCTGCCCTGAACAGGCTGACGTAGAAATTAGTGAAGAACTTCCATAAACATGGTCCAAGATGACAGAGATTTCTCTCATGGTGGCTGTACACATTCTTCCTTTATTCCTAAAAAGTCAATTCAGAAAAGAAGTCTTGACAGATCATTGTTAATTTATCAACAATGTACAATGCATTTTGGAAGAAGTGCATTTGCTGCAGTCTCTATAAGGGGAGAGAATTGCACTCAGGATTGACAAAACCAGCCAAATAAATTAAAAGACTAAAGAGTGGCTGTTAGCAAGAGATAAAAAGCAGATAGTTGACGGATAGGAAGATATTTATCTGAAAATAAAATGCCCTGTGAATTACCCAGTACTTTTGAAATACTAAATTTTAAAGGAGAAAAAGAGAACGTAAGTAAAGCTAGGTGGCGACATGCTACAGCTGTAAAACATTGTCTTCCAATGTACAACTACAGAATGATTTACCTGTCAAGCATCACATCCCTAGAGACCTGACCTTGACCTGTCAGCCTGGATGCATTAAAATACTTTGCCTGGCCTCTAACACTAATAATGATCACAGGCTACAGTATTCTTCAGAAGAATTCTTCAGAATGCTCTAAAAAGCAAGAGTAAAAGAAGAACAACACAAAATGCTTCACATCTGTTAAAGCTAGCCCTGAACTTTTTATTTGACAAAGAAAGGTCGGAGGGGGTAAAAAAAAGACAGATATTCAAGAAATAAAGGTGTCATGTATTTTGTTCTAACCATATAGAAGGATGCAATATAAAAAGAAACATTGCTGGCATTAAGGACACAAACTTAGCACTCCACCTCCTTTCTTAATGCTTTCAGAGAGTACACATTTGTACGTGCAAACTTCTAAAGACTGTGGTCAGAAACAGGACCGAATAAGTTTAATGAGATGATTCTGAATAAAATTAAGAAATTCCACATTCGATACATGCTGTCTATATTTTGACATGAGGTTCCCATGGTGATTTCTCCCTCTTCTCAAAAACAGAGAGGAAAGAAAAAAAAAGAAAAGAGGGAAGAGGGAAGGGGGAAGGGGGAAGGAGGAAGGGGG
>JAPSGF010000034.1:6725482-6785936 GCA_035772895.1 Perdix hodgsoniae
GGGAGGGGAGGGGAGGGGAGGGGAGGGGAGGGGAGAACTCAAAGCCTACAAACATTTCATCTCTCTCTTAAAGGATCTGTTAGAAAAAAAAATAGCAGTGCTTTTTAAAACATTTCCATACTGAAAGCATATTTGACAGAGATTATAGTAGGTAGTGTAATTAGTTTGTATTTTGTTGATTGATAGCTTTTGTGCATGTTTTGCCCAAAACATTCTCAGTTCCACTTCTGGGCGACATACAAACTGATATCTTAAATGATAAAATTTTGTACGTATAGGAGTCCCCCAGTAAAAGGCATTAGGTACTATGAAAAAGCCGTAACACAAGCTCCTGTGACCCCGTTAGCATATACGGCCTCTACCAAATGACCCAGCTCCCTCTCATCCTATGAATGTCCAAAATATACATCTTCCAGTGTAGGAAACATCAAGGGTAGACTGAGTGAGTATCAGCTAAATGCCTTCTAGAGCCTAGCAACAATTTTCTACCACAATGCTTTCAGGAACGATAAAGATTTAAGCCATTTGGGGAATGTATTGCAATTTCCCTAAATTGTTGATGGAAAAGGGAAAGAAATCACAGGAAGTCAAAATGTGTATTTTTATGCATTCCAAATATAAAGTTTTAATTTAAACTGTATTTCATCAGATGTACTTCAAAACAAACTTTCTATTCAGCAAAAATGAAGAAAAGCTATGTCCCTTCTCTCTCTCCCCAATATTTATACATACATTCATTCAGTACTGTCTCTCTTCATAATTTCATTGTTTTTACTTACTCTCTTTAGAGGATTACTCAGTTTGGAGGTTCTAAGTTTGTCCCATTTTACAGATCAGAAGATATAGCCCAAAGAAGCATTTTCAGGAAGGTCACTCAAGATGAGGTCCCATGGGAAGGCTGGAGGAGGTCAGCTGACAAAGTAAGAAGCTACTCAGACTGCCTCACTGCCTGCTCTGCCAGTGTCATGGGAGAGTGGAGTAAGTTATGCCATCTGAAAAAGCCAGTCTGTGTCCTACTTCACATGGTGCTCAATTCCTGCTATTTGGCACATCAATTGATCCTGGCTCCTGGCTCTCAGCTCCCCCTGACAGTGGCAAAACAAAGGTTCACAAATGTAGGCAGGGCACAACTTTCCCCTATCCTTGTTCTTCCAACCTTCCATTTCTCATGCAACTCCAAACTAAATGACATTTCCTGCACCCACCTGAATTCTCCCATCCTTCCTTGATTCTTCACAAACCTCTAGGAAACCCATTTGCACTTCTTTCAGCATCCCTCTGCAAAACACCGCTTCTTATCTCCACTGCTGAGTATTCCTGTGCTACCCCTATTTAAGTAGAAGCAAGCAGAACTGAAAACCTACATCTACAGCAACTTCTTGCCAGAAAAACTGTCTACATTACAGCAGTGCTTTGTATTTCACAATCAGAGTAATCATAGTATACATGAAAGAATGGAGACCCTGCTGACATGCAATAGCGACTGCTTGCTTTAAAATCAAGGTATAAGAGGGATTTATTTCCATTCTAGGAGTTGTAAGATAGCACAATCACCTTATTAGAAGCATCTATTATATTTACCAACATTAAAACCAATCTCTTCCACCTTCTGAAGTAACACAGTACCTAGAGCTTTAAAATAATACCTATGTTAGAAACACATTATTCATGGTGTCAGTTAAGAATAATCTCTGTGTAAAAACATGTAAACATAAAGGACTATACCAAACAGACTCATGGACAAAACTAAGTAATAGTTGTAGCCCAATACAAACAAAACTGGAAGGCACAACTTTCTATTCCTGCCTTGGCAACTGCTTATTTAGGGATGACTTTCACATAAAATACAGAAACAGCCTTCAGAGAGGGAAATGGAATTCAGGCTTCTACAACCAAGTCTAGACTATAAGTCTATTTGTTTCACCAGAGCAGCCTGACTCTGATGTGCTTCCAGTGCTTCCACAGCAGACAGATTCAGTCTCAAGGGTTCACTGTCACTTGCACCACCGCAGCATGGCACAAAGAAGAAAGCTACAACCTGCAATTATGCTGAGAAACATCAAGGCACACACAGACTAAGTATATAAGGAATATAAATATACAATTGCTGATTTTTCATTAAACTGCAATATTCTATTTTACTTCTTCTACATGAAAAATTTGATTAATTACCAATTTTGGAAATGAGTAAAGAAAAGTCAAATTGCAAACCCTATGTGAGTGAACTTAATGCAACAGGGCACATCAGAAACTTTGAACATTATTCAAAGAAATATAAAACTACACATTTAAAAAAAAAAAGCTAGTAGTCTCAAACAGACAAATATTAAAAATAATATTTTCTTAATGTTATGTGTACACACTCATTCACAAAACACTTCCAATATCAGCCTATTGTGCCAGTGCTTCTTCGAAGATGAATTTCTAAGAAACAACTAAACAGCTGTAACTCAGACTACTAAAGCTTTTTGAATAAGAAAAAAAGAAACTATATCTTTTTCATAAAACAGTCTCATATTATCACTGAGGAATTATGAAGATCTCCACTCCTGTTAATTCATTTGGATACTGTAATAATTGCTGTTTATTTTCTGTGCACTGCTTTTTTTTTACCTACTTATAACTCTGAAGATCTAGCATATATTATGTGTTGAAAAGTCGGTACAAGACACAGTATTTTAAAAGTGTTACTTCAATAAATATTTGAGGCATGAATGGATTTCTAATTTACTTGGATATAAATATGCTTAACTCACAACTAAGAAATAAATACTACTGGAGATGTGAAGACCAGAATAGTTGTTTCACTGTGTTCACATGTAAATTCTCAACTGTGATGCAACCAGAACCAGAAATAAGCAGTTTGAGGCTGTGTTACCTTTATTAAAGCAGCTCTCAAAATTAAGGGATATGCTAGAAACTGCAAAATGACTCAGAAGACACTTTTGTTTCTGCAGATATGCCTGCTTCAAAGATCATAGAAACACAGAATGGGCTAGGTTGAAAAGGACCACAATGATCATCGAGTTTCAACCCCCTTGCTATGTGCAGGGTCACCAACCACCAGAACAGGCTGCCCAGAGCCATATCCAGCCTGGCACTGAATGCCTTCAGGGATCCACAACCTCCTTGGGCAGCCTGTTCCAGTGTGTCACCACCCTCTGTGTGAGAAACTTCCTCCTAATACCTAACCTAAATCTCCCCTGTCTCAGTTTAAAACCATTCCTCCTTGTCCTGTCACTATCCACCCTCATAAACAGTCATACTCCCTCAAGTACTGGAAGGCCACAATGAGGTCTCCTCTGAGCCTTTCTCTTCTCCAAGCTAAACAATCCCAGTTCCTTCAACCTTTCCTCATAGGAGAGGTGCTCCAGCCCTCTGATCATCTTTGTGGCCCTCCTCTGGACTTGTTCCAAGATATCCATGTCCTTCCTGTACTGGGGGCTCCAGACCTGGACGTAGTACTGCAGATGGAGCCTCGCAAGAGCCAAGTAGAGAGATCAGTCTTCAAAAATGAATGGATCTTCTGAATACTGAAAACCTATAAAACTGTCCCATTAGATGAACATTCCAAGATCAAAAGTCAAATAGAATTAGTCAATGAGAATTGCTGAGTGATAGGAAGGCCAACATTTTTTTAAGTATTCAGATGATCTGGCAATATTTAATCAGTTGTTCTTCTACGTAATGAAAGTTCTGAATCAAAATACAACTAGAAACAGATTTCATTATTTCTGTTATGCTTTGAGAAAATCAGATGTTCTAAAATGCTGATGAAGCCCTAGAAGATGAGAGACTGCTAAAATTAGGAATTCAAAAAACATCCTGTGAAGATATTCTGAAGCTTCTTAAATAACACTTTAATTCTTAAGTAACTAAATAATAAAAATGAAACATACGTACTCTGAATAAAAGATATTTTTTCACTAGTATTATTAAAAAGAAAATACTTAGGAAGACCTCTTTGAAAGGGGGAACTTTTGTTCCACAAGATTTAGTGTTAATTTATTTTTCTTCTTACGAAGAAACTATGAAAAAGGAGAAACAAAAGACTTTTCACTGAAAAGTAGAAAGCATCAGTAAAATATATAACAAAATCTCACTTCAATGTTTTCCACTAAAAGAAAAAGTTTTAGATGTTCCCATCTAATTGATATTTAGCACTGGTTTATTCATATTTAATAATACATTTTCTAGTTCTTTCTGCAATATCTCTTGAGATCCTTAATCATCTTTGCCTCCTATGGGGTCCTGAAGTCCCCATAGGGGTTGCATCTTCTATTACCAAGTAGAATATGTAGAAAAAGGTTGTGACAGAGATGTAATTTCTACCTTGCACTATATTAGGGAGCAACCCCATGTTTAAACTGCTCATCTGAGACATCATCACTACCATGTGACTAGATCTTGTAGATCGAATTTTTTAATATTTTAAACTTGATTCTACTTTCATGTTCAACATGGATCTGCATTTTTTCCTAAAATAAATTGGTATGCAGAATTTTGACAAATCAGCATATGTTCTGAACATAAGCAAACAGTCAAGAAAACTGATTTGTTTTGCATGTATACAATTTCAACATTAATAGTGGATGGAAAAAAAAATCTGCTGACATACCCTTGATTAGCACTTTTCATTCTTTAACACCCATTACAGATTTTACTCGAATTTAAGGGGAAAAAAAAGAATGAAATAATGCAAGAAACATTAAAAAAATACTCTGAATTGCACCACTGTGTTTTTGCTGAAAACATAACCTGGCATAAGACAAGAAGGCAGAATATGACATTAATGATATTCATGTGAGTAGAATCAATGCATCATGTTGTCATAAAACTGGCATTTTCATTTCTCACTCCCACAGACATAAAATAGCAGCATCCAATATGCTGCCAAGGCAATGCATACCAGTGGTAAAACGCATTCAAACTTTCAGATGCATAAAACAAACGACTGTTTCAGAGTGTCTTAGAAATGCTCTAGAAGTAGCCAGAAACATTTTAACTGTACTAAATAAATTACAGTTGAAGAAAATACACTGATGTGTAGTGGTAGACAATATTAAGTAGTAAAGAAATCCAATTGTGTACTTGCTAGGCTAAGCATGATATGCTAATGAAGAGCACAGCTAACTTATACAACTCTTACAGAACAGTTCACTTTTCTTGTTCTCTCAAATGCTAGATACAACACTGAATTACAAGTTTTTTAAGAATCACTAAATTTAAAATGTCAGAAACCTACCTAGCAAATTTCAATAAGGTCATAATAATTTTTCACTCATTAACAAAAGTTGTCACTTGATTTCATCACTGGAGAACAGAAAATAACGCTGATGTTGTGTCCAGCCAAAAATGCAGAGGGCAGAAAATCAGAAAAATGGTTAGGTCAGTTTTAGTTCTCAGTTATTCATTTGTGCAGTGTGTTTCATAGCATAAAAACCTCATGAATAAATAAATAAATAAATAAATAAAAGTCTGAAAATGCCAAATATTTTTCAATGTCAATCATCATCAACAATCTTATGTCAGATTGCTTTTTTTGTTTTGTTTTGTTTTTGTTTTGTTTTGATTGATTTTTGTGGTTTTGTTTGTTTGTTTGTTTTTAGAAGATAACTCTTTTACTACAATTGTGCCGTACGGTTTCCCTCTATCTCTGACCTCAGCCAACAAACTCAGAACATACTAGTATAATTTATGGCATAAAATGTGACCAACTCCATGGTTTGTGTGATGTTACAATTACATCATCCATGGCTATATCCTTCTGTTAGGACAAGTTCAAATTCCTTATTCTTGGCATTCAGTGACCCAAATTACTCAGCCTTAACCTATAACTTTGACCTTGTCTTCTTCTATGTACTAAGGACATGAGTTCAGCACCACTTTAATTTCCTTCTACCATTTTATCATTTTATCTTCATGCTCTCTTTCTAGCTGTCTCACATTCACAGAATGCCTTCTTAATCCCCGCTTACAGACCTTATTCCTTCTTTTTGCGAATTACTTCTAAAACTTTTTTTCCTGAAATCTATCATTAAAAGAATAATCTAATGCAATTGAAAATCAAAAATGCATGCATGTCTGACAGCTAATTGAAAAATAATTTCTAAAATTTATAGTCACATTTCCACCTCTTTTATTTACTTTTTTTGTGTCACATCTTAATCTGTAACCTCTTCATGATGGGGAGCTTTCCATTACCTGCTCCATCATCACTTTTCTTTGCTCAAAGCACTTTGTGTTTGCCCATGACATTCCTCTATTTAGACACTCCGAAGAAGAATGGATGATAAGGAGGATGTCAGAATAATAGAAGACATAAAGAGGAGTATTTTTTTTACAGTGGATAACTGGACATCTCAATACACAGAAAATGATATGATTGGAATCTCTGAAGCCCCCAAAACAGCATTTATCCATAAAATACACTTTTCAAGCTCCAGAAAAACACCAATTATTAAGTTAAAAAAAAAAAAAAAGCCTAAAACCAAAAACTGTTGCGTTTCATGGATTCATCCCATCATCACCGTCAGAACAATACATTTTAGGGAAAACAAGTTTTGACATACTTTTCTTTTTGATGATTTCAGATGCTTTGTATTTATCATTCACTGATAGCTGTCTATATGCCAAACAATCATGTAATAACCCAATGATTTTTCACATACCAAAGGATGCAAAAGATGTATTAGATTTGTTTGGATTTCTAATGAAAGATGAAATGATAAAATCTACTCTGTGCAAGGCAAGTAAAGACATTTTTTGTATTCCCTGGCTCACTGTTATCTGGTTTAGGAGATCTGTAGCATAATTTATAGACATAGAAGTGGTATAGTTAACTTTTGCTATATACAACACATATCAGAATGAGTAACTGAAAATTAACAGTTACATGGTAGATGCTCGTAAGTTTATATCTCAATTATTTCTTTTTCAGAAGTGCTTCCTCCAAACTTATGAAAAAACAGGTGCCAACAGCTCTAGTAAATGCTATGGAGTAACGATATTGGTAGCATAGGGAAATAACTATTGGCTGGTTTTGTTTCAGAGAAGAGGAGATAAAAACACAGCTACAGCATTTATGAATTTAGTTCAAATAGATTGTCCTCCTGACTTCAATTTATACTAAGAGGAATGCCAGCTCTTCATCGGAGATAGTTAAGATCAAATTGTGTTTCCTTCACCTCCTGCAGGAATAAACCCCAGGAGATGGCAGCATAGAGACAGAGACTTGAACAGACGAAAACTCTTAGGCTCCATAAATGGAATTTTTGTGACTAGGAATCATATTAAATATTAAAAGATGAGCATAATCAGTGTGTTTCCGCTGCAAATATACTGTAAACAAAAATTCTTCTAACTCTTCTAAAAGTTAAACATGGCAAAATTTAAAAGAATATGCTGGACTCTTAGACATGTATGCTCAAAATTTATACTCTAAATTTGGACTACTGTGAGGTATGCCACTAGTTCTATAAATACCAAGATAATTCTAATTGCTAAAGTCATAATAACTTAAGCTAGCATTCTGAAGTCCTTTAATTTTATGTTAATTTTAGAAGCATAAAAAGCTGAAATGCAACAGGATATGCTTACAGTTCAGCTGCTCCCAGGCGCTTCACTTTTAAACCTGGTAGCTCACTGTAACCACAACATACAGGTCCCTGACTGCCTTCTGCAGCCTGATTCTTCTATATTTCAATTGAGTGCTTTGCATTTTATTTTATTACAATTAAGGTCAACCACAATATGAAATGAAACACCTAGTTTGCCACATCAACATCCTGGTCCAATAGATCTTGATTTATTTGCCCTATTTATTTGTCTTTGCTGTTTGTGATTAAAAAAAATAAATAAGTAAATAGAAAAACTATCTGAGATAGCAGCCTGTTGCTCTTCAATTGCTACTCAGATCTTCTTTCCTTCCTGCCTATATATTTTCCTTTATTTTTCCTCACTGCCTCCCTCGCTTCCTTTCTTCTTCCTTTTTTCCTCCTTCACTCATTTCCATTTCTCTCCCTCTATTAAGAACTGCACACTTTGGCCATGCAAAGAGAAACTCAGAAAAACATCTGTTCACACTCAGAGCCATCAAAAAACTAGGAGGACTTAAGAATGCAAAAGATTATGAATTTCATAGACTGAGTTATTAAACTCATCTTTACTAGTTCTCGCACTTTGTAAGGATAAACACAGATGACAAAGATATACCAAACCGGAGAGATAAAAGGACTGCTCTGAAAGTAATGCTTCCTATTTTATTGTGTTGGTGGTATAGCAGTAGATTCTGAATCTTCCCAATAATATTCCATTTCATTTTGTTGCTGTGCAACAGATGGCAGCAGAGGAGTTGTTTGACGTCTGACATGAAATTGCATATGATGCAAAGGTGTGGAACTGAATTCCTGCATGAGAAAAAAATTGCCCCTGACATTCATCAACACTTGTTGAACATTTATGGACATCAAATGGGATGTGAGCACAGTGATGCAGTGGGTGATGTGTTTCAGCAGTGGTGACAGTGACAGTGGGGCACCATCTCTGGTGCAGATTTTTACAGGTGCAACACACAGGCTCTTGTTCACTGCTGGTGAAAATGAACAGCTAATGATAGTGGCTATGTTGAAAAATAGTATTTTATAGCCAAGAATTTTCTCTACCAAATGGTGTTATTGTGCTGTTTGTATCTGTTGTAGTTTTCAAACAAATAAATAGGAGGCATTTCTTTCAGAGCAACCTATATATAAATAAGAAATGTTTTACTCAGACAATGGTGAGACATTGAAACAGGTTGCCCAGAAGTCTTCAGTGCCTCATGCCTGGAAATGTTCATAGCCAAGTTAGATGGGAATTTGGTAACCTACTATTGAGTGGTGTCCCTGCCCATGTCAGGGAGGTTGGAACCACATGACTTTTAAGGACCCTTCCAACCCAAACTGCTCTGTGGTTCTATTTTATGATTCTTCTCTAAAAAAAAAAAAATTATCTTCTTCTCTTTCAAAACTACTTACTCTTCTTCAATTGTTTCAATTTCATACACTTTCACAACTAAAGCAGTTCACCTGCCTATATGTTTAAAGCATTAAAGAAGTCTTGTCTAATCTTGTCTCTCTTCTATTTTCAGTTCATTTGAACATCTGCTGTAAAATTTCTGGGTTTGCAAGATGTCTCAACCCTTACAAAAGAATTAGACGTTGTTTAGGTAACAGTTTGAAATCAAGGACTGCAAATCCAAACCATGCTTCATTTTCAAAATGTTTTCTCATCCCACATCAATGCTTTCTGCCAGCTAGTATACTTCAGTACACTGATCACTGTTTTAGCAAAGTGCTATAATTTTGTACATTGTGCTTTTGGAAATCATGTTAATCAGCACTTGGCCCAAGAATAAGTCAGTCAGATGGGAAAAGGAAAGAAAAGCAATTGAAAATTGCATGCTGTGTGGCTATTTATGTGATCCTTTAAAAATTCAGATGTGCTACATGCCACTACTTTTTCAGAAGTTCACAGTAATTATCAATCTGATTTTAATATTAAAGAAAATGATATTACACTGGTTTTAAATAAATAAGTAAATAAATAAATAAATAAATAAATAAATGGACTGTATCCTTAATCAGAACACTGAACATCCATACACAGCATCCTAATCACAATTTTCATTTCTGAAATACTTACAGTGCTTAATTAGAGAATCACTTGAATTCTCATGTTAAAGCTGAATTTGTAACACATCTTCAAGAAAAGACAAAAATAACAATGAAAACAATCCAAACAAAAAACCCACAAAGCTATCAGTCTCTGTTTTAAACACATTTTCAAATGTTTATCACAAAACTTCCAGCTTGAAAATATATGTATACTACTAATCCAATGAATAGCCTGTATATTATACATATACTACTAATCCAATGAATAGCCTGTGTATTTTTTCAGATCAAAACAATTCCACTATGGATGTTACATGCTTATTTTTGTAATAGTCTTCTTTAGCCTGTGTTAACCTAAGATATTTTTGTTTTACTGAAATGCTTCTTCTCAGTGGGAGCTCAACGTGAATTCAGGCAAAAGCCTTCTGGCTTTTGCACATCTGCATACATTGCCAAGGGACACACTCACTCCCTCAATACTGGGATTTCACCTTTTCAGTTTGAATATAATCAGTTTTACCTATTTTTTTCATCTTCTTTTACTTCAAAGCAGTGTATGCTGACGAGGGACTGTCATGGCCATATGACCCATTAGGGAAATTTTGGACTAATTTTTCATTTTCCCAGTACTGACTATGCATTAGGTGTGAATGGAGCTATAGTTCACTATCATGTTCTGTTCTTAAAAAGACAGAAGACAGGTCTAACTATAAAAATAACATAAAAACTCTTTGAGGTAACTTGTAAAAACATGCAAAATTTTCACAGAGCCTTGATTTTGGTCAGATAAAATGATACTTTTTTAGGAAAGTGCTCACCAAAAGTCCAAAATACCGATAAGTTTGAAGTTCATTCTAAATGATATCCAGGAAAGGAACATTTTCTTACAACAGAGAGGGTCATAGCAGAAAGTGAGGAAGGGAAAAATGAGTTATGCTAAAGCAAGTCTATTACAAAGGTGAAATGTTCTAGGTTTTCTTTCTAAATACAATTTCATAGAATGTAGTACTACTTTCTCCATTGTAATAAAGGACATAGCAATCAGCTTCAGCTAAAATGCTGTGGGAAAGGGAATTCCTGCATTCAGAGTGTCGATCTGCCTGAGGGTAGCGAGGCCCTACAGAGGGATCTGGATAGGCTGGAGAGCTGGGCCGAAGCCAACGGGATGAGGTTTAACAAGACCAAATGCCGGGTCCTGCACTTTGGCCACAACAACCCCAGGCAGCGCTATAGGCTTGGGGAGGAGTGGCTAGAGGACTGTGTTGAGGAAACCGACCTGGGGGTACTGATTGATGCTCGGCTGAACATGAGCCAACAGTGTGCCCAGATGGCCAAGAAGGCCAACGGCATTCTGGCTTGCATCAAAAACAGTGTTACTAGCAGGAACAGGGAGGTCATTGTCCCCCTGTACTCTGCACTGGTGAGGCCGCACCTCAAGTACTGTGTTCAGTTTTGGGCCCCTCACTTCAAGAAAGACATTGAGGCCCTGGAACGTGTTCAGAGGAGGGCTACGAAGCTGGTGAGGGGTCTGGAGCACAGGCCTTATGAGGAGCGGATGAGGGAGCTGGGATTGTTCAGCCTGGAAAAGAGGAGGCTCAGGGGAGACCTCGTTGCTCTCTATAACTTCCTGAAGGGAGGTTGTGGTGAGCTGGGAGTCGGCCTCTTCTCTCGTATAATTAGTGATAGAACTAGAGGGAATGGATTCAAGCTGCGCCAGGGGAGATTCGGGCTGGACATTAGGAAATATTACTTCTCAGAAAGGGTGGTCAGGCACTGGAATGCACTGCCCAGGGAGGTGGTGGAGTCACCGACCATGGGAGTGTTCAAGAAACGTTTGGATGTTGTGTTGAGGAATATGGTTTAGCTGAGAAGTATTGGTAATGGTTGGACTAGATGATCTTCTAGGTCTTTTCCAACCTTGATAATTCTGTGATTCTGTGATTCTGTGAATTCCATACAAATAAGTCATTCCATACAAATAAGTATGTAGAAAGAAATATAGATACTATGATGAAATAGAGATACAACAATAGAGTTAAGTAAGAAATATAAACATAAATACAACTAAAAGTATGTGCATATGTATTTACATATTTCATATACAAACACAGTATAAAGCATTTGAAATTTTGCCGTAAGTATTCAGTAATATAACTATCGTGATTAACAATCAAAATAAAATTGTAACATTCTACAATACTTTAAGTAAACAGAGGAAACTATATAAAAATAATCAGAGTAGGAGTTTGTCTTCATGCAGACAGCATCTGTAAATAAGCATACTTTATAAAACAAATAGTAAAACTAGTTTAATTTTGCAGATTAATTGTACAAAAACTGTTTTTTCATATCAAATCTCACAATGTTTTCTTATTTTACAATTAAAAATAAGATATTATAGTTCTCATTCTTTTTTGTACTAAAAAGAATAAAGCGAGATTTCTAAATTTTACTCTGCACTACCAACAGAACTCCTTTCTCAATAACAGCCACAGTCACGAAAAAATGTACTGAAGTTCAAGTACATTTCAAGGGTTATCAATAACATAATTTGAAGTCTATATAGTTGTCCAGATGTAATACAATGACTAAAGTTAACTTGCCAAGTCTTGAGTATCATCAAATGGAAGAATCAAATTTATTCTGATACAGCAGTCCAGTCTATTATTTAAAATAATTTCATAGTTAACTTGTTCAAGAATCCTTTAGATATACAAACAATTGTGGAACAAGGTATGCACACTTTTCAAAGCACAGCAACATTCTAAACTTGGAAACAGCATAGAAGACTACAATTATAACAAATAGTTCTTGATTATTAGCATGCAAGTAGAGCTGAATGTATTTATGTTGTACACATTAGTGTGCATATATCTACATATATTAACATTAATAGTAAATGTGACAGTTGAAGATGAGCTATTGGAAGAGGGCATTTGTTTTAAGTACAGTTTTTCCTTACATCCCCAATGGCAAATGCAAAACAGAAGACTACCGAACTGTCAAAAATGCTCTTGCATTCTAGTTGTCATTCAGATTTCCTTTTTATCCTCAGCTGACAAAGAGCACATTCCAAATTACTTTTGTAAAATACATTAGTTTTTAAGTGATCATCACATTAATATAAATAAAACTTAGCCCAGCGAGGAAATATAAGAACAAATAATTACCAGATATCATGTATATCTTTGTTTGAGATTACTGTGTTGCATGTTTTAATTTACAGGAGATAAAATGCATTATCTTTTTTTTCAGATTTGTTACATGTGCTGCTTTCTTTATAACCTATTAGAAACTTTTAGGGGAACTATATGCATTCTTCTATTTTTTGAGAAAATAAATTAGATAACATTTTTTGAAAAAAAAAGAAAAAACAAACAAAACAAAACAAAAAAAACACCAAGCTTATTGTCAGTATGAACTGCACCCAGAGCAAAAGCTGTAAAATATAAGCTTGAATAGTGAGAACTGTATATAGGCCTCTACATATGTATAGTTGGGTGTAATTCTAATTTCTTTGAGAAAGAGTTCTGCTTCCATTCATCATTTGAATTCTAGTGTCTTTCTCTATGAAACGGTAACTTTGAAATCCCAGTACCAAAGTGTATTTCTCATCACTAGTACTACCAACAAGCACAACTAGATTTTTCTTTGGCTTCCTTGCACATCTGTAACAGTCACTGTTCCTGCTCTTCGGAATGCTACAGCCAAAAGGGGTGTTGCTTTTAAGCCAAAACAAAGAGATCAGAAAATGCTTGGCGGCTGTCTCATACACTCACAGCTAGGTTTAAAAACAAAACAGATCTGAAAAGAAAAGAAATCAAAACCAAAGCCCGCCAAAATCACATTGAGAAATCCTGAGAAGCTATACAGATTTTCCAGCACTTAGTATTGATTTTGACAAGTGACCAAAGCAACTTAAATAGATAAGGTGGATTTGGAAGACAAGTTGTTTGTTTTGTGTTTTTTTTTTCCCCAAGGTATGAGTTCTCTGCTACCAAACCAAACAAAAAACCCAAATCAAATAACAAATAATTACTATTTGTAATGATATGAATAAATGCAATTTATTGAAAAAGAAAACAGTGGAAATTCTGACTGCATGTATTTTTGGATGCATTCAGTGTTAACACATAGCACACATCAGATACTATACCGGGGATAGACTTCTGATCTTCTAATTTAACTGCAAGGAAAACAGGCCTGTACACAGCAGGGCTCTATGTTGCAAAAAATGTATTATTTATAAGAATGTAATACCTCTCCTACACTTTCACTGACTTTCACTGTCAGTTTTGACAGATCTACTGCAGCTTACATAAATGCATGTATCCCATTTTCCCATATAATTTGCTTAATAATATATATTAAGGTCTACATCTTCAGATTTCAACATGTCACGTAAATTTCAACTCAAGATTTAGGGCGAGGTAGCATTCATAAATACATCTGTACATTCATCCACAAAGTCCTTAAAAAAAGACAAACACATGTCCCTTTTTCAGGACAAAACATTTCCAGCCAGGATCAAAGTGTTCAAATGGTGTGGGCACATCACCTTGGATTCAGAACACTCATTTTCTCATTAGCTATTCCATCTTTGTAAGAAAGGTCCTAAATTCAATAACTCTCGCTGGCAGGCCAATTTGTTTTTAACAGCTACACTCTTTGCAAGACACCTTGTACTGAAGTCATGGGGTTTTATTCATTTGAATCATATGGCTAAATATAATTATAGCCGTCAATTACTTTGTACTTTCAAAAACACAGAAAATGTCTTACATTGTATATAAGGCACCATTAGTGGAATTGTTTCCTTCTTAACTGGCAGAGGTTGGAAATGTTCTCCAGGCTTTTTGGATTTCTCACATTTTTCCCCTTCCCCCTTTCTCTTTTTCTTCAAAATGTCCAGAGTTAATTTTATCCAATGACTTTTACATGCAATTTTGACTCAATAAATCTTAAATTCTTTGCTTCAACAGAAAAGGTATCCCCACCCCCATCTGAACTAACTCACAGCTGCCGTGGTTAGCATATTCTCCTGAACTACTCATGTTCCTCTCAGCTACCTGAGCTGAACACAGAACTTCTCGCTGCAGGCTATGGCAAAGCGCAGAAATGCGTGTGAGGTCAGAGAGGGGGGACTGGGACTACCTCCACATATCATCTTTTGCTTAAAGAGAAAACTGAGCAATGAATAAAACCTAGAAAAGAGAAGTCAAACTAGCTGCCCCTTAATGAGGCAGTCTTCCAAACACTGGGACCTACTGATCTTAATTTGTTTAGCTTTGACAGAAACACACTCTGCGGGCCTTTACCATAGCTTATCCTGCCTCTGGCCTCAAATGTGTCAGTAAAAGACATACCTAGCATTTGTTAAACTCTTAAAATAAGGCATTAATAAGGGTAGGTTGCATGCTTCTTGCTTCAGGATAAACCCTGTACCTTGTCCCTAGGTTCCTAGAAGCACCTCCCTGCACTAAGTGGTCCATCTTATGGACAGGTTTAGAGCTTACTCTTATCAGCATCTCCCTGGCCTACTTGCCAAGCACTTTAATAGAGGGCACTTATTGAATGGATGGGGTGTTTTCACCCTTACTCTTATTTGTCTAACACACCTGATTGGCATCTCACTGAGCAATACCTAATATAAAGTGTCTTACAAGACTTGACTTTCAGAGATCTAGCCATTACTGAATTTCTTTCCTTCTCTCTCTTTAGACGGAATGCCTGAATTCCTGTTCTGTTTTAAACAGCGAGGAATTATCAGTTCCCTGTGAACGTTTCATTTTGATTTCTCTTTTTTGTTTGTTTGTTTTTTCCTTCTCAGTTCTTTATTTCTGAGACCAGATTTGAAACATTTCTATGAATTTGCAACATTTGCCATGTTAGCCCTTTCCAGAACTGTATCACCAACCATGTATAATTTCAATGGTTATTAAACGTTTTCAACACATTCTTGGGTAACAATATCCTTAGGGAATATTTTAGAACAAACTGACCTTCAGATTTCTTTCATACAACCTATGATTCAATAGTAACAATTTTACAGCTCAGCTCTGTAGCAGTAATTTTATTTACTTGACTTTTTTTTAATATACTTCCTAGAAATTCACCTGGCAGTCATTGCAAAATTACATTAAAAATTATAAGCAGATGGTTTTCCCAACTTGCTGGCTATTAAATTCATGTCATCACCTTCTCAGTGGCATTTAACATAAAACAGAAATGTTCAGCAGCCTTTAATAATCACTGGCTACACAAACTAGATCAATTATATCAAGACAGCTTTCAGTAACTCGCATCATTAAATTACAGTGAAAAAAAAGCAAGCTGTTTGCAAACATCTTCTATGTCTCCAAAGTAAAAGACTCAACTGTTTGTATTGTATTAAAAGTAGATCCACAAAATTTATAGGGATTCAAAATACTACAAGAAAATATTATACCTAAAGAAGAATAACACTGGAGTAAATGCTAATATGTTTGTATCTTCACTCCTTATTGTTTATACACTTAAGAGTGGAATCAGGTATTTTACACAGCAGTTCACGCTCCTCTTAACTATGTCCTTGGATTTCAAAATTATTTTCAAGAATACATTTATGCTTGAATAGAAATCTCCTTAAATAATTCAAAATTGTAACCACCTAGAGTAATACACATTTAAACTTTGCCATTTAAAAGTTAAATGTGGTAACATAATAGTTCTCTGTAACTATGGAAAATGCTGAATTATATTATCATTTTAAAAGGGACAGAGATTTCTTTTAAAAAAACAAACTGGTTCTATCTTAAGTATTTCCTTTAAAGTAGATGCAATTTTGTAAACACAAATATAATGTACATAGCAACCATTCCAAATAAAAAACACATGAAACACTAGCAACTGAGAGCTTTTAGACCATGAAACAGAGCAGTGATACAAGAAACTTACAGTATACATAAATTGGAACATCCTATTGCTGAGATGAGAAATGGCCTTTTTTTCTTGAGATGAAAAAACCCTCTCATTTGTAGGCTAGGTCAGAGAACACAACTGAAATACATCCACCTACTGATGAAAGTATTTTCACTAGGCTATATGATCTCTATAACATAGTTATTCAATACTACACCAAAATGTAACTTTTAAAGCAGTTTCAAAAATGAAGGTATCTATAATCTGACTCAGCATCTCATGTACACAAGCTCCATTCAAGCTGAAGAAATATTAGCACCTAATCTCCCTAAACAATGTGAAGATCAAAACTATTTCTAACTAATCTCTGTAGTATAACAGCCAAACTTTCATCATGGAACATTTTAAGTATGTTTGTCATATTAGGCACATGCTTCAGATAACAAATCAGTACATAAAGCATTACAATTCACAGAGAAAGAAAATCTCATAATTGATTAAAAGATTATAGGAAAGATCTGTAAAGCTCCACCTCTGTGTTTCTTACCCACACTATTTCATCCATCTCAACTGCACATACTTAAAAATAAATAAATAAAAATAAAATAAAATAAAATAAAATAAAATAAAATAAAATAAAATTTGACATATCTGCTTCAACATTACTTTCTGTACTAAGAACAGGGACAGATACATTTGTATTTGCAACTCTAACATCTGTGCACGAGAAAAAATATCTGGATTTTCTATTTTAAATACCCATTCCTCCTATACTCCACCATCTTATCCATGCAACTCACAGAGCCCTGAAAAATGTAGGACTTCCTTATTGCAGAAACACAAGCAAATTATTTGCGTTCCACACATAGTGACAGTATTTTCATTTGTAATTTTACAGGGCTTTCTTCATTTTTTTACATTTCGGTAAATGAGTGGAAAGAAGGGGCAACAAAAATAGGAAACTGAGCAATCTAAGTTACATGAAACAATCTTTGTAGCAGCTTCACTAGTCCAAAACAATGTAAGATTTTATGCAACTGGTCAGAGGGAAAAAAGAGCCTTGCTTGCCAAGGTGATATTTTGAAATTTCCCTTCTGATCACTGTTCATCAGATGACTTCCATACAGATATTTAGAGGATAGGGGTATGATAATATAAGGAAAGAAAATATCTTGAGGTTTCTTTTGGGCCTTGAGCTATAAAGAACTTGATATAGATACCTGAATGAACTTTGGCCATTACACTACTGGGATAGTGGTCTGACTTTGTAAAATGTTCTTTACCATTGTTTGAAAATGGGAAAGGAACCCAAGTGAAAAAAATTTGTCTAAAGTAGGCAGATGCTCAGTCACAGTAAGGATCATTTCAAAGAATATCTAAGCAAAAACTCAGGCAGAATTTTTTTTCTTTAGATAGGAATAGTTTTTCAGTACAAATAGAATTGGAATTCCATTAACATTTGTCTCACTAAATGACTATACTATATAAAGTGAGATAATGAATTGGAAAAATCAGCAATTATTTCTGATGCTAGCCTGAAAATTACAAGCTAGTTAATAAAATACTTTTGTTTATTGACAGGAGGAGGAAAAAGAGAATATATGTATATATATATATACACATATATATACATACATGCTGAATTTAACATTGTTGTGTGGGCACATAGAACAAGAAAAAGATTAAACAATCACAATGAAAGATTTATGGCTTGGAATTAAAATATAAAATCATCTGTTCTTCCCAATGCTTGTGTTGGGGCTACTTTTGCAAACACAAGAAGACCTGAGTAGAACAGGGCAGTTTTTCACCAGAACACGTGTTTCGCACTAACTTAAGCAATATGCAGAAATAGCTCTGCCACTCCTGAGATCCCCAGAGTTTTAAAACCATACATTGAACTGAGAAATTCTATCTTGCAAAATCCATAGAAAATCTCTGAGATGGCCCTCTAATAGGCTTAACAAAGGCATCTAGTGCATTGTAGTAGGAACGATGGGAGGCACGTTTAGCATCTAATTGAGGGTTTTCTGGGAATTGCCTGTCTCTCTGGGCCATGGCAGTTGGCATTAAGCTCTGATCATCTCTTAGCATCAGCCTCTTGAGCATCAATGTTCCTCCAGCACAACATGATTATGAGCATTCATTACAGCATGGGCAATCAGCTAGGTCACTTGAGGCTGACCACAAATTAAAAAATATTTTGTGAATTGCTCACAACCCATGAAACACACTCAGGGAGTCCCGAAAAGGAGACCGCATTGCTTGAAGGGATGGAAAATCATCTGAGGGCACAATAACATGAAGGTATACCACATTCCTAAGAAAAATGCAGCATTTGATTTAACTGTTCCAAGCCAGTAGAGATGGCAGAGCTGAAACTCTCAAACACTCCTGTGTCTTTTTTTACACCAAATTCAAAGTTGCTAATTAAAACTTGTGCAATGATTCCAGTCATGGATTTAAACAAAACAGAAACACAATTTATTCTAGCTATTTCAGATTAATTTCTTAACTCAAGGCATTAGATCACTCTTTTGAACCTGAACACCCGGATTAATACTTCAGTGACAGTAAAGCAGATAGTATAAACATACCCTAGAGCTTTTTCCACAAATCAGACTTGGTTTTCTGATCTTAGCAGTATGAACAGCTTGTAAATGTTGCTCCCAAAAGACTGTAGCTGTCTTACGGCTGGATAACATTGCCTCTGGAAGTTTCAGTCTGGAACTGCTGACAGGGACTCTTGTCAGTACATTTCTTCAAGCTTAAATATCCACTTAACTGTGACTGACTAGTCAGGATACTGATTGACCACCAAGGCAACTTCAAAGTACTCCTCTCCACTTCTTATTTTAAATAAATGATTTTCTCCAGATGTTCCCCACAGAGAAACAAATAGGACAAGTTCAGAGTTTTGAGTCTAGCTTTTGCTTCCTTTTTAAAGATGTCACCCCTTGAAAATATTAAGGGAGATACAGTTTAAGGATTGATAAGAATGACAATGCTCTCTTCTTCCATTTTAACTGATAGAGGGCAGGTGTCATAACACCTCCCTGATACCACTGCCAGACTTTGCTCCCAAGTGTCATTTATGTTAAGTGAGAGCAGTGGATAACAGAAGTCAATAAATATTGCATTTCTGCAAACTGTTCACACATGGAAGCTGGTGGATGAGTCTAGCCATGAATGTCATAAAAGAGACTATTATATAATCAATAATCATACAGAAGAAAACGGAGAAATTGTTAAAAGAGCAACAAAGTAGAAACTGTCCATTATTCTCTGTATGCTCACATTAAATAAACAATAAATGAAAGGAAATGAAAGAGGATAGTCACAGCAAGTTGTCATTAGAAAGATGCAATGGTTAGATAAAAGACTATTCTAAAAGATCATGAAGCCAAGTAGGAGAGTTGGAGGGTTAGGCTTTTTTATTTGCCGTTTTTAAAGAATTAGGAAAAAAAATATATCCTTTTTTCTTTTTTTAAAGAAAAAAATAGATGTCCATTACTCACTCTCTAATAACAGACAAAAAATATCAGCAGGCAAAAGATTTAAGTCACACAATAGACCAAACGATAATATCATATACTGGCAATCATCAAAAGAAACAAATTGCCAAGTGAACTTCAACAGAAAAATCCTTAAAATGATAAACAACTAAAAGCAAGATTCACAGTCAGAGCCAAAAGCCATTCATGATCAGTTACAACTGAAAAAAAGGGACAAATGCAAACACAAGCTGGAAACAAGCAAAACTAACTAACTAAATAAGATTTATAAGGACATGGAGCTTGGGTAATAATTACCACAGTATAGAAAATGTGGGACTAATTTTAAATATCCTTCCACTGCAGAGCAGCTCTCAGTTCAGCTATGCTATAATTACAATTAGTAAGATAAAATCCATGCTAGAAAAATGTTTTGATTGCAAAATCAAATACTTAAACTGAGGAAGTCTCTGATTTACACACAGTTGTCTCATATGTGTCTGTATTTCACTAAATATATCAGGAAACATATTTAAACAAAAACAAAAAACCCTACAACCATGAAAGTTGATTGAACACTGTATCAAGATGAATCCCACGAGTACTAGTGTGGGTGTGGGTTTGTCTTTTTGTGAGTATACAGAATTTTAGACAGATTTATTTTCATAATTTTAAGTCTTGTGAGCTTGATTTTCTCACATATGCTTTATGTGAGAAAGACTTGTTAAAATTTTCTTCTGTTTTCTCTTATTTGTGCCACATAACTTCTTAGCATTTTGTTTTCATACAAATACCCAAGCCACTCTCAAAATAAATCATATGTTTATTTTTATATATGTAAATACACATATGATAAAATTAATGCATTCTCCTAAAGCCAAATGCTGAATTACTTCATATTAGCAGACCATTGACTAGATATTGAGAGCATAAAAAAAATGATATTAAACAGTAGGAAATGGGCCAGTGGAAGTACTGAGGAAAGACACATAGAAGGATGTACACAAATGAGATATTCTGTATTACAACTATTACTTTAATCCCATTCCAGCCACTGAATTCAATGGGTATGGAAATAATGCCATTACAATTACAGGAAATTTGTCCAGCTTGTGAAAATTTCTTCTATTCCATATGGCAGTTTTAATATCTACAATCTAACCTCCTTAGTTCATGCATATTTCTCCCCTTTTTTCATTTTTTCTTTCCAATTTATTCAGATATTTCTGTTTTGAGGTGCTTAGAAGTGTACACAATAATGCGTGTGTAGTCTAGCCAGTAAAATAGGATCTGTCATCTCTGAACAGTGACGTGATGCCCTTTTTGTGCAGGCAGCATTAATTATAATTTATTTTTTTCTGAACACTCATTCTATCATACAGCTTAGTGGAAAGAAAGCTCATCAAGCCATTTCTGCATCTTACCCTGAATACCACTGCAATCAGTACAGGGTAAAAAAAAGAGTACCCAGCAAGAACTGAAACATGGGGATATTTTAATATGTATTTATTACTAAGCTGTTGATGATGCATACAAGTGGATACAGATGTCAGTTTCTCTGTGCTATATAAATTTCGGTAATGAATATATTTAATTTTGCTTTCGAAAGCTTTTATTCACAAGATGCCAGATCTTCCCTTTAAATGGAAATATTAATTGATATTAGGAAATTCTGTATAGATATCTTTGGTGTGCAGAGCTAATATTTCTGTCATGATTAAAGCACCTCATTAGGAATACAGTATCAGGTCAAAAAATGTGTGTAAATGTGTATTATGTGAATGGCTGCCTGAGACCTGATCCAATGCCGACAGACATGAATATAAAGACTACTCTTGCCATCAGAAAGCTTAGATTTCATTTCATAGCATTTCATTAGGTGCTCTAAAAGGTGCATGGCTTGTATCACATCTACTCAAATAAGAGTACTGCTAAATCACCATTCCACTAATACTAAATAACTACTTGTCCTGAACTATCCTTTTCCTCTAAAAACAATATAACATCAGTTTGAGAAATCTCTTAATAATTGAAACGTTGCTCTGAAATCTGATACTGTATTTAAAAGCTTGAATATAATCAACAAAATTTTTTTGCCTTTTATTATACCTACATAGGTTCTATAATTCTATCATTTATTCTACAATTTCTGTGTTGTATTGCATTATTTTTAATGATAACTTGCTTGTTGTGTTTTGTTTTTAAATACTGTTTAAGTGGCAATTGCAAGCAAATTACTATCTTCACTGTACTTTGGAATAAAACTGTGTGTGGAAGATTCCTAATCTATAATTTGTGAATGCTGACTCAGGAAGCAAGTTGTGATGCACTGTAAGTGAAAATGATTCTGAGTCAGTTAACAGAGACTACCTTGACAGCAATGAGAATAAACTTAAGTGCTTCCACAGTTAGAAAACTGTTGAATCAGTACGCCTGAAGAAATCTTTCTGTTGTTGTTAAATTCATGCTGCAGATGAATATATTAAAACTTATCAAAACATTTCCATATGTAAATGAAAATAGAGAAAGATGTTGCTATAAAATGTGCATTTACAGACTCAAGTGGATCTTTGCCAAGTATTTCATCTGACAGAATCACAGACTGGCTGAGATTGGCAGGGTCCACCTGGCCCAACCTCTGCTTGAGCAGGGACATTCAGAGCAGGATGCCCAAGACTTGGAAATTCTTTGAAGTCTCTAAGAATGAGATTCCACAGCCTCTGGGGAGCCTGTGCCACTGCTCTGTCACCTGCACAGTACCGAAGTTCTTGGTGCTCAGAGGGAACCCCTGTGTCGCGGTTTCTTCCCAATGTCTCTCATCCTAGCACTGTGCAACATTGAAAAGAGCTTGAACTCTCTTTAAAGTCACAATTAAAAGGTACCAATTCTCTCACTAATTATTTCAAAGTTCACTAAAGTTCCAAACTACTGATTTTGGAAATTGTTTTTTTCAAGACATCACACCAGTTCTTGTCTCAGCACACAGTTATGACTGGAAATGCAACCTGGAGTGAGGTAACTGCCTAAAAACAATAATTATAATCACATTTTATGCATTTGCTGATTGTTAATCTGTGAACAATCTATCAGTGAATAGTCCATTTATAGAAAGAACTGCAAACTGTATAATAAGAAAATTGAACAATTCTCACTGTTATATGTGGTGAGGGATTGGAACAGGTTACCTAGTGTTATGGTTGATGCCCCACATGTGGAGACTTTCGAGGCAAGGCTGGATCAGGCCCTGTGCACCTGATCTAGCTGTGGTGTCCCTGTTCATTACAGGGGAGTTGGACTAGATGGCCCTCAGAGATTCCTTCTAACTCTGTGATTTTATATAAAATCTGTCTGCAGAGTTTATGAGACTTGCAAGAGTTCAAATGAAGATTTTAATATTTTTCCTTGAATAACATTTTTTTCTAGGATCATCAAAATGTAACCTGGTCTAGATTAACATAAAGCAGGGAATATATTTTGTTTTATTACTATTATTAGTTGTCTAAGGTGATATTTACAACATGTGGCACCATTAAAAAATGCTGTATACCAGCAATAATAATGTGGAAGTTCTACCATTATGTGAGTTTAAAGCATTATTATTAGCTGGAAGAATGAGCTTCATAATTTATGGCTTTCAGCATGTGCAGTTTCAATTACAAAACAATTAATGGCATTCTATATTAAATTTTAACATAATAGCTCTATTTTGCATTTAAGTATTCCAGATTTGTCCCATATGTTTGATCCTTTCAAATTTGGAAACAATTGCATCTGAAATGCACCCACACACTTTGGCAGCTTTATACATGCAGATTTTAGGTCAGAAATATTTCTGAATATTTATCATATGCAGAAGTGCATTTTGTTTGGAGGCCCTTCCATTTGGAAAGAGCTACATTTGCACTGAACTGTGGAAGAAACTCACCTTCTTTACTGCATTGTAACAAATGAGAAACTGTTGAAAAGGACTCCAGAGAAATCAGTCAAAATATTTTACACAGTTATGCTCAATTTATTTTAAGTGTCTAAAGTAGTTATTGTGTAATGTGCTCAGTGCAGAAGACTCTCCACAGAAAGGAAATAAATATTAAATAAGCAGTCTCTATCACTTCTAGAAGTGTCATCCACATCATCAAACTTGTTGTCTCCATATCACAGACATTTCATTTGTGTTCTACAAATTAAGTCCAAACATCTTGAATAAAAAGACACAATTTCATTACACAAATTGCCATTGTAATTTAGTAAGTAATCTTTTTACTTTTATGCCATACTACTTATTTTCACAATTGTGTGCACCTACGGTGATTTACCACAGACGCGCAAAAGGGAAAAGTGATTCTAAGGAATATCACAGCAGAACATTACCAAACATTGTTTTAGAAGACCTCAGCTTCCTCACTCTTCCTCACTCAAATTAAAGTATCACAGTGTCACAAGGCACTGGCACAGGTTACCCAGAGAGCGGGGGATGCCCTGTCCTTGGAAATATTCAAGATAGGGCTGGACAGGGCCCTGCACAAATCGATCAAGTTGTATGTGTCCCTATTCATTGCACAGGAATTGGACTAGATATCCTTTAGAGTTCCTTCCAACTCAAATGATTCTATGATTCTGTACTTTTATGATGACGGAATTTTTGTTTAAAATCCCTCAACTGACACTTAAATTGGACTGACTGCCTCATTCTTATGGAAAGCTGTAAACAAAATTCTCCCCAGTCACAGCCTTGCATATTTGTAGTGTATTCTACAGCTGTGAGGACTTTTACAGATTTCCTGAGAAAAGCAATTTAAAATTGTTTTGTTTTGTTTTGCTTTTTGCAAGTGTAAGCAAAAGATTTCTAAGTTAAGATCCATAGGGTGTAGTTAAAACTGGAGGATTTCCAAATAAATAAGCAGAACACTTCATCAAATAGGAAGAAAGCAGTCTTTAGCGTCAACTATTATTTATACACTTATCATTAGATACTGTATCAGACCTAGACATTTAGAAATTTATATCCTACACACTGCTGCCAAAACTGAAGCAGCAAAAGTAGGAGACAAAAGTGTTTTCTACAGAAATACTGAAAATTCAAGGCAGATTTCAATCCCAGATGTCTCAGTTAATGTACAGCAACATAAGTAAAATTCTACACAGAAAAATGCCTCTCAAAGACCAGAATCTGAACTACATTAATCCATCTCTTTAGGCATCCGAGTTTCCAAGGCAGAAGCTTAGGCTCTGTGCCTTATCATTTGGACACAGACATATATATCCAAAAGATTATTTGAAAGTATTGAGTGAACAAGAAATCACTCTGGATATTTTTGACTTTTGTTTACTTTCTCTGTGCGGTGTAAAACCACTGTTGAGGGGACAGTCAACATCAGATTATTTGTACCAGTCATACCATGCCCATTTGTTTCTGAAAGTGATCAATAGCAGGTACCTAGAAAACAGTGCAAGGCCAGGACAATTTAAAGTAGTATTTCCACATTAAATTCTCCCAGCCATTTGTTACTGCAATATTTGCTGTCAAAACAATGTCTTCTATATTTAATTGCCTCAGATACATTTACCTTCCACAAATTAGTATGCACAGTCTTCAAATCCTGTAAAATTTTGGCATCTGAAGAAGAGTTAAACATTTTAACTATGCACAACTGTATGAAAAGATGCATCTTTTCTCTACACTGAACTCATCATCTCATGTATTTAAGTGATGTATAGATGTGTGACAACATTAATGTTTCAGTTTGGGTCAGAATGCATCTCTAAAGAAAATCTAATCATCCCCACTTACCAGACTTGGATCTAGTACATACAGAGGAGTCTGTTTGCTGCTGGATTGCTTTTGGACAAAACTGGCTTGGAAGATGAACCCTGTTAAGCCACTCAATGAACTCCACTCATAAGTGTATTACCATCCACTCACAGGAGTAGACCAGTGTCCCTTGCTCTCCCAGCCCCATGTCTACAACAAGGGACCTGAAAAACAGCTATCTCACTTTACAGATCTGCCCTGACTATGCCACGATAAACATGCCATTTAAACACAGGCTCCTTCAGCTGGGAACCTGCAAATAATTGCAAAGGATTGACATGTCACAGAGTGCTGAATAAGGTGATGAACTGTATTTTAACACCTTTGCAAATGCTATTCAGAAATCTTCTCTCTCAACCAAAGATTGAGATCAAGGAAGATGAAATCACAGAAATTGTGAAATACATTAGAATAGCTCAGGTGGAACATTTGGAATTAATCTAACATGAGGTTATTCAACATGGGCATTTCCTTGAGAATATATAGAATTCATACTTCAATATTCTTTTTTTTTTTTTTTTTAAATCAATTCACCATAAAATCATATTTTGATATTCAGCTTCCCATCATATTTTGATATTCAGCTTCTCATCACTTGCAAAGGAAAACTAAGCCAGTAGAAAATTTAAAAGTAAGGTGATACTAGCCTACTAACTCTGAATACTACTAATAACCTGGAATCTTTCATCTAAATTTCCATAGTACTACTGACTACCTAGTGTCTTTTTGTTCTTGTTTCAGTATATATAGTTTTGACATTGTATGGGTCTTTTAGAATTTCTTTTCTTTTTTTCTTGACACTAGGTGCAAAAAAAGATTACCTCAATGTAAATATTTTTTGTTTCACCATACCAATTTACTCTACTTACTTTTTAACAGCTGTTCAATACTGCCATACATCTGCAGAGCTCCAGATGACTACTACTTCCCCTGTTCTGGGAATATTACTAGTTAATTCATCTCTATATTTGAAGCCTATAATCATTTTAGTTGAATTTTCAAGTTTACTGTGTGCAGTATCTTGCTGTTACCCAAGTTATCTCTAGAAAGTTGATATAACGACTGCTTTTTCAAGAATATTTGCATTATTTATTTATGTACATATTATTGTATGTCTTCAACAGACTTAAGTTATTTAATAAAAAATACTAAGTACATACTACATATGTACAATAATACATTCTAAAATTTTATTTTAACTTCAGTGTATTCCGTAATTCCTCTTCTTAATCATCAAAAATAGCAGTTTAAGTGGAGATTACCGTTAGGCAATTTAGATCAGTAACTTGCCTGTCTCTTGGAACAAAAACTTTTGCCGTGCATAAGGATTTCTCCTACATCATCGTGCATTTTTATCACTAGATTTTAATTAAGAAGGAAAGAAATAATCAGTAAATATCTCTTTGGAAGAGCTTCTAAAAGGTCAAAATGAAAAAAAAAAAAAGTATTACACAGTTTTGAAAACTGTTCTTAGCACCTAGAAGATACTAACAATGCAGTTAATTATCACAGTCAGTCTCTTACATTAAATTTCTATATAATAACATATCATGAAAGAGAACACCCCATGGTCATATTCTGCAAACAGCTGTATATAGCAGCTCTCTGGCTTTCTCACACAGTAAGCAGCAATTCTGTAATTTTGTAACTTATTGCAGGCTAATTTGGCAGATAGGTAGATATTTTACTCTGGAATTAAATGAAAAAATGTTTCTGAAACCCAATATTAATCCAAAACATTTTAGGAGAAAAAAGATCTAATATTCAAAGTGTAAGTAAGTTATGCCCTCAGAGACCCAACCTCACCTCTCTCCCCCAATGCACACTTTTGGTATGTTTACACCTAAAGAACAGCCACACAGACAGATTTCTTCATGGTAAAAATTGGATTGCTCTACTTAAAACACATATAACTAACTGGGTTTCCCTTAATTTAAGGCATTAGGGATCACATGATCTGATGAAAGAAAGGCCTGTGATATCCAGAAATAGTTGATGCTCGTTCTGTATATACATAAAAGAAGAAAATGAATTGCAAACGGCAAAATACACAAAACTTCCTCTCATATCTGATAAAGGAGAAGGAAATGAAAAAAGCATGAGAAAAGAGGTAAGTTGGTGATTAATACTGATGATAGAGTCTACCAGAAAATGAGACAAAATGTCAAGAAAAGAAGGAAGAAAATGTGAATTCGGGAGATGGTGTAAGAGAAGAGTATGAAATGAGAAATTCTGTCAAGTTAGTGTCCCAGAATAGATAAGAACTTGGGAGATGTGAAAAATATTCCAGTAACCAGACATTACTTAAGAATATTTTATGATAGGAACAAAATTTAGAATCTTGACAAGATTTTTATACTTCATGATTGTTCATTTGTCTTATTAATCTTCTCTTCAAGAAACTCCAGAGTAAAAAGTATCTTCTATTACCTTCTGCTACCATCTCATTAGTTTATTGAAGCATTCAGAATAATCATCTTTTAGCTGATGTGTGTAAATTGAAATTTTAATTCATTTCCTGACCTGGAAATAGGATATGCTCTTCTGTAATTCTAGTGTCTTTACGCATAACTATTAATTGTCAGTTTTCTAACTTTTACCACCAGAATTAGTCACTGAGAATATGGGGCTTTTAAGTCTTCTACATTCTGCTATGCATTTGTCTAGTTTTGATTATGGTTTTCTTACATTATTAAATTACAAGCACCATTCTTCACTGGTCAGTCTTTCTCACAGAGATTTTTAAGTTAGTTGAATTGATGAACTTTTTACCATCTTGAGTCAAAGTTACCCAGCAGAGCATATGATATTCAGTGCTATAAATATTCAGAAAAGATAACAGCATTATATTTCATTCAGTGGCAAGACTCCTTCCAATATATTCCTTTCACAAATAAGGAAACTATCTAAATACAAAAAACAGACCTTCTGAAAATTACACTTTAAGAATTCAGTTTAGAATCTTCCCACAGTTGCCTATTATAATACATTATTCCATGATCTACCAATCAACAAATCATTTAGAGATCCCAACTATCAGCATTTCCTGTAATCTAGAGAATCGAATACACTGCTATCACTATCACAAATATCTTATTTGCTGTGCCTCTAACCTCTTTTAGTGACAGTGTTCTCCCCTTGCACACTCCCTCCACTTTCATTCCTCAAATTCCTCTTTCAGTCTGGCCTTCCAGACAAGGCCTTGCACAGGAAGACAACAAGCAATGGTACTGGTAACAACCATAAACTCAACCTCAAACTGTCTCAAACTAGAGGTGGTTGAACAAACTGATAGCAGACACCTGTTCAGCATGCAAAGGATAAGCAATTAGCATGCACCTAAAAAGCAACCTCAGACTATGATTCGGTCTTACTTCAAATATTTATGGGGCCAACAGCCCCTACACAGAAGCTGGCTTCATGACAGGATCTCCCCTTAAGCAGGGCTACACCTGCACAGAGATCCCTTACATCTTGACAACAAAACATCTTGCTGATACAGATCCTCAGTAACTGATTAAGAGTTTGGTTTAGGCCTTGTTAGCATTGCTAAGATCATATCTTAGATTGACTGTAAGCTTTGTAGACTTTGTAGACAATGACATTAAATCTTTGATTATGTGCATAACCTGTTAGATGCAAACTGGGAACAGAAGTGGATCCAGCTGCACCTAGGCTCCTTACCTCCAAGGTTTTCATCCACTATACTTTTCTAGTTCGGTTTTGGCTACAGCTGTGAAAAACCTTTTAAACTTTTAATTGCTTGCAAAGCTCTTAAGGTCAGGATATGTCTGAAACAACCAAAAATAGTATGAACTACATACAATCTGAAATTAAGCTGAAGTATCTTTTTTTTTTTTTTCTTAATAATGCAATCACATTCTACTACGCTGTTTACATTACATGTTTGTAATACAGTAAACTTCTCCCATAAAACATCAGTTTAAATGCATACCTTTTATTTATGTTTCTGGAATTAATATAAAATGCATGATAAATGTTATGGATTGAGTAAGAACAAGACAAGTGAGGAAAAGAGACAGTCATGATATGCAAATAATCATATTTATAGGTATAAATATACCGAGATTTTATTTTATTATGTGGTCATCTCCATCAACAATTTTGTCTATACCTGATATAAAACAAAGCATAACTTGAGTATACTGATGCTTTTTTCTGGCCTCCTATGGAAACTTGTTTTGATCAGATACATTATCATTGCAACTTCAAGTGACCTTTCCAAATTTTGCCAACCATGACAGTATAGAAAAATAGTGTAAATTCTAAGCTTTGGTACATCCTGCATGAACCACATGATTTTCAATACATTAGTGAATATTATGCTTTTTTTTTTTTTTGCTTTTTTTTTTTCATTTTATTACCAGTGTAGGAAGATCTATTATAAAAAAAAGTTGGAAATAAGCATAAAATAAAAATGTTCTGCAAAATAAGAAAAATGGGAAAACACAGACCAGGTAAGCTATTGGAAAAAAATCCACATAATTACAATAACAGCTGACTGAGTGAGTCAGGGGTTCAAAGACAGGAGATTAGAGGAACATAATTTAGTAGTTAAAATTAATTAGCTATATCATTTTGTTTTCTCATTCATCCATCACTCCTTGTAATTTCAAGAAAAGGAGCTAACAACAACAACCCTGATATACAAATTTTAGCACAGAAAATACTTAGGATAAACATTATCTAAACACATCAATTTGTGGGTTAATTTTTCTTTTTGAGATATTTTTCATCTAGTTGATAAGACTTTTGTAAGTGACACGGTCTTTTAAACATTAAACATATTTAAACATTTCACTGATCTCTTCTTTTTAGAACCACTCTGCCAATTTTACTCTTTGCAAGATATTTCAAAGAACAATCAGCTTAAAGATAATTTTAAAAACTCAGGTAAAAAAATGAAGCTGTTTTAAATCATGCATTTCAGTTAATACCTATTCATTTTAGATCCAAAAAGCAACAGAGAAACTTCAATTTCTAGAAAAACAGAAATAGCTGACAAGGTTCCAAAAAATCCAAATCTACTTCTTTATTTTTATACTGTGTATTGCTGTAGATGAAATTCCCTTACATGAAATCAATAGGTATGTGCTTTTAAATCAATTTTTCCACATTTAGTTAAAAATATTGATTTTTAAAGCTTTATTTTTCTTAGATCTGAACATATGTAGTAATCTTCTGTAATTGTATCAATCTACAACAAGTTGCATTTAGTACTCCATAACTTACTCTCTATTATGTGCTACTGTTTATCCATAAGAAGATATTTCATTGTATGTAATTAAGGGAGAGCATAAGTGAAACATCAAAATACAGCAGTCTAAAGCTTTACCATTAGGTACAAGATTACACGCTGTACAACATAAAAAATATTCTCTTCGAAGATCAGGGGGTAAAACCGGTAAAATGAAATCTTTGGTAACAGAGAAAGCCCTGATAGAAGTTTACCGTAATCTTTTTCATCTGTGGAATGGAAGTAATAATACCTAAAATAATTTTTAAGAATATTGAGATGGTTGCACTAAAAATATCCTATATGTAAGATTCACACCTTTTTAAAAATACACATCACAATAATAAGGTGAGATGTATTCAACAGCAGCATTTGATGCTGTCGACGATCTATGATTCTATGATTTGACAATTTCTCTTTGTATTCCTTTTCCTCATACTCTCAGTAATCAAATCCAACACAACCAATAGTCATGCCAAAGCAAAATTACATTTCCCTTAAATGAATACATTGAAGATGTGCTCATTAGATTTACATAGTTAGATGTAAAATAATTTTGATTTTGAAGCTGATATGATTCTTTAATTAAGCCTGAATTTAATTCTTGCTTCTAAATTGGACCAGGAAAAATGCAAGAGTTATGCATAATTTAATTTCCTATTACTTTATTTCTATTCAAAGCTGCTCTTCATTAACCACTTAGCTATTGAGTTAACCAGAGTAGGACAACCCAAAAATACACAGATTGAATCTCTCGTTTAGACCAAAATAATTCTTACTGATCTCAGAATCAGGTCTGAAATCAGGCTTGAGTGTTAGAAAATATTCTAATCCATAAAGACTATGTATTTTTCTCCTAGGCAGTTTCAATTGAGATGTGATTTTATAATTAGGTTAAAAACTGGTTTGCACTGCCTTAAGAAATATTTTAGGAGATACTGCTATAAATAGCAGTCTCTACATGTCCCAATTTAAACACCCAGCTAAAATTAGCAACTGATTCAGAAGAATTCTCATGCAACAACTAATAATTTCTTTAATTGAGATATTAATTACTTCTTTGCAATTTCTCAAAGTAAGGCGACACAAATATTACATGACTAATATATACAAGTGGAAACAGTACAAGAATGAAACACCCATCTATATAATTCTTGTTTGTTTTTAAACTATTTAATACTGCACATGAAAATAATTTTCATTCCAGGATAAAGGCTTACATTTTTTTTTTCAGTCTGTGTGCATTTATTCAATTAAGGTTGATAAATTTTCCCTGGCACGGTAACTGAGAGAAGATCCTTTGCTCAGCCTATTCTTTATTTTTATTTTTATTTTTATTTTTATTTTTATTTTTATTTTTATTTTCATTTTTATTTTTATTTTCATTTTTATTTTTATTTTTATTATTTTTATTTTTATTTCCCTTGTTAAGTGACTTTAGAAGAGAGCGATTGCATTTGAAAGTTCTGTGAACTGGGGAGAGATTTTCAGAACACACCACAAGTCCTCATCCTCATTCTTTCACCCCATCCACACACGACTTCTGAGATAGCCACTGGAATTACACTTTTTGAGGAGCAGTTTGATGTCACAAAAAAAAATAAAAATAAAGATACTTCCCAAGTATTGTAATTCAGTGGTTACCTTGTAATTATAACTGCAATTTATACTGAACATGGAGTAAGACTACGGATTTTAAATAGAAGCCCTCTTTAAGTAAACACAGCAGTAAGTGGTGAAGACAAATCAAATAAAAATATTTTCTAAATATTAACATATTCAGGCAAACTTCAAGCTATCTGAAGAAACGTCAGTTTAAACTGATTGTGAAGTTGTTCAAAAGTATATGTATTGAGCTTTGTTACTATCAGAGAAAAGGAATGTAAACTGCATGTTAGTTTTCTGTCTTTTCAATGAGAAAGAATGATAATCAGCATCCACCAAATTTTACAGAAGGTATTTTTTAGATCAGTTATGAAATCAATGAAACCAAAAGTTTTATATTGATGAATTAGCTCAAGGCTGTTCTGATACCCTAGAGTATGTGAACAACAGGAATTGCAACTTCTTTTAATGAGAAGAATTACTTTTTTGGATGTGAATGGTTTGTGAGCAAAAAGCTAAAAAATAGATCAATATAAACACATTGTAAACTAAACATGTTTTAATACAGAGGTTAATTCAATAGCTATATAGCTATAATAACTGTTAATGAACAGCTTTAATATTGAAGATGGAGAAGAATGGAGAGTAGCTGAAATGAGATCTTAAGGACAAATCACAATGCTAGCAAAAATAAATGTTCTACATTTTAGTTATGTCACAAATACAACAATTTATGTTTAGTTTTGTTGCCATTGTTCTATATGTGGTATCAGTACATATCAATGGTCTTTCTCTATGGTTTAATGTGTAATATTTCATCTGCTTAGAAATTCAGACTTGACCTGTCTCTGAGAAACACTTTTTTTTTTTACTAGTTTTCACTGAAAGAAAGGCTTTCCCCTCCTAATAGCTTTCTGTCAAATTTCTGCCAATATTTTTATAAGATAACAATTTTGAAAGATCAATGACCCAACTAAGAAGGAGATTTTGCCATGAATTTCAGTTATGCAGAATACTAAAAAAGAAGAGATGATGGTAAACACATAAATTCTACTGCCCTAGTCAAAACATGTCTCCTGAGGTACCAGAAAGTTCAAAAGAGAAAGAAAAAAGGTAGAAGTGTTTCCTGAGTTTCTGACTGTAATAAGCTCTAACAGATTTGTGCAATAGATAGATCTCTATGAGGTCCTTAACTTGGAAATAGTTGAGGTTAATAAATGTTTGGAGCCAAGGAGAACGATCAGAGGTCAAAAGCATTTCTTCACTGTACAAGAAGACCAGGAAAGCTCCGAATTCCTAAATCTCATCTCTGCCCTAGTAACACAGTATTTAAGGCTCATCTGGTTTAGTAATGTTATTTCAGCTCAATAAATTGTAATCATCTGTTTCTCTAATCTGACTTCTAGTGACTTTTTTTTGCTGTAACTCTGTTTGCCTTACATCCATTGTTTCTCACAGAAATGTACTGGATTATTTCTTTTTTAACTATTCATGTGTTCTCCCGTGGAAACAATGCTCATAAGATACTTACTCAATATGTCCACTTCTGTACCTATGTTTGATTCAAATGTTCAATTTTGATAAAACAGTGAGAAAAAAGATTCAAGCACTTAAATTTCCTCAGTAGTTTAATTTCATACTTAAACACTTTGGACGCAGAGACCATGAGAATACATAGAAGATACTTTCAAATTTCATTTACCTAGCCACATATCAAAGAGAGATATCTGAAATTTCAACATGGAGGAAAAAAAAAATGGTATGTGATTTCTTTTTTTACTTGTCCATTAGTCATACGATCAGATCAAACTATTTCTGTACAAGCTCATTTCTTTTGCACAGAATTTAGCAATGATGCCATAAATTATGCACAAAGATAGTAAAATCCAGTTATTTTCATGCCTAGAAACAAAGGAAAAATCATAGAATCACATCCTGTCAAGTCAAAAGGAAAGCACATTTAGGCAAAATAATGTAATAGTTGACTTCAAAATTTGGCATGTATATATCATCACATTACACATGCATATAAATTAAACAAAATAAACCCTCTTTATTTAACCATGAAAATTCAGTGTTTTCAATCTGAATGACCTTGGGTCCAATTACTGCCAACTAATCTCAACCTGATGGAGCTCAGTGTTCCAAGCTTGATAAGGAAGCATGCATATATCTCTTCCAGCAAGTTCACACTCCCTAAACTTCTGTTTAGAAAAGACAAGCTCTGAACATACACTGCACAAGAAAGATGGAATGCTCTAATAGGCCCATTACCTATTTAGCAGACTCTCAATGTAGAGTGTGAACCACAGAGTGGTTGGCAAAAGCAAGCTTCATTCACACAGTGATTTTCAGCAATCTGCAGAAAAATAATCCACTGAAAAATAATGTTCCAGTGCAAGTAATCCTCAAGAACCAACACTGTATCTAGAGCTTTGACTGCCAAGAAATCCATGGAAAAGAACACTTAGCAGAAAACCAAATTATAAATGTACTGGCTTGCTCAGATAAGAACGAACATCTGACTATGATTACAAATGAACAAGTAAGTAAAGCCACTAGTGCGATTTTTGCATAGTCTTTGTCCATAGACACCACTCTTGCAGACACGACAACAAGACGGACTGCATCTTCATATATGGTCTATAAACTAGGTCTATTTTAGGAACACTGACAAATGAGCTATGTATATGTAATGGCCTGTACACTTAGCTCTCTGAAATGATCTTGACCCCTGCACTGAAGTAAAACCAAGAGGATTCACAGTACCATGCAATTGTTTATATAAGAGGAGATAGAAAACTATTCAATCCTTTGCTCTCACCATCTAGAATCTCATCCTTTCTATAGCTGTCAGTGCTATGGCAAATTATTTGTCATTTGTCATGACAAGTGGTAATATTTAAAGTCCACTCTGAAGAATGGAAGTCTCATTAAAGATGGATGTTCGGAAGGTTTGAAGAAAGGTCATGTTGTGAGGCTGATGTTTCAGTGAGTACTGCACACGTTAAAGAATTCTTCATTTCTTACTTTTGAGAGCTGTTTCAGCAGCTGAAACAAGAGATACAATTGAAGGGTGAGCCACACAGTGTTTAGTTTCTCTTCAACCTTTTTTTTAACACAGAAGAGCTGTTCAAAATTTTCCCTGCAAGTGTCTGAATTACTCACACATTGTTCTCCACAGTGCTCATTTTCTTGTGAACTAAAGATATGTTGTAGGTAACTCCTTCCATACAAGTGTACCACTGGTGCTTCTTTTCCTCTCAATGATACCTTTTTATTTTAAGCATACTTTTTTTTTCTTTTTTAATCAAACTGAGCACTTCTGAAAATCTGCACATTTCATATGTAGTTGGGTCTTTTTTTCAGAAATTAAGAAGCTATTCAATGTTTGAAGATCTATAATTACAGAGAAACATGCATTTTATAAAAATGTTCAGAATAAGCTGCATTCTAGATTCTTGGTATAAAACCATCTGGGATAAGATAAACTCACATTTACCATTTAATTCATGATTAAACTAATAATAGCTTGAAATTACAAGCAACTTAAGAGAAGCAGTTATTACTACTGAGAAAAAATGGCAAAAATATTTAATATTTACTTAGATTTACTGTAGAAGTAACAAATCTTTTTGTTATGATTACAAAGTTATTTTATGAAATCAAAAAGGTTTCCACAGGTTTCCATATTTTGAATTATTTAATCCTTTCTGAAAATGGCACATTGTTTGAAATTGCCCAAAGCACATAGTGCCTTATCTTTAAAGATTAAAAGATTAAAAAGACAATAGACTATTTTCTGTAAAATTATGTTATTAACAAGACTATAAGCTAAACAAAAATTAAATGGGGTAATACTCAAGACCAACTAGAAGTTTACATTTAATTCTTAGTAGACATGTTTCATATTGTCTGAGCAGCTACAGTTAATATTAAAGAACAAACTCTTAAGATGAAGGTTCCTGTTTTGACATTAGACTTGAAGCCTTTCACAGTGCTACACCTTTTTCTGATCTCTGAGGACATATTAAGAATCACTGCCATATTCGGTTATGATTCATATACTAAAATTGCTACTTATATTATCTGTAATATTCTATATGTTCTAGATGATTCTAGCCGCTGATCTATTACAGTGTACCAAAGCTGTATTACTAAAAGAAATTCTATAGCTGTACTTTTCATGTAAGTAGTGGTGCACTTAGTTCAGAAGTAAAAATCATCCATTCACTTTTCTAGAAGGGTTAAGTACCCGGCATACACTACCTTAGTTGTGTAATTTAATAATAGGTTCAGATTAAAGCACCTTTGCGCTCTGCTTTAAAGACTGTTAAACTACCAAGAGGAAGTAGAATTTATTTATTTATTTATTTTTAAAAGAGGTTCTGGACTCTATTTCTTTTTTAAATACAAACTTGAACAAAATAGTGATGCCTGAAGTCTATTCTTTATTCAAATATTATGTAAAAATCACTGGCTTTCCAGTCATTCGTACACAGAATAACCTTCTTTAGAAAGTAGAAGAATGTTGACTGACAGCTGCTCAGCTTCAAACTACCTTTAAGTAAGTAACATGCTTTTTATGGAGCTTATCAATTTAAAACATGTGTTCAATTTTTTTACTTGCCTGGGCTGCATAGACTGAAGATCAATTGTCTTGGGCTGCACATAAAAAATATATATATAAATATATTTTTTAAATTAAAACTTAAAAAAAAAGAGGTCAACAGAAACATAAACCCAGTGGGTTTAAAGACCTCTAGGTATCTTTTTCTTCTGTCAGCTATTATTATCACAGAAGTAAGTTCATCTTCAAAGAAAGTAAGTGCTCTGACCTAGCTAGTACTAAGCAATAGGAGAAGGAATATCAGTTGTTAAAATTCGAGTCTTCCAAATACTTTTTTGTGGCATAGTAAAAAGCAAGTAGAGTCTTTGCAAGAGAATTATCTCTTAGAAATAAATTAATTGATTGTTCTTTCGACCAACTGAGATAATGTTTTGGACAGTGATGAATTTCATCTGTTTTGAAAAACTGATTTTTTTTCTTGACTTCAAAATAATGTAGTGACAAAAGAAGATCAGAGAATGGGTTGGGTTGGAATGGACCTTAAAGACCATCTGGTTCCAAAGCCTTTGCCATGCACAGGGATACCTCCCACTTGAGCAGGCTGCTCAAAACCCATTCCAAACTAGTCTTGACCACCAGCATTCACAGTTTCTGTCACTTTACAGTGCATCACCATCTTCTGATTACATAATTTCTTCCTAATGTTTAATATAAATGTACTCTGTTATAGTTTAAAGCCATAACTCTTAACTCTTTTCTCAGTACTACACTACATCTAATAGCCTCTCTCTGACTTTTCTGCAGGCCCCCTTTAGGTCCTGAAAGGTCACTATAAGGTCACCCCAGAGACTTCTTCAGGCTCAAAAAAAAACAAAAACAAAAACAAAAAAAACAACTCTCCCAGCTTCTTTCCAAAGTAGAAGTACCCCAGCGATTATCATTATTGTGGCCCTGCTCAGGACTCATAGCAATCTGTCCATGTCCTCCTCTTATTGAAGGCCCCAGAGCTGAACACGATACTCCAGACAGGGTCCTAAAAGAGCAGAGTAGAGAGGTATAATCACCACCCTTGTCCTGCTGGTCATGCTTCTTTTGATGCAGCCCAGGATATGGTTGGCCTTCCAGACTGCAAGTACACATTGCTGGCTCATGTTCAGTTTTCAGCTATGAATACCCCTAAGCCTTTCTCCTGATGGATGCTCTCAATCTGCTTACCATCTAGCATGAATTCCTGTCTGCGATTGCCAGCTGAGGTACAGGACCTTGCAGTTGCCCCTGTTGAACTTAACACAGTTAATACAGGACCAATTCTTAGACCAGTCTGGATGACCTTCCTTCCACTTGCCAAGAATCACAGAATCACAGAATCATAGGGGTTGGAAGGGACCTCTAGAGATTATCAAGTCCAACCCCCCTGCCAAAGCAGGTTCCCTACACCAGGTCACACAAGTAGGTGTCCAGGTGGGTCTTGAATATCTCCAGAGAAGGAGACTCCACAACCTCCCTGGGCAGCCTGTTCCAGTGCTCCATCACCCTCACTGTAAAGAAGTTCTTGCACACATTTGTGTGGAACTTCCTATACTGTAGTTTCTGGCCGTTCCCCCTTGTCCTGTCTGCACATACTGCTGAAAAGAGTCTGGCCTCACCACTCTGCCCCCCACACCTTAGATATTTATAGACCTGGATCAGGTCCCCTCTCAGTCTTCGTTTCTCAAGGCTAAGGATGCCCTCAGTCCCACCAACAAAGATGTTAAACAACTCTGTTTCTAATACTGAACACTAAGGAATACTATGTTTCAGTGGCCTCTACCAGGACATAACAGCTATTGAGTGAAACTCTTTCAGTGCATCTATATAACTAATTCCTTATCTGGATAGGGTTGGAAGGGACCTCAAGGATCATGAATCTTCAACCCCCCTGCCAAAGGCAAGGCCACCAATCTTCACATTTAATACTAGACCTGGCTGCCCAGGGCCCCATCCAATCTGGCCTTGAACACCTACAGGGACAGGGCATTCACAACCTCTCTGGGCAGCCTGTTCCAGCACTTCACCACTCTCTCTGTAAAGAATTTCCCCCAGATATTCAACCCAAATCTTCCCTCCCTCAACTTAAAACCATTTCCCCTTGTTCTGCTGTTATCTACCCTTTCAAAGAGTTGTCTCCCCTCCTGTTTGTAGGTTCCCTTTAGGTATTGAAAGGCTGCAACAAGGTCATCCTGCAGCCTTCTTTTCTCCAGGCTGAACAAGCCCAGCTCCCTCAGCCTGTCTTCGTAGGGGAGGTTCTCCAGTCCCCTGATCATATTTGTGGCTCTCCTCTGGACCCTCTCCAACAGCTCCCTGTCTTTTTTGTTCTGGTGGCTCCACAATTGGACACAGTATTTCAGATGGGGCCTCACAAGAGCAGAGTAGAGGAGACAATCACCTCCCTGTCTCTGCTGGCCACCCCTCTTCTGATGAAGCTCAGAATACCATTTGCTTTCTGAGCTGCAAGAGCACAGTGCTGGCTCATGTTAAGCTTTTCATCCATTGGGACCCCCAAGTCCTTCTCCACAGGGCTGCTCTCAAGGACTGCTCTTTCCAGTCTGTATGGATGCCTGGGATTCTTCCAGTCCAAGTGCAAAATCTTGCATTTTGCTGTGTTGAACCTCATTAGGTTCATCCAGGCCCACCTTTCAAGCCTGTTGAAGACCCTCTGAATGGCATCCCTTCATCCACCATGTCAACCACACCACTCAGCTTGCTGTTGTCAGCAAACTTGTTGAGGGTGCACTCACTTCCACTGTCTATGTCACTGATAAAGTTATTGAAGGGCACTAGTCCCAAGACAGACCCCTGGGGGACACCACTCATGATTAACCTTCACCTGTACACAGAGCCAGTGACAAAAACCCCTCTGGCTATGGCCATTCAACCAATTATTTATCCACCAAATAGTTCACCCTTCAAATCCATATCTCTCCAATTTAGAGATAAGGATGTGGAGTGAGACCATGTTAACAACCTTGCAGAAGTCTAGGTAGATGCTATAATTTGCCCTTCCTTTGTCTACAGATGCCGTAACTCCATCATAGTAGGCCACCAGACTGGTCAGGCACAATATGCCTGTGGTGAAGCAGTGCCAGCTGTCTCAGATCCCTTTCACATCTTGCATGTGCATTAACATCCTCTTCAGGAGGAACTGCTCCATAATCTTCCCAGAAACAGACATGATGCTCACCTGCCTGTGGTTCCCCAGGTCTTCCTTTCTTGAATACAGGAGCGATGTTTCCCTTTGTTGAGTCACTGGGGTCTTCAACTGACAGCCACCATTTTTCAAATTTGATAGAGAGTGGCTTGACACCACATCAAACTGTTCCTTATCTCTCTGACTTAGCAACGCTATCTCATACCTTGTCTTTAGCAGGCTCACTCTCAACTCCTTCCCCCTTCTAACCTAATTTAAAGCCCTAGCAATAAGCCCAGTCAGCTCCTGGGTCAGAATTTCCTACACCCCCCCCCCCCCCCCCAGGATCTAGGCAGACCCCATCAGCAGCCATCAGGTCAGGTGCCAAGTGAACCGCCCAACAGTTGAAAAAGCCAGAACTCCTGCAGTGGCACCACCCCCTCAGACATTATTTATCAAAAAGGCTTCCCTGGTCCTTCCAGCATCCTTCCCCATCACTGAAAAGACAGAGGAAAATGCTACACATACTCCCACTCTATCTACTAACAGCTACTGTTCCCTGAAGACCCTTTTGATAGCCCTCACACTTCTCTCAGCAACTTCATTGCTGCCAGCCTGAACCATGTGTAAAGGATAATAATCAGAGGAGCAAATAAGACTAGGGATTCTGTTAATAATGTCACTGATCCAGGCCCCAGGGAGGCAGCACACCTCCCTACAAGTAAGGTTTGGTCAACATACAGAGTACTTAATTCCTCTCAGGAGTCACCCATGATGACTATCCTCCTTTCCTTTTTGGCAGAGCCAGTCTTGAGGAGTGAAGTTGACCTCCTTGCTCTGGACAACCTCCTGGGTGGGAGTTACTCCACCAGTCTATCTCCTGCTCACACTCCCTGATGCTCCTTAATTTCTTCACCTCCTCCTTGAGCCTTGCCACCATACTGAACAGATCATCCAACTGCTGCACTTCACACAGGTGGATTCCTTGCCACTCCGCAATAACAGCAACAGGCTCATGCACAACAGTACCCAGCATTTCCTCACTGACAGAAATTCAATTGCCTTGCTGAGGCAATTCCTTGCTTCAGTGTGGAATGCCACCACACCAGCGCTGTCCACCTGCAGATAAAATCACTGAGAATTCTGGACAGTGATTAATGAAGAATACAATTTCCAAAAAGAATAAAATGAACATTATGACTGTGTATTTGCAGAAAATCACTAATTTTCTAAAGTAAGAATTTTACTATGAAATTCTAAGCCAGTCTTGCATTGGCGTGCAAATTAGCATCTGGAAGGGCATACAAAAAAATAGCCAAGTGGAAAAAAACACATCACCTAGATATAGTTCCTTTTTTCAGTTCAGGCTACTAACAGAGCCATACCAAAGAGGTCCCTTTACTATTATCAACCAGAGTCTAATTTTCACTACTGGGTATAATAGAGAAGGAGAGGCAGTTTGTGGAAAGCGTAAGACTTTCCTGGTAAACTCTCTAGGGGATGTAAGATCGTGACTGTGTTCCAGCACATATTGATGAAGCACCTTCTCTGGCTCACACAGCAGAAAAAGAAGCTGCTATACAGCTCTGTCCATGCCTACACATCAGGTCTCACTGTTCCTACTGAAACCCAAGATAAATGCCTAAATCACAACAGTTTTATTTTTGGAAAGAGCAAGATTACAAACAGGTAGTGATCTAACTTTACTTCCCACGCTAGAAACCTAAATTCATGATCTGAGCTAATTTTACAGTCATAAATTCTTTTAAGATCTACATCTTCTTTATTTTGTCTTTGTGGAAAAAGCTACTTGTAATAAAGCGCACTTATGGAGTATATATATATATTTTTTTCTTCAGCTTGAATTGTAGCAAGACTAAAAGTGGGAAAAAAACTACAGAACAAACTCCCATTAGGACTTCGTAACATAGAAACTCAGTACTGTCCTCTTGGATAACCTTTTGATTCAATAAATTTCTATCTACAAAGCTATACGGTAGCAGATTTCCTTTTTCAACTTGGGAATAAGCAATCAAATAAGAACTTCCAAATGATCTTATTTTCATCTAAGAATGGAAATTTAATTCAATACAGAACCTATTCTGGCTTCCACGGTAGAATTAAGAAGTGACAGACAACAGAACCTACATTGAACCCTTGACAGACAGCGCTGGATCAGATCTTAGAGATCTGGAGAAAGAAAACTGTTAATGTGATTCTTAAATCTCATCCATGTTTTTATGCGTTATGGCACTGCTATCTTTAAATAGGCTTATTTTTCATTAAGCTAACACAGGAACATTTAACTTCAGGATGGGTAGTCTGGGATGATTTCCAAGCTGTCTGTTCAGAGGTGTACATATAAAGCAGCAGTAAGGGAATGCCATCGTAAAGAATATCTTTGTTTTAAAAGGCCATGATTATTTTGGATAAACTTCTTTTACTCTTCCACAAGTAATTAACTTATCTGCACAACCTTGAGAGATTCGTGAGGGTATTAAAAATGCAGGAAAACAAAAATTCTTTTTGATTCAGAGGAATTTTGGTTATATTTCAGCACTCCTCCCTATGCCTCTCTTTTCTTGTTGTCACTTACTATCTCCTTCACTTTCTTGAGACCACATACATTGCAACTCTATGCATCTGATTGCCAACAGTAAGCTTTGCCCCTGCAGAGTCTTTAGATACCCGTGTTTTATTTCAGCTGTACAGATACATTGAAAAGATTAAATGACATCTATACTAAGCTATTTTATAAAAAGTTAATTAATGTTTTAAATCCTGAAACTTCCTTTCAGTCATTACTGACAGCTAATGAAACCAGCAAACTTTGAGGTATCTTTGAAGACAAAAGATATTCAGCTAGAAGACATTTTCTGGAAATTTGTCTTCCAAAGAACAATGAGCCACAAACAGACTACTACACTGATCATGTTTTTTCCAGGTCTCCTTAGCAGATATGGGAGAGAAGAATACCAGATGGAAATCATATACATCTATAACTGATCAAAAGCAAATAAGCTTCATATTTTTAAACTGTGAATAGTTGCAAAATTTCAATATAAAAGTAATGCAAATCAGACTGAAATAAAAGAAAATGCTTAAACTACAACACAGAGGATGCTGACACATAGGACTTTTCAGATATTTTATCTTCCTTTTACGATGTCTTATGGAAGTTAACAGGATTGTGAATGACTGATGTACTACATGGAAGAGTAGGAGAGTAAAAAACACCATATTTTTCAGGTATAGAAACCACTATCAGACATGAAAGATATCCATATAGGGTATCTTTAGGACAGATATGAAATAGAAAAGGCATTAGGCATATGACACACTGCAAATCCTACTTCAGTCAGACTTGATAATCTTTTCTATATCGCTAATAAGAAAAACCAAAGCTTAGAAGAACTACCTATTTTAAAGAGATTTTAGCATTACTTCAAAGCAGCTTTTGTTTATACTTCAAAGATGTGAAGCAAAACCAAATACCAAGGAAAGAAGGAGCTTCCTTTACTCTTTTTTCTGCACATGAAGAGAGCAGAGAACAAAAGTTTCCATGTCATATACGAGAAACTGATAATGTAAAGATGACTAGCAATTCAGTTCTGTTCAAAGCACTTCACAGCGATGGATCTCGGACATCTGAGAGAACTCAGGCAGGCTCCTCCAGAAAGAAAAAAAAGAATGATTATTAGCAACTGGGGCCAAATGGTAATTGAGAGAGCCTCACATTATCTACGTTCAGGCACAACTTGAAAGTTTCCCTCTCTCTCACCATAGCAAGATCTTTCAGCTTAACTGAATGCTTTTTAGTCTACTTTCATATTTCTTGTTATTTTAGTCTACTGTCATGTTTTATTTGACCTTGCTGCTTACAATTAACATTAACTTTTCAGAAATTTATTGAGTTGATACAATCTTTCACACTAAGGAAATTAAATATAAAAAGGGAAGATCACTAAAATGGCAAGTTAATAAGTTTTTTTTTTAAGAATGTGATCTGCATTTCTCAGCAGTGAAAAGCAATTATCACATATTTTTGAGCAAGAGGACTGGAACTGTTTTTGTATGAGTAGCTAGCTAACTAGGCAAAAAAAGTTAATGTATTTTTGGTCTGCATTAAAAACATAAATTACCCAATTAGTTAAAAATTAAAAAATGCAGAAATGAAGATTCAAAAGAACTTTCTTTTCATTCTGCATGAAAATGCAATAGTTTTCTCTAAAACAAGAAAACATGTCAGGTAAATAAAGAATCCAGTCTTTTCCATGATGTTTGTGTGTTGTTTTTGTTTTTTTTTTAATCAAAATGTACAAGTAGGATGCCCTCTACAGAAGTGATTTCACAGGTATAAGAGTTTGCTCCGTTTGCTTCTTACCCAATACTCATCTTCCCAAGCTCTGAATATCTCCTAAACATTAAAGATTCCACCTATCTTCTATTAGCTCTCCATCAAACAAAACAAACAAACAAATAAAAGCCTCTCTTAAATTGTTACTGGTTGAAACCACATTTCCAATACTAATTTAGTCATTTATTTACTCACTAATTTCATTTGGTAAGAGCTGTTTGAAAATTGAAGTATGCCATTTGCCTTGGGTTGTCCTAAGACATTATTTGTAAAGGCTAACTTGGAGCCACAATGAACTCATAAGAAACGTCAGTTATTATTCCACAATAGACCAAAGAATATCTTTTACTATATTCCAATGAGTATCTGCTGAATAATTTCTGATACTTTTGTTCCTTATCATAATGTCACTTACTCTGAATTTATGACTAAACACGAGAACTAATAATACTGAAAACAGAAGATACGGATTACATTATGACTGAGCGACAAGTCTACTCCTGACAAAGATGAAATTCCTCCATGGGGAAAAAAGGGCAACCTTTGACAGTTGTCAATGCATGCTGAACACTGATGGAGACCAAGCAGCGGTTGTTAGCATACTGAGGCAGTGAGTGCTGCATTTCAGCAGTGACAACAGTGACACGAAAGACAAACCACCTTATGGACAGCCATGAAGATTTTTAAGCTCTGCATGCAAGCTCTTGTTCATCACTGGTGAAAATGCACAACTGGTGATGGCAACTGTCAAAAAATTGTGTTTGTTGCTGATGATTTTCTCTATCAAATAGTGCTATTGTGAAGTTTGTATCTGTTGTAGCTTTCGTAGAAAAAAAAATAGGAGGGTATTACTTTCAGAGCAGCCTACGTGTACATTGAAGAGTTATCTAGTTGCTGATAAACATCAATGCAAAATAAAACTAAGCACTTAAGCTATTCTTCAGTGATTTATCACTCTTACTATAACCCAAAAATGAAATACTCTTATTTGTTCCAAAGAAGCATAAGATCCTTTGCCTAAAGGCACTCAGTGGTTATGGCTATAAAGATATTTTGCAGGCAGGTAAGAGCTCTAGTCTGCCCACACTCTGATCCAGCAGGAAGCTTTGTAGTAGCATGCCGTGCCATGCTGAGCACAACTTAATTGCCCTTGCTGACAAGCAGTGAAGAGCAGATTGGACTCTGCTTATCACATGGTGATGCCAGGGCTGAATGTATGCAGAATTAACTCATACATTCAAATTGCTGTGAGCACACCAAGCATTCTTTAGTTTGTATAGACTGGTGAACAGGCTAAACTCACACTGATTTACTATGCCTTCATTTCTCTGTGTCGATTTCTTTCTGGCTCAGACTCTGTGACAACACCAAATGGAACTGTAACATTGTGAAATCTTGCTCTCTTTCCAACTTGTGGATAACTGGTGGCTAGTGAAACAACATTGTAATAATTTTGTGAAGGCTTCAGAACAAAAATCTTTCATCTTTTCTTGGGAAAGCTGCAGAAAAAACACAGGTTGTTTGCAAGTGCAATGGGAAAGTCAGGAGTTAGTCTTGCTTAAGGTGGGCTCAGGTTCCTCCCCCAAACACAATCCTCCACAACCAACATGCAAAGGCAGAAGTACAGCCAGTATGGCACACAAATAGCACGTGGTACTGGACACTTTCTGCCTAGCAACAGCTCCTGGCCCGACTGGAAGGAACCACCATACAGCCTTGCCAACCCCACAAACAGGGGCACATGCTTCACACATCCTCAACTACCTCAGTGACAGGAGAAGGAGAAGGGACCCTCAAGCATCACAAGATCCATGGTGGTGATTTGCTTTTCTTTCTTATTTTTTCCTCTCTGTCCTTCTCTTGCCTTTTCATTTTCCTTGCTTTTAATAAAAGCATGCTCTTGCTTAATCAACACCTTGATTCTGTTCTGAGTCTTAATTCAGAGGGACTGGGATCAATATAATGAACCGCTAGCCACTTTGGATTGCAACATTGGATGAACCCAAATACAATACATCTCCACTTTTTTTGCCTTCTGCATTTTGATGGTCCAGGGAGATTATTTCTTTGAATCAGTGAAGTCTGAAATTTGTCCCAAGTAAGAGGAAAAGAGAAGTTAAATATAAAGTGACAAATAAATGCTTGCTATGTACTTTGGGCTTTATTTCAGACTCATAGTACTTAAAAAGCAATTTACATGTAAGAAAGGAAGAATTCAATTACAGTAGAAAGCAATAAGCAGACGACTGAATGAACAAGATTAAGGTAAAATGGGTGAAAGTGAAAGAGAAAGATTTGCTTTATTCCAAAATTCACTTTGTTTTTGTTTTCTACAGATAATATTGCATAATAAAACTCAGACTTTTAAACTGTAATTTATTCAATTATTATCTTACATACTGATTTCACTAAAAAAAAAGTAGGAAATGAGGACATAAGCTCTCTCGTTTCCTGTTTAATCCAGGAAACAGTTATCCATTAAAATGCTTGTAAAACATATCATTCCAATTAAATATAAATTTAGTAGTATGTTCACTGAATTCACAAACTTGATGCATCAGCTCTGTCACTCTCCTTGTACACCTGCTTCAGGTAAGAGGTTAATGTTTCAAAGTTATATTGATTTTGTCTGCTAGAAAAGGTAGGTTATGTGCTTATAAGAAAATAACTAATTATGATGAGTTGAAAGGAGCTACATGCAAACTTTTAGGCTACTTCTTGTATGAGTTTGAGTTAAACTTTCCTTAGTCTGTAAATTAGAGAAGACCAGTGAATTTTCTTTTTAATCAGTAAATAAGTCTTAAATAACAAATCTCTAATGGAATCATTATTTTGTTCTTCAATTTGATGGAGATTTTGAAAGGTTATTATAGCAGCTAATTTATGTTAGTGGGTAAATAAAGAAGCTTTTCTTTTCTAAGGATTTATCATATTTTATTTTTTTAAACCAGAATGTTACAGTTTAAACTACTACAGACAGAAAAAAATTGAGCAATTAAATTATCTTGGACTTACGGAAGGGTTTGGGTTTGTCAACGGTTTATGGGCTGGTCCGGCCCAGTTCCGTGACAAGCAGGGCGGAGGGATCTGCGGATCCACGCCTCTGGGAAAGGGGAAACAGGGGACCCCAAAATACTTGAAAACAACAGCACTGATCTGAGGTGGAACAAATGATTTTACTAAATATAGTATTAGTAAAATACAATGAGAGAGAGAGAGAGAGAGAGTCTGTTTGAATTGTATAGACCTCACCACAATGCTGGGGTGAGAAGTGCAGTCCAGTTGAGTGACTGAAGTACAGACGGCGAAGTGCAGATAGCGAAGCGCAGACAGCAAAGAGCAGGCGAAGAAGAAGGATCAGGTGACCTTGCTTGGAGTTATATCCCCTTGCTGACCGCAAAGTCTCCTGGGGAAATGTAGTTCTTCTCCGACGGACGAACATTCGGCAGATATCAAACCCCACCCCCAATGCATTACATGATGTTATGGTGTGGAATACTGATGACCAAAAATCATAAAACCATGACAGGGTTGCAAGGGATATTTAAGATCGTCCAGTTCCAATCCCCCTGCTAAATGCAGAGACACCTTCCACTAGCCCAAGCTGCTCAAAGCCCCATCCAACCTGGCCTTGAATGCTTCTAGGGAGGGGGCACCCACAGCCTCTCTGATAAACCTGTTCCAGAGTCTCACCATCCTCACACTAAATAATTTATTTGTATTATCTAGTCTAAAACGACCCTCTTCCAGTTTAAAGCCATTTCCCCTTGTGCTGTTGCTACATGCCCTTCTAAAAAGTCCCTCCCCAGCTTTCCTGTAGGCCTCTGTCAGATAATGGAAGGCCACTATAAGGTCTCCTGAGACCTTCTCTTCTCCAGGCTGAAGAGCCCCAGCTCTCTCAGCCTGTCTTAACAGGGAAGGTCCTCCAGTCATCTGATCATCTACACAGCCCTCCTCTGGACCTGCTTTAGCAGTTTGATATCCAGATGGTGTCTCATTAGAGCAGAGTAGATGGGCAGAATCACCTCCCTCGACCTCCTGGTCACGCTTCTCTTGATACAACCCAGGATACAGTTGGCCTTCTGGGCTACAAGTACACATTGCCAGCTCATGTTGAATCTTTCATCAACCAATACTCCAAAATCCTTTTCCTCAGGGCAGCCTCTCAAGCCATTCTCTACACAACCTCTATTTGTGCTTGAGATTGCCCTGACTCAGGTGCAGGACCTTGCACTTGGCCTTGTTGAACTTCATGAGGTTGGCATGGGCCCACATCTCAAGCCTGTCCAGGTTCCTCTGGATGGCATCCCTTCCTTCTAGCATGTCAACTGCATCACTCAGCTTTGCGCCGTCTGCAAACCTGCAGAGGGTGCATTCCATCCCACTGTCCATGTCACCTCCAAAGATCTGAAATAACACAGTCCCAACACCAATCCCTGAGGAACACCACTCATCACCGGGTTCCACCTGGACACTGAACTATATGACCTCCAGAGTCAGTGACTCCATCATCTCCCAGGGCAGCCCATTCCAGTGTCTGACCGCTCTTTCAGAGAAGTAGTATTTTCTAACATCCAAACTGAATCTACCCTGGTGCAACTTGAGTCCACTCCTCTTGTCCTGTCACTAATTACACAAGAGAAGACGCCAAAACCCAGCTCACAACAACCTCCCTTCAGGTAGGTGTAGAAGGCTAGTTCATTCTTAACAGTTACTTTATTTCTTATCAGCTTTCTCAAGTGAGACTTAGGAAGCACAAACAGTTGACATAGCTATAGTGGCGGAAATAAGATACAAATGTTCATAGATTCTCTAAATTGACAAGATTCAATCTGAAAGAACTGGCTCTACTATGAAGTATTTTTTCTTCTGGCAACTTGGGCACTGCCAATGCTAAGAGGTTGCAGGACAGAGAACATTTCCCTGACTTGGTTAGGCAATGGAAAGATACTTCCCAGTGCCTTAGTTATCTGTTCATCATTCCTATGTAAAATTCCACATTGTAGCCTGACCAAATGTCACTGTTGCATCTGCTTGTTTGGCGTGATGTAATTTACTCACTGCTCTATATCCATTTGATTGCCTCTTTTTGAAAATCCAAGAAAGAGAGGTGTTACATAAAAAGTGTGTACTTTATTGCCCATAAATGTCATTTTACTGTTAGCGCAGCTGCCTTCATTGGATCTGTTTTTACAATTACAAACAAAAGACTTGATTTAGCACACACTAGGATTCCTTACTGCTGAGCTGTGCATGCTCCACATGTGTTGGCAGCTAGCTTCCTTCAGATATTGTACCAAGGCTCTACAAATCTTTAAGCATAAATGAAGGTAAGAGATGCTTAGAAAATACAGAGCTGGGGACACAACATTCCATAAAGAGTTTTCTGAAAACATTAAAGGAATATGAACAGTCAGGACAGAGGATCTCTCAACACTTTCGAAAAAGGAAAAAAACTCCATTTTAAAGGCATGATAATGAATTGTATAAATTACTTTACTTGACTATACTAAGAACATTCCATACTTCTAAAGCTTCCACCCAAACACCTCCAAAAACATTATAGACATTCAAGCACTTACCATGTAAACACTATTTTTCAAAAACAATACAACAGAGTTTACATAGATATTTCAAAAATAAGAAAAATCTCTTATGCAAGTCTCAGGCTTCTCAAAACCGGCTATCCAACTAATATTTTTACCTCAACTCAATCACATTAAATTCTGATAAGACAGTACAAAATTTCAGTTCCTTGAAGAAAACACCAAGTTATAATCTCATCCAAATCTATTCATGCAATTTTGATTCAAATTTCTGATACACATGGATTTTTAGCTATGTGCATTATGTAATATCCTGTACTCATGTGCTTCTTCCTAAAATTATACTGTCTTATAAACTATTGAAACAGTGAAATATTTGACCAATTAATGATTTTGAGTAGAAAATTTTGATGGGAGGTAATACAACAACATACATTTATAAATAAATGATTTAATATTTATTTGAATAAAAACACCAAGTAAACAAAACATGCGAGGGCTACTAAACTCTAGTCCTGTTGCTAATTATAATGGAGGAGAGGCCAAACCCCGCCTCACCTCCACCTCCCTTCAGGTAGTTATAGAGAGCAACTACATCTTCTCTGAGCCTCCTCTTCTCCAAACTAAACAATCCCAGGTCCCTCAGCTGCTCCTCATAAGATTTGTGCTCCAGACCCCTCACCAGCTTCGTTGCCCTTCTCTGGACACACTCCAGGGCCTCAATGTCTTTCTTGTAGTGAGAGCCCACAACTGATTGCAGCACTTGAGGTGCAGCCTCACCAGTGCTGAGTACAGGGGGACAATCATTTCCCTGCTCCTTCTGGCCAGACTATTTCTTATACAAGCCAGGATGCCATTGGCCTTCTTGGCCACTTGGGTACACTGGCTCATTTTTAACCAAGGATCAATCAACATCCCCATGTCTATTTCTTCTATACAGAAATCCAGCCACTCTGCCGCAAAGCTTCTAGTTTGCATAGGGTTGTTGTAGCCAGAGTACAAGACTGAGCACTTAGTCTTGATGGACTTCATCCCTCTGGTCTCAGCCCAGCAATCCAGCCAGTTCAGATCCCCCTGTAGGGACATCCTACCCATAGACAGATCAAGATCAAGCTGGGAGAAACTGTCATCTGTAGACCTACTGAGGATGCACTCAATCCCCTCCAATAATCAATAAAGATACTGAATAGGACAGACCTCAATACAAGCCACAGGGGAACACCATTGCTGACTAGTCGCCAGCTGGATTTACTTCTAAAATGTGATGTTAAATACCTTCAGATAAATTAAGCAATTTAAAATTCATAAATGGATTAGTGCAATATCATGATCATGAAACAAAATGGATAGAAAACATGAGCAACACCCTTGAGCATGGGAAACAGGGACTCCAAAACATTATACGCAAGAATGTCTTAAGGTGTTTGCCTTTAGAGGAAGACACCATCAGCTCTATCTTGCATTTATAAGCTTGCAAAGACTTATTCAGACTAGGTAAAGAGAAGTCCTCCCTCTCCATCAGTGAGATGATAGAGAATGTAAAGCATGGACAAAGAGAATATAGTGAAGTAGTACTGATAAGTAAAAAAAGTACGTTTTTAAAATAATTTCTCCTTTCTGGCTCTATGTTGAAAGGATGAAGTTGACAAGCTTTCCTTTTGGCTAGGCCCTTTTGAAAACAAAGGGAGAAGCTATGATTAACGGTTGCAGCAATAAAAATTAAACAAGAACAAGACTATACTGTGAAAGCAAGCTTGAACAGACCATAAAATGCTGCCAAATATACTGAATAGCCTTGGAAATTGGCTTTCGTAAAACAAATCACTATGATCCTTATTACAATGTTAAAATTACTGCTTCATTTTAAATTTTAAAATATATAATTCAATAATTGCATAATTTACCTCATCTACAGAAAATGCATCTCCTCTTTCTTGATTACTTTTGATTGCATGTTTTTGAAGATCTGTGGTACAATGCAGTCTGATGACAACTACAACATTATTCTATACACATTATACTCCTCTGCTCTTTCTTACCTTCAGATGGGGAGAAACACAGTGTTTGAAACTGAAGCTTTCAGAATCACCATTTTAGGGAGTGTCAGAATCCCTGACTATTTAGGTTTTCTATTTTTCCTCATGTAAACATTCTCATGTGTGCTTTTTCATTTTGTCCCAAGTGTTGTAATTGGAGCAAACATTTGAAGAAAGATTCTTGAGACCTTCTTCTTCCCTTACACCTAGAAAGACAAATCCTATGTTTCCTCTGTGTTTGTCTGTTTGCATTTTGGTTGGTAAATACGAGGCTTCTTAGATTAAAAAGAAGAGTACAGAATTCTATAATTTTCAGAGTTTCAGAAATTCTGTTTCTTTTCTACACAAATGCACTATCTTTCAGTTCTTCTCTAGGTACAATTGCTGATGTTCACAATAATGATGCTTAAAATACTCTTCTTTCATTAAAAAAAAATAAAAATTAGAATAAATGCATGAAGCAAGCTTATTTTGGCAGATGTGGGAGGATCACAAGTGAGAAATCAGAAACAAGATCAGGGAAAAAAAGATAGATAATACATAAAGAGGTCCATCAAAGTCCCAAGTTGTGCCAAAATCCATTTCTTCATCTAGATAGAGACAAAACCCTCAGGAAACCTTAGATATAAAAAGCCAGACAGAGCAACTGTGAGTCCTCAGGAACATACAGAGGTACTGTTAGTCAAGGTGTTCCATCTTCTTTATGTCCATCAATGCTAGCCATGAGACAACAAGAATGAGAGCACACCAAAGCTGGAGTAACCCAAAACTTTGGAGCCACAGTTTCTACTCTTGCTACAAGTTAGTATTCACATTTCCACGAAGGTCACCAAATACCCACTGTATTAGCCTGTATAATATGATGTTTAACTGATACTGAAAATTTAATTTGCATGATTTTGCTTTCTGTTCACAAAGGTCAATGTATTCACTACTAGGTCACTCCACATTAAATACTGAGATCAACTACCCTCATAACAAGCAAAAGATTCACACGTACTATCTAAAATATGGTTCTTTTCAATCTAACAGACACTCAATCACTTCTGGAGTGTTGTTTTTTTTTTTAATTTTATATGTAAATAACTTTTTTTTTTCCCCCCTCACCAGGGAATGTTGAGTTATTCATGGTAATGTATTCTTTCATCTTTTTTTTTTTTTTTTTTTTTTTTTTTGCAACCTTTTCCAAGCTTGGAACATCTCACAGCAAGAAAAGAAACTAACATCTTTTTCACACAGCATGACATTAGAGTATTTGGCTAAAGGCCCTAAAACACTGAAAAGAAATAAAGAAACCAACAAAAAAAATCTTATTCACGATCCTGTGTTTCCTTGTTACACTCAATTTACTTTCTCATGCTTGAAGCACATAACAGAAATTTTGATGGCTTAGTGTTTAATCTTTATAAGGAAAATAAGCCTATTCTATTCCATTTTCCATTATTTCTAGAGGAAAAAAATATATGAAACTATGGCAGAAGGAGGAGAATTTTTCTTCTTAAATGGCAGACAGAGCCTCAAGATCTGTGTGCTGTAGAATATTTATTGGAGGACTACACTGTAATTTTTTTCCACCTCTAAACAACTCTTATTTTGCAATGAATATGGTAACCTTTTGCAGTGAACACATTTGAAATCTCAAGGTTACTATACAGATTTTTGGCTTTTCTTCACTTTATTTGTTTCAAGAAAAAGCAAAAACAATTCTAATTAGTAAATCAAATGATGAACAAAGTGTAAGTGACTACTGTAACCTCTGATACATGCACAATAGTGGGACATTACTATTTGATTTTCCAGTTTTGTGTATTAAATTTTCAATCAAAAGTCAGCAATCTAATCAGTTCATCTTCTTACTTGCTGGCCTTTGAAAGTAATGACATAAAACTGAATCTGACAAATATAGACTATCGGTTATCTTTCTCAACACTGAGGTTTGGCTAACTTGTATAAAGTGATGGTCTCTGTGCTGTTTCCTGGTACATTCTCCAATTTATTTGAATGGGTTTGTATTCCATATCTAATATCACTTATGAATTACACCCTATCCTAAAATAAGTCCTGAGAAATTTGAAAAGTAATAATACCTTGTGCTTCACTTAAGCAATATTTCCTCAATATCATTTTCCATAGTCAGTATTTCTGCTGTAATAAAAAATGAGGAAATATTTACCTTTCAAACATTGTCCTGTTTTATATATTTTAACTATGACCTATCTGACTGCCTTCCATAACACTCCCATAACTCTTCATCTCTTCCTATACAGTTACACTACTAGTCAGATTTCCACCTCCACCTTAAAGTAAATAAATTGTTTTTCTAACTTCTGTTGTTACAACCACCTTAAATTAATTAAAAAAGCATTTTAAAAAATTATATAAATGATTGACAGCTTAGATGTTAAAAAAAACATGCTGCATTTTTTATTGGAAAGTTTAACTCTTGTTATGATGGTTAATTCATAAACTACGAGACAAGAGGATGTCTCTTCATGCCAGGAAATCCCATGTTCTTGGAAATATTCTCTTCATTACTTCATCACCACAGAGGGAGAAAAATCTGTTCTCTTTCAGAGAAATGTTCTGAGGGAAACTTTCAAAACTGTAACACCAAACTGCTTTGATTTTTATTTAAGAATAGTAAAATATAGTGTCAATAGTACAGTATCTTCCTGAGACTTTATTTTTTAACCAGGTTTGTGCTAACTGATCACCAAATTCAACACTTGCATTTCCACCTATTAAGAAAACTCTTTTCTCAAACAGGAATCCACCAATTGTAAGAACAGCAGTCTCACATTAAATTAACTATCATCTGTTTCTTCTCCATTAAAAACATTATGACATGATGGGGGTGAATGTGGCATTTAACAAAGATGTCAGAAGACAAGAGCCTTGTCCTAAGAAGCTGTTCTAATTTTGACAGTGTCAGAAGATCTGGTATGATAGGAGGAGCAGAATCTCCTGGAAACAGCATAAATAATTTTTACACGTTCTAATAATATAAAATATGATGGCAGTTAGGAAGGTGATTCACCTATCTGAAGTAATAACTTCATATAACGTAGCAAGAGTGAGAAGCAGAAGGATATAGATGCCTAGGCTATAGTGCCACCTGCTTTCTGCTTCTGAAAGACATTTTGAAGAAAAAAAAAAACATACCACAAATGTAAAACAAGAGTGATTAATCCAGTTCCTTAAGTAAAATATATATAAATATCTAAAATGTATAGAGACTGCATTTGCTCAGCTCTCTCTTGGTAAAGTGCAAACCATTTCCAGAAAATGAATAGAACTAACTTACACAGCTTTGCATTTACTATTAACTGAAGGACTCACCTTCTTTGGTTGTCTCTGATAGCATTATATATTTTTTTTTAAGTTATAATAAATCCGTGGTGTTTTTGTGAAGGTCTTACCTGAAATGTCTCAGAATGTCTACAGCACACATGTCTATCTAAAAATTGCACTGTGTATTTATGACTATTTTACAGCATAAACAGAAATACATGCATCATAAAATATTACAAATATTTAAGGAAGTTAGATGAACTGGATGTAGCAATATATTTAAGAACCTGTGAAAAAAAATCCTCATCCTTTCCAATGTACTAAGCAAGGTACTAATCAAACAATTCAATGTGATGATTAAGGGGAACGAAATCTAGGGAAGGTGCAAGAAGAAAAAAGCAGCTTATAATATGCATCAGTGTCTACTAGATGTCCACAGTCCAGTTCAGAACAGCAACACAATGGGGTTTCTTAGATGAAAGACTGAGACATTAACAAAATCTAAGTTCTTCATCGTGTCCATTACATACTTCTGTTGCTTTTTAAGATAAGGAGGAAAGCATGAGAAGTGTTCCATACTGACTGGAAGAAAGTTTTCTAGAGTATACACAAAATCAAAACCTTGTGGTTTATAAAAAGAATATGTATTTCTGTGGTATAATTTATCTCAAGCTAAAAATCATGTGTGACAAAGTAGGTGAATGACTCTTTAATTTACCTGTTTCTCTGTACTGAGTGCAAGGGAAGCTCTAAGTGATGAGGCAAGCTGCTCACTAAGAGGAGACTAAATTTGTCTGGGGAAAAAGCATATTGATATGCAGAACAGAAAGTTAGACTCATGAAGATTTCACTACTCCAAAAGTTTGATAAAATCCTCTGGATACATGTTGCTTATCTTCCAGTGCTCACTTGGCAACCGGTTATGAGAAACACACACGATGCCTTCAGAAGAATTAGGCTTATCCCTTCAGCAGGCAACAGGTTGTAAATCAGAGACCATTTGTACTCATTCACTTAGAATAATGCAATACATCTTGAGCATAGAGGATTTTTGAGATTATGAGTTTTTCCAGATAATTACACAATGGAAAAGAGTTTCTCCACCTCACAAACACACATGCACACAAAAAGTATTTAAATCTATTTAAATTTCCATTACACATGAAGTCATTCACAGTCCTTAAAAATAATAAAGAAAAAAAGGACAAGACCAATCCTATCATGAAGTCCAGATCTTGTGGCCACCAGGGCACCATCTCTGCTTAAGTCCTCACTTAATCTAAGAAAGGCATAGGGTGTAATCAATCTCACCCACATTCGTAAAGAATCCTTAGTGAAACTCAGAACCAAATCACCGAGTATTTTGGACACCATAAATAATTATTTACTCACAGCAGAACAGCTTTAAGAATAGACACTGAGACCCACATGGATTTCACAGTCAAGCCCTTCACATGAACTAGGCAACTCGGGATTAAACCTGGATTTCTGTAGCTCTAAAGTGAGCACCTCAACCTACCTGCTGCTGACCAATTTTGATAATTTTGATAAGCGATGCCTCAAAGTTAAATGCACTGATACAAATTCTACATAAAAATCAGCTGATCATAAAACTGCTCCGCTACACTATCAACAGGGACTTTTTAACCTTATTTGCCACATTCAGAAGGTCTGTAAAGAAACAAACAGCTCAGCTCTATACTCTGCAAAGGCACGTGACAAAAACATTTCTGAGACTGACAGAAGTAGAGAGAAAATTTCTATATTAAATCAGTCCTACAATAAATGGATTAGGTATAAATTTATGATTTATATCTTTTGAATGTACTGCTTTTGGTATCCCACACTTTTGCTTCAATACACTTGTTACAGTTTTCCTCACCTCATGCATAACCCATAATGCTATATCTCTCCTTTCTGTGAGCTTTATGGAGAGGAAGGTCTTTTGTTGCTCATACAGTATATAAGTGAGATCAGTTCTGGGGGCAAAGAAAGAGTGACTGAGAAACTATAATGGGCTAGTGTCTAATTCATGAATTAAATAATTATCTTAAGAAATAGAAAACACTGAATGGATTGTTCAATACTGTATATACATTTGTATTAACTTTTAGCATAATTTTGTTACTTATGGCTATATTATGCATATTTAGCTCCAGAAACCTAGTGTACAAGACTGTCAGTAACTAAGACAAACATACAGTCTAATATTACCATCTGTTACTTTCTCTTCCTTGTCATTTTGCTTTTCTCTCACAATGTTGTACACAGTAGGTTCTTCAAAGAGAACCGCAGAGTATAAATGTGTGTTGTGGGAGTGGGAGATGAGAAAAGGATGTATACAAATATATTATAAATTGTCTTTTTTGCTGAACTACAAGAATAAAAATGAGGTCTGCAGGTGGAAGAGAATATAGACAAATCAATGATAACAATAGACAGTCAATAGTAAACGTTCTGTAAGGGTGCAGTTTCCTGCCAAATTGGTATTGAGCCTATTATTAAACTTTGTCTTCACTTTCCTTAGGATCAGTGTCACTCCCATGACACTTACATGCTTTCTTCATCAGTTAGCCATGTTTTGATAAATTCATTCAGTAGAATGTAGACAAGCATATGTAATTTTCACTCGCAGTAAAGTATGAGGCCAGAAATATCCAAGACCTTCAGCATTTTTTCTTCTTTCTTTTTTCCACATAAGTGTGAAAAACATGTCAAAACTCAGTGTCCTTGATAATGTCAGTAGATGCTCATTTGAATATGAAAAAGATGAAAACTGAGGAAAATTTCTAAGTAACGCTGAAAACTGTACATTTTCAACAAAGTTTGCTTACAAATTTTGTTTTACAAGCTGAACTAATTGTGACTGGCTATCAGATAATGCTGCATTTCCACTGCATCAGCTTAGAACAGACCGTGCACTCATCTCAAATGCCTGAAAAATTATAATAGTGTAACTAACCCTATTATCACTACCTCCTGGTCCAGCACAGGGTGGCTCTCTTACCCAAAGTCAGGCTATGATCATACAGTCAGTAATCACAAGACTCAGTTAAGACAGACAGGTAATTATCAGATGACAGCAGAGAACATGATTCACAGTTTAACCTAATTACACGCATCAGAAATATGACGAATCAGTTATTACATTTCATAAAGCTTTTTTTTTTTTTTTAATTTAATTTGTTACCAAGTTAACACATAAAGGATGTTTTTCCTCTCCAAAACAAGCAGCCAAAATTTCTTCAGAGCACACATGTTACATACAAATTTAAAAGTTACCTATCACAATTATATAGAAACTGGCATATCCTGCAATACAGTTGCATAGTAACAATTCTCCAAACGGGCCAGATTTTAATAAGTGGATTTCTTTCTCAGTGTGGAATCTAGCTGTAAATTGTTTAAAGGCTAGGTGTGTGGACATAAACAGACTGATCTCTGACCAAAAACTGCTGTAAGAGTCATTACTCAGGCAGAATTTTGGGACGCTGACCAGCAAGGCTTCTGTACAGAATTCTATCAATTCAACAAAAGGATTATCTTTGAACAAGATAGGAAATGCAGAAAGAGAAAGAACACCTTTAGGCACACTGCATGTGAAATAAACAATTATGTGCAATCAAAGTTAAGCAGTTATCTCTGCTCTCAAAAACTAACGTACTTAAGAGTAAAAAGAATTCTTTACACAAACAACAATCAAGTCACCATTTTCTACCATGTTTTCTACCATTCTATCATCTAGTCAGAAACTTGATTGGAATTTCTGGAGTCAACTGTATCACCAGTTTAACTTAAAGAGAGTTTTAAAGGTGTATCTAACTTTCAAGAGCTGTAATTTTCATAACTGTATTTACCTGTCTTAATATAATTTAGTGTCCCACTTCTAGAAGTTACATCTTACAGGAATTTATCCTGTATCTAAGTTCAAACTGCAGAGTTTCTTAGGAGCTTCTGAAACAATCAGAAATGTCTCTGATAGATCTATATCCACACTGGCAAAGGTGGTTTGTTATGTAAAATATCTTTCAATAATACAGAACCAAGAAATGTATAGCTGTTTGACCTAGATCACAAATACATTTATTTCAAGCTGAAGTAATCATTACTTCTAATATATTTGCATTCAATTACAAATAACAATGGAGGCAATGTGCACCTCTTACCTGAAATTAAAGATCTACTCTAAAATGCTGTAATGTGAAATACATAAAAGCTATCAATAAAAGCTATTCATAAAGAATATTCTGTCTTTCTCAGCAGATTATAAGATGTCTTTAAATGTGCTAAGTGATGCTTTTTTATTAGAAAGGTGCTTTTATACAACTAATTTTTACTATCTTCTTAAGTCAAGTCTGATTGTTGCCACTAAGCAATAAGATTCCTTACATTCTAAAATTTCTAAAATGAGAGAAGTTAGTATTTTGTGGATTCGCATCCCAACTCTTCACTTCTAACTAATACTTACGGTTGTGAAACACTATAAATACACCAAATCATGGCTATAATGTACACAACTCCGGTCCAAGAAGTAAGGAAGACGTGAAGAAGGAACACGTATAAGTTCTCTCTGATGAATCACATAGTATAACCAGTTTAATAAGAAAATTAAAAAGGTATTTGCCTCCACAGTGGACAAAGAAATTGATCCTAACTACATCTTCACTACAGTGCCACATTTATTTTTTAAAGGAGGAAAAAAAAAAAAACCAACTTAAAATCCTTTCTATTCGAAATTCATGGATTCCTCCGATCTATTAAATTAAATGT
>JAPSGF010000034.1:6786036-7009175 GCA_035772895.1 Perdix hodgsoniae
AAAAAAAAAATTAAACTACTTAAAATTTGAAGTGAGGAGTTAAAAATGCTAGGAGTGGGATTCTCACCTTTAAAAAAAAAAGTTTTGAAAATAAAATGCCATGTTGAATCTGCCACTATTGCACATATTTTTTTATGTTTCCTTCAACTGCATGCCCTTCATGATGCTGGTGGAAAGCTTCTATCAGCAATTAGCTTATCATACATGTGGTTTAATTTTATGTAGTTCTGCATGGAGCTGGACTCAATGATCCTTACAGATCCCTTACAGCTCAGGATATTCTACGACTCTGTTAAAAAATGAATCACGTTTTAGCCTTGTGGCTAAAATCTGCCTCTTTCTTCATAACACTGTAGTACCTGAGAAAAAAATCAATCAAATCAGTTGAAACATAAACGGGAAGGACATTCAGTAACATCTTTAAAGTCAGGAACTTGCTAATAAATTTCAGTAACCATATAATAATAGTTTTATTTTTCTTACAGATATACAGGATACTAGACTGTTCCGCTAGAATTATTCAATAATATTGCTTTTTCTTGTTTTACCAAACTGAACAATAACTGCGTCTGTTACTTAGTGCCATGATAAAGGAACATTTCAGTTGGAAAAATAAACGTACTCTGTACTGTGGATAGAGGGAAACTGTGCTCATTCCTTTAATATCTCCTTTAGAAACTCACCAGTTCACAGATACACAGTAAATAAACCAACAAGTGGACAAATCAATTTATAGGAAATATGTGGAATGCAGAAGTAAAAAAAAAAAAAAAAAAAAAACAGTAAATTTTCATGGGGAAGGAAAAAAAAAAAAAAAAGAAAGAACAGAAAAGAAACAAGGAATGGTAACCTGATAAAAGCTTTAGTTGCTGCAATGTCAGCAGCTCTGTACAGAAATCAATCACTCTGCATTGTTTACTGTTCTCTTGATCCCAGAGAAAAGGAAGACGGATGTCTTATATCAAAGAAATGAAAAGGCAAACTTCTGAAATTCCAAACCTGCTGTATACATGATAAATGTTAGTTTAGTAAGATAAATAAAAAAGGTTTAATAAAGAGAAGCCCAAACTTTTACTTCAGTGAGTTGTGGGTTTTGTTTGTTTGTTTGTTTTTAAATCTGTAGGCTTGAATTGTGAAGTTGTGAAGAATTTGCACATGGTTTATTACTTACTGACAAAAAAAAAGTGGATACTGTTCATTTTTTCTTATGATTGATTGATGATTTCTTATGAATGATTCAAGAAAGCAGGAAGAACATATTGCTATTTAACATTTATTGTGTATATGAATGTCAGAAAATTTTGATAAGCTTTATTTTATAGCATGCTTAGTTAGCAAATTCTATCTCCTAATTTACAGCACCATTAGAACAGAAATCTTTACATCAACTAATGTAAGCAATAACAAGGAGTATCTAATATATTACTACCTAGACTACCTAAATAATGCATAGGAGGCCTCAGAGTGAAGGCAAACAGACATTTTAAAACCACATTCCAAATAATATATATCATATGTCCAAAATTATTGTTACTGATAGCTGTAAGTACACACAAAATATTCATGTCTGTACATCTATATCTTCCTGTCAGCATACAGAGTTAAATTAGGAGCTTTTCTGAATTAGAAAACAATGACCACAATTTCCTGGAATTCATTTCTGAGAATTTTCCAGGATCTTCTGAAAGACTGATGAATTGAAAAAGATGATTTCAAAGCATATTTCACAGATCTCCTGTAAGGAATTCTTAAGTAAACCAAGTGTGCAATGCTAAAAGAATTTTTAAAAATATGCTTACACTCAGATTAATCAGCATTTGTTTCTTTCTAGCAGTGGAAAATCATTATGCAGTATAAATAACCTCAGAATGACTTTTGAAATTGAGAAAAAATGTTGAACAGCCTGGTTCAAATTCATGTGCTTCTGGAAGATAATGTATCTACGAATAGTAGTACACAGGTCAACAGTACAGCTTGGGCAGTTTACTTCTGCGTGTACATTGATTGATACTCTCTGGAGCTAGCCTGTGCCTCTGTGACTCTATTCCCAATGTTCCATCAAGACATTTCTATCTCTAAATTGATACAATCATACCTGAGTAGGGTCTAAGAAGGAAAATATCAAAATAAATACTTGATAGAACACCAGCTACTCTGAACTATGGAATGCAACTCTATGAAATAAGTTCAAAGGACTACAACTGAGTAGTAAGAGAGTTTCACCCACATGAATTCTGTCTGTTACTAGTTAATTATGTATAACAAATGACAACTCCTTTGCAAATTAAAATGCACATAAAAAATACATTCTGTATCTTTCTTCAGCTTAATTGCATTTTGATCATGTTTTGAAACCTCTTTATCCACCAATAATTTAAGTTTTACTAGATCGTGTTTCTTCCCCCCACTCAATAATGGAAGAGGACTTAAACATTCATATTGTTTATTAATACATGGTGTGATTAATTACCTGATTTCATTTTTGTTTATATAGGAAAAACTGTGGTACTCTAAAAAGCAATACCATAACAGGTAATAATTAGGGTTAAAATTTCACATTTCCTCAAATATATACATACATACATATATCAAACCTTGCTTTAAGTTCTATGAACTTTAGAGTGATATAAAAATAATGGAGTTGTGGCAGTCTTTTAAAGGATGTTTTTTGAGCTGCAGATTGTAATAATCACACAGAATGAAAAAGTGCTAGTCTGGTTTTATCTACAACAATAGGCAGATGTGATATAGTATTTTTAGATCCTTAACTGTTGTTAGCATCATTCTTCCTACTACAATCTTACTTTATAACCTCTTAGTAATATATCTAACAATAACCTATGATCGCTGCCATATATAATTTGTTCCTTTAAATGAGTATACACTTTAATAATGCACTAACATACAAAGTTCATACACATCTTAGAACTACAACTCTTTTCTTACTCCACAACTCAAAATTACTTATTCCTTTACCTTATCATTTCAATATACATTATAAATGTTGTTGTACTTTCTTAGCTTTAAACTGTTTAGTGAAAATACGCTGGTGAACACAAAAAGGTTCTTCAAGAAGCAGAGTAACCTAGCTGTAACCTAACCTGTACTATTTCATTTTACTCAATTTTACTTCAACAGCTATAAAAGGCAATACAAAATCTGTGACGAACATCACTCAGATATTATAATTTGTGAAAGCTTTACAATTACACAACTATTTTTAAGAAAAATCTTGCCATTCTGTATGACAGCTAAAGAAATACAATTATAAAAAATCTAGCACAGCATTTTCAACTATGTAAAAACATGAATAATGCATATTCTGAAGGGAAAGTTCCAAGAAGCTCTCCTACACCTGAACATCGTCAGCTAAAATGCAAGACTATAATTTCCAATATCTTGCTGAGTGAATCGTCTTCAAATGTGCAACTGTGGAAAGGTACACCTGTGAATTTCCTAGTGCAACTAAGCTGAGGAAAAATTAAGTCACAGAGCACAAGTTGTGTCAATAACATCTTGTCAATCAAATTCTGCTTTTCTAACATTAGTGTTCTACAAAGTAAATTTTCTGTCTTCTACTTTCATAACCACAGAACATCAAATGGCGCTCTTCTCTTAAACAAGTTTCTACTAATACCTTACTGTAATCTTAGTGTAAAAGCAGCGGGCATGTTTGCTACTGATAATAACAGCATTTGACCTAATCAGAAGTACTCCCTGTATATAGGTGATATAAGTACTAAAAATCAGTAAGTACAGGAAAAGAAGCATGTATTCTGCACAGTAAAGCATGGGTAGCTCCACAATTTTCAGAACTTTTTGCATTGAGTCAACAATCAATCAGAACATTATTTTTGTCAGAAATGCGATGACACTCACTAAAAATGCAGAACAAATTGGTGATGTTACGACATTTGTTTTAGCAGTATAATATAAATCTGCATCATGCAAAAGAGCAATCAGAAAACAGAACTGACAGTAGTATTTTACAGTACTTCATAAATCTCATGCCTGAAGAGAAAATGACAGAGCAGAACCAACAGCAAGGCTGATTTTTAATCACTGCTGTCTAGATCTAGCAAATGGCTGAGGAAACAAGTCACGTACCACAGAAATTAATGTTCCAAAATCTAAAGTTGTGTTCTTGAAAAGCTTGAAGATCAAAAAATATCTGTAAATCATCCTTCTAATTTTAGAAGTACTAAAAGATATAAGGCACCATAATTTCTGAACTTTGGAGGTCTCTTATTGTATAAAAATTGTATGCGCGTGTAGATGCAAAAGAATTTCAATTCTGGCAGATTCAAAAAATTCTCAGCTCAACTCCTTGGTATCTGCAGGCATTTAATCTGGTATTTCTAGAGGTTGCCTAACACCCACTAATGAGTCTGCCTCCTAGACTACTGTACTGCCCACCATTTTGCCTATACCACATTCAATGGGACACTTTTTGCAGTGTAATTACCTTTTCCTTCTAATACTGTAGGGATAGTATTACAAAAATGCAATCTCAATAGGAGTACTTTCTAGGAATGAGAACAGGTGCCTTCAGGAGAGGGTCCCTATACCAAATCTAGATTCCATCATGGTGACAGATTAAAAAAAAGCTACATCAGTGCAGAATTTTCTTGTATACTCGGGGCTTTTACTGGAACTATCCCTGAAGTGAGCAAATTTGAACTAAGATTGATGCTACATATAATAAGAGAATGAGAGAGACAGAAACAAATGAAGGATAAAAAAGTACTTTACCTCACTTTTAAATTGCCTTGCTGTGGCTGTCCATCATAAATTGACAGTATATCAAAATCTTCCTCGAGGGCAAAAGTATGAAACGACAATTGTATCCTGTTTCGTTCTCCTGTGATAATGATCCATGTACAGTTGGCATAATTTGGATAACCATGAGGAAATCCAGGGCTTTCTATAGTACCATTCGGTCCCTGTACTAAACCTCCGCAGTTTTGACCTGAAGAAGAAGAAAGCAAAACAAGCATTTCAGTGGATTTTTCCTCCCACGGTACATATTCTTACATAAGTGACTATATGGAAACTTAATGTTATGCTTTTTCCTGTATTCCAAACACAATGTAAAATCACATTTATACTGCTCTTCTCTCTGAATTCAAAACCCCACCATTGGCTTTTCTTAGACACGTACATTCTTTTTATGCAATTAATCATTATTTGAGATTATGCAGCATTAATAATGTATGACATATTCATCCAAAACTGAAAATTAAGCATTAGTCTTGATGTCATAAATTCAACAGTTGGACAGTTTTAATGCAAGAGAGCATTCAGAGGTTTTTTGGTGGATACCATTTATAATATTTTTTTTTTAATATAAATATGTAATACTTATATATAATTGTTCTTGTAGAAAGATCTTATAATATATAAACTATAAGGGTTTTTGCAGATCTGAAACATGCCTTCAACATCAAAAGTAAAACACAGACACATGTTTATTATGTGTTCTATTGATACCAACAATAATATTGTCACACTTTGGAAATGCAGCCAAATCTCTTTATAATAAAACATTTAGGGATCTGTATTGTGATCAAGATAGTGTGAACTTTGTTTTTAGGATTCAAGAGTAACAGCATTAAGGATTTACTCTGCAGAGGTATTTGTTTGGTTTGTACATCATACAGACCCTGTGAGGCTATAGCAGCTCATTAACAGGGAGCCTTCAGAAAAAAGTGCTCGTTTACTGCGCACACTCACTAATTTCCAACTCGATTTTGTTAATCCCCACACACAGTGCTTGTATTGCTTCTGACCTGAAGAGAAGTATTAATGAAATGTTTGAGGAGAGAGAAGTTTAAGGACATTCTCTGCACTGTAATGCTTGGATTATTATACACATTTAAGCACTTCAGAACAAGTGTAATCCCAGCATTTATTGTTATACCTAAACCAGGAAAGCATTTCAGGCAGCAATTTTATTTTTAACTTCACAGTAGTAGGTTTCTGAGACTGAATCTTTCCAAGCAGCACTGTCAAATGCTTGTGGGAGGTTTTCAAAGCTTAATAAAATTGATCCAATAAAAGAGATTCACAGTTAAAACTAAAGAACTAATAGGTAATCATTACTAAATTCAAATCTAACAGAAACTCTGATGAATAGATAAAAAGGCTGCAGGGGTTCAGAAGGTCTTTAAAGTAAAAATCTTCTCTAGCATATCTATCAATTGATTCAGATTGCTTTAATAAAACACTGATGTTATTAAACGTTCCTGGAGAAGGAACATATTACACCATGAACACAGTACTTTCTGTTATGCACTGTTCACTGTAATTTGTCAGTATCCTTGCAGATTCTTGGCATTGCATTCCTTTTCCTACAACTACAGCGGAAATCTCATATAAATGCCAGGGAACAATTTTAAATAACTTAATTACCACAGAAATATTTTTTTCTGATAATAAGAAAAGGAAAATTATAGTGACCACCCACTATTCTAACACTGTAATAACATACTTCACGTCACCAACATCCACAAATCCATTTGTGTAAATCAAATCAAGTATCTCCTGTAAGCCATGCTTCTTTCCCACCACCCTGGCACGAAAGGGTTTATTTGAAAGAGGAGATCAAGCTTAGATCAAGTGTGAGTCAGCAATTTGCCTAAAATCTATCAAAGAGACAGAGTTCCCTTTTAGGAGCAGAAATTGCATTAATAATTTAACACAAATGTTAGCTACATTTTAGACTTCTAGCCAGACAAACAACCTCCTCAGTCTCAGGAAACACAAGAGAACACAGAAAATTGCTGATGCTAGCAGGTGAGTTCTTCCACCCACAAAATGGTCCCAGTCCTACAGCCTCCTGTGTGACTACCTGCAGAAGTTCCTGCAGCCTTCAGTGACTGTTCCTCCACACTGCTTCTCAGAAGCCCACTAAGCCATGTCTGTTCCACCCCTCAACCTATTTTGAAAACTCGAATAGCCCACATTTTACCACTACCACTATCATTTTCGTTTATTTGAGAAGAAAAAAAATCATTACTGAAGAATCTCCAAAAAGTTAAGGTACTAAGAATGTGAGGAACTATGAGTAAAGAAACTAGAGCATGAACAGTGGATAAAGAAAGAGTAGAACACTTATTGAATACATTTATTTGAATTCTGTATAAGTGGAAGCTGAATTCTATAGTTTACACTGAAATTTTCCCACACTACAGTTTTATTCCAAAAGGTGTTTTACTAATCCTTACTGTGGATTCAAGTTATTGTGCATTATTATCTTGGAAAATAAAATAATGATAAATGCAATGGCCAAGATTTTATCTCCATTTAAGTTAGTCATTTCTTAGCATCTCCAGCCCTTTCTTCCTCCAGTTTGCTTTTGCTCTCTTCTATATATTTATACACATACATATTCACTGCCTATTCACTTTGTATTCAAGAAGCACAAAGTAAAAGAGAATAAGACAAGAAAATGTTCTTAGTGCTATTTAGCTTTGTTCTTGATTTTACATGTCTACATATGCATATATTTATTTAGTGATCTGTTAAAATAAATAAATAAAAATAAATAAGTGAATAAAAATACTGAATACATTGCCAACTCGTAGCAATCTCCCTGTTGCACACTGGAAACTGCAAAGAGGATTTCTTTTCAGACCTTAGCAATACTAAAAGAGACTACATGAAATGTGCAATCCGAGAAAACTGGCATCTGTTTAGGTCCCTGCCTGGTTATGACTAAAAATACTTTAAGGGAAGGATATTTGGAAAAGGATCATCTGCTATCGGTATAATACCTATTTTGTCAATAAATGTAAGCCCAAATCCTCCAGAACTGTCAAATGTTACACCTCTGCTGAGGAGTAAATGCAGCATCAAATCACTTAAAATCTAAAAGTGAGATTCAGTAGGAGGATATACTTGGAGAGCAGGAATGAAGATGCTTACATGTGACAGGCGACAGCAAATTAGATAAGAGTTGGCAATGAAATATCATGCAAACAAATGCAGTTCCTAACTGCAGAGACACCACGGACCAGTAATAGGATACTGATGAGATTAATTATGAAGATTTTGTTTCTTATGCGTGCCTTAATAGCATATCATGTCCACAAATGCCAGAGAATTCAGAAACAAAGAAAAAGAGAAAATAAATAAATATTAGCAGAGTTCTGCTAGGACGAACACGAGCTGAACATGAAAAGAAATGTATGCTGAATACAACTGAATACACCTCAGAAAAGAGTCTACTCATGCCATTCCCTTTAATTCTTGTCCCTTGTGTCAAATATACAGATTAAAAAATAAATAATGGCATTCTTCACTGAGAACAATATTACTACACTGAATTATTTTAATACTAAAAGTGTATCAGGCCGCCAATACTTCATTAGTTCGACACCACATTGTTGTTTGTATGGACGTAAATTGTATTATTAACATTAGTTTTCTGTTGAATCTTGCCTCAAAGAAGGTATTTCAGGACAGGTATTTTAACTTTATGACATAAAAAGTGTAATATAAAAATACTGAAGGTCCCGAATTGTAATTTAAAATCGCTGACACTGATTTCAGCCTTAACTGAAGCTTAACTTAAAAATAGGGGATATTTGCTTATCCCTTATAAAGACTGTACACACCAGCTCAGGCACAACTTTTCTCAGCTGAGAACCGTAATCGAAAGTACACGAGAAAAACCTACAACTGCAATTTCGCCTTAAGAACTGAGGTCAAATAGGATTCGAACCACTAAAAATCAGTAGAATTAAATACTGCTTTGCCATACAACTTCGAACAAAATGAAAAAATGCAAACAGTCTAAATATCTTTTAAAAATCAGATACTTTTCTAAACCTTTATATGTATGATAACTATATTTATTACATCCTCTTTTACCTGTAACTAATAATAAGAACTAGAAAAGTATATTTTTTTTCCACATAGTGAAATTACAAATTACTTCTTCAACAAACAAAGGAAGAGCCACTTTTCTTCTTACAATACATGTTATGTGGAAAATTGATATAGACTACAGGTGCATACTTAAATGCATGCGCATACATATTCACCCACATTCACACAGAAAGTAGTGTCTTCATGATCACAAAATCATAGAATGGCCTGGATTGGAAGGGACCTCAAGGATCATGAGGCTCCAGAACCCCCACTGAAGGTAGGACCACCAACCTCCCCATTTAATACAAGACCAGGCTGCCCAGCGCCTCATCCAACCCGCCCCAACAGGGACGGAGCATCCACTCTGGGCAGCCTGTTCCAATATCTCACCATTCCCATAGTAAAGAGCTTCTGCCTGATATCCAACCTAAATCTTCCCTCCTTCAACTTAAACCCATTTCTCATTGTCTTGCTATTATCTACCCTTTCAAAGAGTTGAATGATACACATTTTGAACAAAGAAAATAAAAGACATCATAACTATAATAAAGTCACAGATGTTTAAGATATTTTGAACAATCACAGTTATGAAAATGAAATGACATTTATTCTTGCGACTGTTCAGAGATGTCCTCCATTCTTCAGCTACAGAAGAATGTAGTACTGGTGCTGAAGTCAAGAAGAGATTTTGATACCTGAAAATTGTGGATGCCCCATCCCTGGAGGCATTCAAGGCCAGGGTGGATGAGCATTGTGGTCCTTTTCAACCCAGGCTATTATATGACTCCACAATACAAAATTCTTAAAATCTTTCTCATTAACTCTAAAAACAATTGAAGTCTAGCAAAATACTAACATTCCCATTTTCTAAAGCCTGATCCTAATCTGAATTATTCTTATTAATAAGAAAACAGTTTATTCAGGACAGATCAAAGGAAATAGTTTTTCTCGAACAGGAAACCAAAGGAGGTACCTAGGAAGAACTTCCCTAGAGAACTGTTCTCATCTCCAGGATCTGTATCTCAGGGATGAAGAACACATCCCACCAGAAGAACATGTTCCATTAGCCTTGCCTTTGTGTTTAGCAGCCCCTCATATATTTCTCTTCCACGATCCTGCCTTTGTTAACTTCCAGGATCTTTAATGTATTGTACAAAGAATTCTAAAACATGAAAACACATTTTTGTGTTAGTTCAATAACTACCATGTTAGGTTAATTTGACCCACCTTTGATATTTATGTTTATGTTATGGGATCCCCTTTAAAGAGGGGAATCTCGGGTGAAATTAAGCTGGAGATTACAAAGGTAGTAAATTCATTTTATTTTTGACTGTCTGGTTCTGGTTAAACATGTGGTGCTTGTGATTTATTACTACTTATTTCATCTGTTTGATCCATGACCTGTTCTACCAGTTTTTCAACTTTAAATAGACACACTGAGGAATATTCTACAAATAAAATTTCAGACAGGGAAGTTTGTTTTTTGTTTTGTTTTCCGTTTTTGCTAGAACAAAATCTTCAGTCCTTTTATATTCTGAACTGCCCCAGCTGTGTTCAAAAGGTGAACAGTCTTTCATTTTACCATGTTGCTCTGCAATGATCTCAGATACCAATGTTGTGTTTCCAGGCAAGCCTTCAGAGGGCCCAGGAGCACAAAAAGCTTACTGGGATCTAGCTAATACATGTGTCTTCACCTAGCTTGCTTTAGCATTAGCTCCCTCTGGTAGTCCATATAAAATAGCATTAATCACTTTCTTTGAATAGATAGCAGCATGAGTCCCTGAGTCCATCCTCTCTTTCCTCTCCTTATTTGTGAGATCTTAATTATAAGACTTATTTTATATTCCCTCTCCTCCACAGAAAATTCAAATCTACATCTTTCACACACCAGGAGAACCTCATGTTTGTAATTATGTCTCCCCTAACTCATGCACATGCACGCTTGCAGGAATTTTGCTATTTTAAATAAGTATTAGCCAAAACTTAAATGACCCTGAGCAAAGCTCATGACAATAATAGTTTCAAAATGTCTTTTAATGAGAAAGGGGAAAAAAAAGTTCCCAATGTAGTGAAAAGACAGCAAAGTGCAAGTGTAAAATAATAAAAGATTTTCTCCTGAAGTACAAGTTACTACAGAATTAAATTGTTGTTGACATTAATTCATAGTCTAGCCTTGCCACAACTTGTTTTAAATCACACTGAAAAATAATTTGACACTCTTACTCCAATTTCACGTATGTTTTATTTTTCCTAAATTAAGTTAACGAGCTAAGTTGCTGACTATCACAACCCACAGCTTGATAAAACTGACTGCTGCTTACTTACAGTGATACAGTATTTCCAAAAAAAAAAAAAAAAAGAAATAATCAGAAACTGTTCAGTCTGACCTCTTTGCTTTATCTGCAAGGATGGGCACTGTCCCCTTCTGACATGTAGCCCTCTACGCACACCGACCTTGCTGTGCAGACAACTCCTCATTGACCTGGCCATGAGATAAGGGAATCACCCTGGCCTCGCTGTATGTCTGTCACCAGCCCAGCCTGCACCCACACGGCCTCAGGACCTGACAGCAGGGCCAGCTGGATACCACTTCTTAAGGGTGGCTTTGCAAGGCAGCAACTTGTTGCCATCAAATGGATCAGCAGAGAGGTAGAAAAGTGCAAGACATCAGTAGGTGGCTGCACACTTAGTTGCTTTTCTCCCACCTTTTCTTTTTAATTGTGCATTTTCATATGCTACCTTTCCATTTGCTACTCCAACCTCCCTTGTAAGCCCCTGGTATTTCCCTGCCTACCACTAAGGCCCTGCAGCCTGTCGAAAACTTCCCTGTGAACTGTGTGCTTCTCCATTAGTGCTTTTCACCATTAGTGTACCTTGAAGCTATCTACTCAAAGTGTTATTGCCCAATAAAATTATTACTTCCTAAATTAACTTCAGTCAAGAACAGAAATGTCAAATGGCCAGAGATGCACAAGCACTATTTTTTTGAGGAATGTCCAAACAGCATTTGGCTACTTCAAGTATCCTTTAAACATTAGTTCTTAAGTAACTCCCACACCACCATTAAAAGCCACTTTCTGAGGAACCTATAAAATCCAGTATCCAGTATCCAGTTTTCTTTAACTGAGGTATCACTGAAGATTTATTTGCAATGACAAGCCACCATCTTCACTGGCAGAACTGAAATACCCCAGCCAGCACTGATGGGACGAGGAGCTTACAGAGCATCCTTCTGCTTGGTGCCAGCTCCTCCTTGCTGGTTATTTGCCAACTTTCAAGGCCAGGAAGAGCTGATACTGCAAAGCTTCAACATCACCAACATTTAAATGCATTTAAGATGGTCCCAGGCCAATGTGAAATGAGTAAAATTTAACTCACTATGTGCTCGCAAAACCCAGGGAAAAACGTTTCATTTCAGGAAGACTGGTAATAAATTGTGTAAAATTTTATCTGGAATCAGTAAAAATAAATTTATTGCTCATCTATGGTATAGTTATATGATAAATATCTTGCACTCACAAAGGAGCACAAACAGACAACAGGCCCCAGCCCCAGCTCCTTCCAAGCCCATCAGAGGATACTTCAACTCGCCACAGGCCCACCTCCACACACCCAGCAGAGTACAGGCATCGCAGGGCAAGGAGAAGACTGAGTGTAGAATGCACAGTAAGGGACACCCTGCCTGGGCTTCTCCCAGCATCACACTAAGAAAGTCTTAGCCCCAGCATTCTGACATGAAACCTACCAAAATGGGGCAACAGGAGCAGCGCTCCCAAATGCTTTTCAAATTGAGATTGAAGCCACTGTCTAAGAACACATTATGGGATGCAGGGGAAAGGCATTTTGGCATTGCATTGTTTACTATGGGTTATGTTATTTAGGGGAGAAACCAACACAGAAAATAATGGATTTTGTTCATTTTTTAGCAAGTGTGAGTGAGCATTTGTGCATTTGCAAAGATGCAGCCAGATGAGACAGTGAGCAAGCAACCTGGGCCAGGAGATGGGGAGAGTGTGTCACTGGGAGTGTGCAGCCCAGAGGTCTGAAAGGCCAAGATCTGTAGTTACATGCCTCCATGTATCACACCACAACAGTATGGCTAGTGGAGAACCAAGAGAGTCCTGTCTAGCTCTGCATGTATGTGTGAGCACACGTGAATGCATATAGGTCTGAGTACCTGCAACTGAAGCAAGACTGTGCCCTTGGGCTCACATTCCTACAGCTGCCAATTATTGAAGGGAATGGGATCTGGGGGCAGCTATGGAGACACTGAGTACCTAAGACCATCTGCTGGTGGGAAACCATAGTATATGCAAGTCTGTACACTTGCTACTAACAGACTTCCATCTGGACTAGCCAGAGGAGAAACAGAATGATGTCAGTGGTGTTAAATGGTATATATGCAGTGATGTAAGCATGTGCTCTGCAGGTATGAAGTCTGCCAGGAATAACTTCTTGCCACTGGCTAGATGCAGAGTCAGTGCTGCTCTAACTCCATTATCAGCTGCCAGATTCAACCCTTCCTAGCACAATCAGTTGCTTCTGAATCATTAAACGTTCTGGTGTTTGTCAGCTATAACTTAAAATAGGAAAAATGGCAGCTATGTTGCAAAAATTTAGATTGATTTCTTTTAAACACAGATCATTTCAATCCTACAATTTTTGGCTGTGCCTAGTCTAGGACCTTCACTGAGTCCACCTTATGTGAGATGAACAGTCAGTAAATGTTAAAATAGATGCAGTAATTAAATTCTGATACAGGCATTCACAAAGTGATTGCAACTTCATCAGTCTATAAAACATTTTAAATTCTGATCTTACTTTTAGCCACAGGATATATACACATTGATTGTGTTGATTAAACAGAAATGCTGGTGTTTTCAAAGTCTCAGATCGGTACTCTGAGAGTCAGGCAAGAGCTCTGCGCACAATTACTTCCTATGTACATTTAAGCCTTTATCCAGCAACCAACTGAAATTGAATCATTGTGAAGGTTAAAGATAAATATTACTGTTCAGCAAGAAGTTCTCAAACAAATCCTGCCATAATGGTAGCTTTGCTGTGTACCAGAGCAAAACATCTTAATTGCTGGTATGCGGAAGTTTTTCTCTATTTTAATGAAGTTTTCAATGCTGAAATGCATATTATATATCAGTTGGATTAGGCTGCCATTACAAATAAAGAAAAAGATATTTCATGTTGCCTTTCCAATACAGAAATGTACAAAAGACCAATAAATCAGTATTCAAACCAGTTAATGTGGAAATAAAACATGGCAAAATGTTTCTCTACAGGAAAACATTCTTAGAAGGCTTTTTAATGCTTTTCTTTTTTTTAAAAAAAAAAAAAAGAAAAATCCTATCTACAACACCAACATTTCAGTGCCAAAAAATTAAAATTCTGTAATTGCTCACTCAAGGCTACAGTTCAGCAATCCTTCCTTCTGACAAAGCAGTAAGTACTTGGCTAAAAGAAACTAAATTACATGCAGGTAATTTTATTCCTTTTCCTTCTATACCAGCCTGGAAAGGCAGAGTTCTCCAAAGTCCTTAGTCTTTCTTTGCAGTTACTACAATTGCATTCAAGATCCATCAAAATGAAGGAAAAAAATGCATTAAGAAGAAAGGAAAACAATTTAAGTTGCATAGCAGATATGAAATATGTAAGAGGTGGTGTTGAACAAAGTTTTTTCAGCCTAAAATTCTACATTGTGAAGCCTCAAGCTAAAGATAGATTTAGTGCCCTTTAAAACAAGACTAATCTTCATAGTTGCAAACTCATTCTGCAGATGGAGATCATTGAAGATACAATGAATTTTATTACTTTGTTTACTTTTCTAGGGTAACATACAATAAATTGAGGCTTCAGGTGAACATCAATATTACTGTTACAGGTGCTTAGCAACAGCTAGTAAAGTGAGACAACTGCGTGGCTAAGGTAAAGAGCTGATCTCATTGTGAAATAATAGGGTAATAATCTCAATTCTCTTCTGAGTTTTGCTGGACTAAGAGCAACTCAGGTTTAAGCACACTATGCAGAGAAGAGAGGTATTTTGGTAGGACTTCTTGATTTCACTTCTGACAGACTTCTGCAACATAGAAGATAACTGCCTGTACTAAATCTGATTAGTTAAGTTTTGTCACTTTCATTTTTTATTGATGACACTCTCCCAGATCACTTCACTGAAAGCCCTGCTCACATACCAGGATCTTAGAAGAGGTTTTTTTATTATAATCTATGTCACTGGATGCCTAAATCATGAGGTTAGGAACTGTAAAGCAGTTCAAGTGGTCTGGTTTTATGTTAGAAAAGTATATTGTCAGGAAGCCCAGTTCCGAAAACTGGGAAAATCCATATGCCTTGTTAGAACTGCTGCGTGAGCATCATCTGCTCCCTCTTCCTTTTCCCTGTTATTACTTTCTTTATGATTTATTTTATCCTGTAGACTTTCTAACATTTTCCACTCCTTAGACTGAGGCTGACTACAGTAAAGTTTCAAATTAATTCATTTATGCTACTTTAATTCATTCTTCTCTTCATACTTAAAGCAGAATCTCTTAGTTTAGTGTTCTTTAATTATCTGTGCAGAAGAAGAAGACAAATAGGACCTTCCAAATTAGATTGCTATAGCACATTTGAGGAGAGAATGGGTGGTAATAAGTTCTTTCATAGTAACTCAAGAATCTCATTTCAAAAGGCAGAAGACTTAGTTTTAGAACTGGATGTAGAAAGATTAGATAGTATCACAGAGACCTAGAGAGGCTCAAGCAATGGCCCAAGAGAACATAATGAGATTCAACAAAGGTCTTGAGCCAGGGTCTAAGTAACCCCCACTATCAATACAAGCTGGGGAATGAAAGAATAGAGCAAGCCCTGCTGAAAATGGCTTGGGAGTACTGGTGGATAGCAAACCAGACATGAGTCAGCAATGTGCCCTCAAAGACCAAGAAGCCAACCATATCCTAGGCTGCAACAAAAGGTGAGCAGATGGTGAGCAGATCAAAGGAGTTGATCTTGCTCCTCTACTCTGTGCTGCTGAGATCTTAACTGCCACTTTAAATTGTATTCATTTATACACTGATTATAATTTCAGAGCTCTAGGCATACCATTCAATGGCACCACTAACACAAGTTCACACAAGATTATTTGCTATTTTTTTCACAGTAGTAAAAATCAAATTCTTTAATTTGCAAATCAGAAAACAGCTTTACAGCTGCTTATGTGGTCTCACACAGTCACAAATCATATTTGCAAAAAGCAGTGAATAAGACTAGCTCTTCCAAGGCCATTAGAAAAGCTTTATATAATTAAAATGTAGTGAGCATTACAGAATGTGCATGTGTAAAACATGATTTTCCATGTATTTTTGATGTTAATAACTTTACAAATATTTTAAGAAAAAATAAACAACCTATGACGCCTTTTAGTTTTTAACATTACGAGAGTGGGAGTGACACAACAGACACAAATTCCCTGGTGATTATGAAGTACAGGTACATGAGACAGACAGGGTTGGAGCTGAAATGTGTTCTAATAATCTTAACAACATAGAATTTAGTACCATATCTTTCATATATTGCAGATTGGTTGCATACTATTAAAAGTTCACGAAGGGGACGCAGGCTGGAATGGAGGGTGATGAGCCTGAGACACGATGTCAATAGCTGACAAAGTCACAGCAGTATTTAAAACAGAGTAGCTAAACACTGTCTTGCAGTATGAGTAACAAACAAAACTGCATGAAAAATTATAGGTGTGATTCAGCATTGTTTTGTATCTTTTGGCTTTATCTACACTGATTGAACATGTGCCAAAATGGTGCCATTCTGATTTGGTGCCCTCAGTTTGTACTGGAGTAAATTACTAGAAAGGTTCACATATCTTTCTGTACATACATAAGATCAAATTTTATTTCTCCCATACTAAATATTTTTCAGTTTTATTTTTTCTACTGTATATACCTCAAAAATCTAGATTCATAAACAATGATGTAATAATGTGAACTGTGATACTGAAAGTGCCATTTGTGCTTGCTTTAAGCTGCGGATAATTAGGATAATACTAAAGAGTGTTATCTATTTGTGTATCTATATATATATTTATGATAGATGCACTACTTCTAATTACTAATTAAACAGCACATGCACATGATTGAGATAGGTTACAGAAATAAAATGCATTCGATTCAAATAAATTAAGAAACTTAAATGATATTACAAATTGGAACTGTAAATGACGCAAGACTATAAGTTATTATCTATTTAGAGAAATGAATTCTCCTAACCATGCAACACTTGATGAGATAGTGTACTTTTTAGAGATTGTTTACTTGTACTATATAATTGTTTCTTGCAGAAGTAAGATGGATGTTATTTTCAAATACCAAATTGAAAAACCACCCAAACATTCAGCTATTTATGCAAGGTCAAGCACATGAAATTGCAGAAACTGCATTTATGTTCCTTTGGGAATTTTCATCTGTTTTCTGTCCTCCCCTACTGCCTCTACATGATAACATACAACATTAGAAGAGACTAGTTCCAAACTGGCTTGCTCAAAGCAATTTTTAATCCTTGATTAAGTCTCATTTGATGCATATTTGAAAGAAGTAGAAGAGATTTACTTTCTGCAGTAATATTACAAGCAATACACTGTTATGTTCATCTTACATTAAATACTGTACAACAGAAAAAGCTGTCTGCATCACTGACATCCTCAGGAGCCTCTCTGATTGATGAGAAGCAGACAGCCAGATTAAGCATAGCAAGAAGATACTATTCACACTGGCACTGCTAAGGTTGGTTCTGCCAGGGTCAGTGTCAGGTCTGTGCTGCAGAATGGCCTTTGGACCCACAATCAGTTCTGATGCATGGTCTGACATGGAGACAGGTTTCTCTAGGCCACATTCTATTTACTAGCCATGGGGTACAGATATACTCACAGTCTTTTCTCCATAAGTATATCAATTTCACAAGGTACAACAACACAGACCACTGTTTCTCTAAGCCTTGATAGTTTTGATAACTGGGGTATATAATTTTAATTAAAATAGCTGAGACATGAGGGTGGTTGAATGAGATGATTCTGAGATCACAGCCTCTCTGAACAGTAACGCAGTCTCTATGACTAAAACCATCCAGAAGTGCGACCCACTCTTCTGTTGAAGTCAATGACAAGGCTTCTATAGGCTTCAATAAGAGAAGAATCAACTCTATGTATGAACTGTAATTAATTATGTTCCTGGCTTGCTTCCATAAGGAGACAGAAAATTTGAGAGAGAAACTACTAGCATGGTTCAAGAGAAGTAAAGACAGCATGCCTTTGGGAGGCTGTGCATGGCCATCAGTATGTTCAGGATAAGACTGCAAAACATTAGCTTTCATTCCTGTTACATCACATTGCATTATGTAATGCTATCTTACGTCTTATCTGATGCACAATTCTGTTACAAAACCTAACAATATGAAGAAAACAGAAAATATTTGAGAGCATGTTTACTCTGGTAGAGCAGACTAGTCAATTTGCAACTACCATAAAACAAGCTTAAACTAGTTTAAAATGTTTCTTGACCCTTACAGTAAAAACAACAACAACAACAAAAGAACAATTTGCCAGTGCTGCACTTCTTATACAGCCAGCTATAAATTATTAATTCAACCCACATCATACTAGTTATTAGATTACAGCTGCACAATTCGTTGTTGAAATTTGGAAAGTGCTCACCTTAAGCATGCCCCTAGCACACCTATCTCTCAGCTTACCATGCTATTTAGAACTTTTCTTACTCTAGGGGAATGTAATCATACATATATAAAAAAACATTGAACATACGGCTCTTGTGGCAGAAACTGTAAAATTGAATTTTCCACACTTGTTTGCTGGACAGTCAGCCAAATGCTGTTTCATGCTTCAGCTAAAACGCAGTAACTATAATATCCTCTCAGTGTCATTGTAACCTGTACTTGAAAGGCTGTATAATTTACAGTAGGCTTGTGAGCTGGAGTCATTCAGCCCATACAATGTTCTTACAATGTCACAGAAAAGAATGAAGAATTAACATGCTTTGAAAATAAATGTACAGTATTCTACATTTTATAACAACAATTTGGTGATGATAGTCATATTCATTATAAATGATTAAAAAGTTAAGCAGTTTTCCTTTGTGATTCTTGCCATTTGATATAATAGGTATTTTTCCTCACTTGCATTTACAAAGCGAAGTGTTGATTCTTTAGGCTATTAAAATATCTAGAGCCAGTAAAGTGAATATCAAAGGTCACCTATCAAAGTATATCCACATTACAATCACAGCTCTTGGAGAGGGACACATCCTGCCACTTCCCAAATCTTTTCTTGAGGTCTTCAAGAAAATATTATATAAAAAACAGGTTTATTACTAAATATCTTTGATTTATCACAACATTGCCCTCTTCAAGTCAAATGTCTTTCTGACATGCTCTGTGGATTTTCAATTGATGTAAGCTGGCATGTTTTCACTAGCAACATCACATCATATCAGCCACGATACTAGTTGAGCTCCCAACACAAACTGATCTTGCTGCCCATCATTTCTCCTACCCTTCTTCCTTTCTCCCATTTTCCCCCCTTTTCTCTGCCTTTCTTTTTTCTCTCATTCCTTCCTTTCATCAGTTTTCAAGTACTTATTTGCAATGGCATTTTATGATTTACTTAAAAATTTGATCTTTTAATGATGCTGTATTAATTGCCTTGATATTTCTATGTCTCGAAGGCAAAAATACTGCATATGCAATTAGTAATCAAAGAAAGTGCAAGGAAAAGGTCTAGCTGCCTACTGTACTTGTTAAAGCTTTTTCTAGATCTTCTGGTTGTTTAGTTGCACGAGGAATGCAACAGCTATTGAATTTCAGCTAGCACTTCACTTGCTTCACATAAAAAAGTTGCAGAAAGGCTTTCTAATACAGAGAAATCCCAGGTAATACCGGTACAGAAGCACCATCTCAAAGCAACACCCAATTTTATATGCAAAAGAATGAATTCTAAATTACCTATTAGGAATCAGGTAAACAATTACAGTTGCTGGCAGTGTTCATAAAATTATAAAATCCAGAAAAGTGAACAGAGTGTTTAAAATCATTAAAGTTGGAGAAAACAAACAGGAAGCACCATTACATTCTGCATATGCTCACTGTTTTATCTGAGCCATGCACGTAGGTACAGGCCTACAACCTTATCAGAAAAAAATGTGCAGAAGGATAACGGAGGTTATGAAATCGCCTTCATCAGAGGAAGACTAAACAGACTCAAGTCTTCCAGTCTTCAGTAGAGCTAAGAAACAAGACACACAGAATCAGAAGTGTGAGAAAAATGAATGTTTTTTTTTTTTTTTCTGTTACTCCTTTCTGTTTTTTTTCCTCAGTTTTCATTACTCAACACCTTTTTGCTTGTAAGTTTGAAACAAAAAGAGATATGTTTTTACCAAGCACATAATTAAGCAGGGGAACTCATTTCAATCAGAAAGCAATTAGACTATAACAAAAGTGAAATAAGCAAAGAGAAAAAAAAAAAAAAAAAAACTCTCAGAGTATTTTGAAAGGAAATATACAATCTCAGGCTCAGAAAGTCCCCCAGGTAAATATTTATAGAATAAAAGAAGTATATTTTGGAAAGCATGCTCACATGGTTCTTACAGACATTCTTTGCATCTGCTACAAGCCGGTAGTGTAGATAAAATACCAGACACTGTACACTCTGGTCAGATTCAGTATGCTCTTCATACTCTTTCCTGGAGATGCCACTGAAGTGGGAATACACCACTGTTTAAAGCTTTTTTAATAGTTTTGGTTTTTTTAAATGAATTAACACTTCCATTCTTCATTGAAAGATATTATTAAATTACCCATTATTAGGAGGAATACCAACCATTCCTAACCATTGGCTACTGCTTTCATGGAATGTAGTTACATAGTTTTTATAAACTTGTTTTCCATGCCTTTGTGATTCTTCTTCAATGTAAAAACTAGAAGTATTATAGTCAGTTCGATCAATAGTAGTAGCAGCTGATCAACATTAGTAGCAATAGTAGCTAATATCAATTGAATGCCTTGAGCAGTGTATTGACAATAAATTTCCAAACTTGCCATGTAGCATTCATACCATGGGAGATTTGGCAGAGAAAATATTTGCATAAATTATTTTTTGTCACCACCATGAGACTATACTAAGGAGCAATTTACTATCAGTGAACCCTTTCTGTCAGGTAAAAAAAAAAGAAGAAAACCAACCACGGAAACTTGGGTTTCTGAGTTCCTGCTTTTCATGGTACTGTTCATTAAACAACACCTATCATTTCTCAAGAGCATAGCTATTTCAGGCTGACTGTTCTAATAATGCAGTTTTGATACACATGCAGACAACAAGAAGTTAAATATTATCTTACAAACTTCATTTTGGATTTTGGCATTCACACAAGAATGATATAAGTCACCCACTGAACTAGCTGAACTTGCAGCAAGTATGTTTAGTAAATCACAGATATTTTACAGTAATTTTTCTGATTTTTTTTTTTTTGGGGGGGGGGGGGGGGGGAGGGTTTAGAAAGACAAAAAGATATATGACTCAGGGCACAGAACACACATTTTTCTCTTAAAGTACTGAAGCTTAACTCTTTGTCAATTAAGACACAGCAACTTATTAAATTGGATGGTAGCCAACTGCACAGTGGGATAAAGTGTCTGAAACCTTGAAATGATGAGCTACCATGGCAGGAAGATATTCCTTGAAGCAAAACTTAGAGTAGATTGCTGTTTTCAAACATAATCCGCTCTAAAGCATTTACCTTTCAAAAAGTGTAATGACTGAGAGGGCTGACAAAATCCTTCAACAAAACACAGATTTTCCTCATGCTGTATGTGTGCAGAACCATGAAACCAAGCTACTCTCAAAGCACAGACAGGAATTTTCCCCTTATAAAAATATTTGCAGAGAAGGAAATGAGAGTAGACACACATTTCAAACATTTCCCGATTGTGAGGTATCTGCACAATTAAAAACCTGACTGAATCAGATGTCAGTAACATATTTATGGAGGGTTATTCTGTATGTAAGAACTAACAACCAGTGAGTAATTTTCCAAAAAAAAAAAAAAAAAACTAAGTAAATTTTAGTAGATTTCAGGCATAAAATAAAAGAAATAGTAACACTTTGCAAGTTTCAGCATTTTGTTTCATTTGGTTTTCATTTTGTTTTTATTGTTTGTTAGTTTGGGGTTTTTTTGGTTTGTTTGTATCCAACAAACTCATTACTTCTCTGGCAAAACAGTGCCAGCTTTTTAATCATATGCCTGGTGAACATTCTAACATGACAGATCTTTCTTTTGATCTTTTTCTTTAGCATTAAAAACAGCCACCAGTAAATTTATTTGCAATGGCATTCCCTTCACACAGATATTCTGATGTGAAGTCCATGTTGTATCAAGGGTATCTGCAGTGATGATTTTACTATTTACTGCATTTGCTACTATTAGCCATAACATCATTGAATATCACCATTTCTTAAAGGACTGGCATGATACTTCAGACTTTTTTTTCCAGTCCCTAAATCAATATTAACATTTATTATTTTTCCTGAATGTGCAAATACTGTGTCTATTTACCCAGTTCTGCCTCGGAAAAAAAAAAAAAAAAAAGAATAAATCAAAATAAATGGTTATGCTTAATTTAATAATGAAACTGAGGTTGAAATGTGCTTTGGAAGTGGAGACACTGTATGTCTCCACTATCTATATGGATCTACAGTTAAAACAGAGTCTGCTACACTTACTGTTTTTTTTTTTTTTTTGTATTCTAGTTTTAGAACAGAAATATCACCATTGTTTTCTTCCTCAGTAAGCATGTTAAATCTTTACATGATTTAAGGGACTGAACAGAGCATGTGATTTCCTCATTCTCAATGCAAACATCCCAGGCCAGCCATGACTTTCCTGTCCTGACTTCCTCCCAGCTGCGTTGATTTAAAGTTATGAATAAATAGTTTTTTATTCTCATTAAAATAAAAATAAAAAGAAAAACCCACAGCATGCACAAATACCATGCAATAATGGAAATAAATAGATTAATAAAAGTGGGAAAGCAATGAAATATAGGAAACTGAACAACTACAAGTGCCAGGGTGAAGAATTAGAACCACAGCAGGAAAGACTGAGGCAATGAAAGGCAGAAGATATGTGAGAGGTTTTGGCTTTTGCTTTCAATAATCTCGAAAATAAAACCAAAATCAAGCCCAAAGCCATTAAAAATGCAAAGCATAGAAGAAAACACAAACTGAAACAGTATCTCTTTACGCACTTTTCCGTAGTCTTTAAGGTGATTATGTATACACCATTTAAAACATTCTCTCCTTCATATCCAATCTTCCATACATGAACCACTCCTCTTTCTTCACACCATTCACAACATTCTTAAAGTTCCCTCCTCAATACTTTAAGAATTCTTCTTCACATCAATGAGCAATTTTAAAAAGCAGCAAATTAGAAGTAAATTCCAGAATTTTTACCTAAGTCATAGCGGCGTTACTACTCAATTCCTCCAAATTGTAATCCTTGCCATGATAAAATTTCAGACAAGTAGACTTATTACACATTCAGTTTCTTTTAAAGAGAGATTAAAACTTCGACACAAAAAGGAATCTGTCTGGAATTAAGCACTCAGAAAACACTATCAAAGAGGATTATACAATTTCTACTACCTAGACTTTAGGCACCTGTCTCAGACAAGCATATAAGGCTTAGCTAACTCAACTGAAATCTGAGCAGAGCTCACACTTCTTCAAAATACTAAAATACAGGGAAAATTCAGTATTTAACCTAATTTCACAACTGTTTAGACAGAAAAACTTTAGAAACAATAAAAAATACTCAAATATATATTATTAGGTAGCCAATTTTGTTCTTTTTTCTCCTTGTGTACTTAGCATCCATAATTTAGAGATTCTAAAATATGTCAGGTTTTTGCTCTTGGCTTTTATTTTTTTGCTTTGTTTTTTATTTGCAATTATCCAATACTGGATAGTATAAAAAGTCACATTTTAAATAGAGCATCCCAGTTGTATTTCATGAAATTCAAATTCTTCCATGAGCAATATTTTCTGTCACGTATAATTTAACCCTCAAATATCACTTCGTCATCTGTAACATAATCTAAAGATGTTCTTCAAAAATTATTTGCACCTCAAGTTGAAAATTTTACACCTCACAGATCTACCATCCACATTCTGCAACATTATTTAAAGCCTTTTTTAACATACAAAACCATTCTACATTTTTCCCCCCAATTATGTTTTTGCAAAACATTCTTCTTATTTTACATACATCACTTTGCAACACAGACTCAATTTGGTAGAACAGCTTTCTAGAAACCTTAATGGCCACACATTCCACCTGAATTTAAGAACAGTATGGATGGGATTCCTCTCACTACACTTTAAGCACCCAAAGTTAGTCATGTAACCTAAACTAGCAATCAAGCCTCCCATTTTAGAGATGGTTGAATATTTCAGTAGTGTTACTCACTCCGTTTCAGCTTAGATATCAAGTTTAGTAAGATATGAATCACATATAAACAGCGTTCTCAATTGTCTAACTAGCAAGCTAAGATTAGACTAGATATTTAACTCTTACATGGCTAACTTAAGGGAAACAGCAATATAACTTAACAATTTAGCAATACCTTTAACTATGCATCAAACTTAGAAAACACAAGTAATTCCACAGCCATCTTCAGGAGATCTCATACATCTAATTTGGGCATCAGACTGATAAATTACTACTGAAAAACATTTTAGCACTTTTTTGAGGTTGTGTGAAATTGATACAAGGAATTAATTTGATCTAATATACAATCCCTGAAGCCTATTTTCCATAATTCATTTTCTTATTATAAATTATGACGATTTTAGCAAAATAAATTAATACCAAAAGATTATGTATTATTTTCCTAAATTACAGAGACCAAAATGGTTCCTAAATACATTACAACTGAAAGGAGAATCCTCCCAAGTCTTTATTTGCTGGAAAGCCTGTAGTAATAGGATTTAGTTTAAAAATAGATATTTTTTTAATTTAGAATGTTACATTGTCTTCTTCTAGAAGACCTAACAAACAAATATTTTGGAGAACTTTCCATATGAATAAATTCGTAAATATTTTTTTAATGTTGAGAAAAAGGAAGAAAATGATTTTTTGCCCTTATTTAGCCTGATAGAGAGTCTAGTGATCTACACAGGACTCCATGATGGCAGAAACTAACAATCTGTATTCATAAAGTTATTTTGAAATACAGTTTTTTCCTAATCCATGCACTTAAAAGCAAGAGGAAGCTTTATATCCTGGCTTCAGATATGCAAAGCTGCACCATGGCAGTACTCATTACTCTTAGGAGACTTATTTTAATATTTCAAATAAAAGCAGTAGAAGGCTTGCCAAAAATACATGTATTACATGTAAATACACACAATCACAAACACATTTTCACACTGAATGCAAAAACTACATTTATAAAATGGTTTTCAGGTGTAAAAAAAAAAAAATCAAGAGAATTGACACTCTTCCTTGATTTTATAAAAATAATTTTGAATTGAGTATATATATATATATATATTTCTTTTAATTTCATGACCAGTTCCTTTTGGTTTTGGTTTTCCTTTGGCCAAAATCCCCTCTCAGTTTTCAACATAATAAGGATTGCAGGTAAGATACTGAATACTGTTTTGTGCCATTAGCGAATAGATGGTGCAGATGAGCAGTACTTCTTCCTTTTTAAAAAGCTTTTTTTTTCCTGCTCAACAAATTTCATAAACAGAGAGGACATCATCTGACAATTGTTACACACCGTGAAAAGTAAGAGATGGTAAAAATAGGAAAGTATTACATAGCACATTTCACAGCAGATACTAGCTATGGTTTTGAAGTAACTTAGTGTCCACATAACAAATATTGTGGTGTCGCAGCCTAAGTTTTTACGCAAGAATTATCTTGTACATAACTTTATTAAATGCGAAGCAGCAGCACAAGCTTTTCATATCTAGGAATGGGGATTTCTCTGTCTCGTTGCCAGCAGTTAATTCCTTTCTTCTACCAATAACCAAATGCTACAGATAATATCGAGAACATATGGGAGTGATTCTTAAGCACAGGGTTATTCTTGCTCTACATACAATTCAGGAATACAAAAAAAATACAAGTTAGAGCTAAATACAAGTTGGAAACAATAGATTTGCACAAAATCATTTGAGTGGGACCATTACTGCACTTGCTAATGAGTTTGCATAGTAGGAGAAAAAGAACTGAAGTCCCCTTTCCCTCCAGAAAAGGTGAAGGTTCTCCAGGTACTTTGTAATTCCAATAGGATGCCTCACAGAAATGACTGTCTTCTTTTACAAGTTTCAAGAACTTCTTTTTCAATACCTCAATAAAATATATTTCTGCAGCATATATGACTTACTGTCTTGCATGCTATGAAACTGCAACCTGATATGCAGAAAATCACTGTCAGACTGTACATAAAGGGAAAAGAAAACATAAACACTGCAAAAACTGAACCTCTGGATCTAGAACCACTAAGGATGGGAGAATCCAAAATCTCAAATCAGCCCCAGGACTTGCAAAAGGAAATGGGGTACCGGTAGACCTCTGGGCTTAACGCTTCATGTAGATTAGTAGGAAATTTTGTATATCTTTCATATTGGAACAAAACCCTATTACTTTAATTCAGCAAACACTTCCATAGTGATTATAGCCAGCACATTTTTTGGAAGATTACAGGGTTGTTTTGTTTTGTTTTTATTGCGGAGGCTACTATTAACTCTACAGTCTTTATTATCACCTCTTGCTTGCTGAGCAGATCTTTTCTCATCAGCCAAACTACACAGCTAAGTAAAATATGCAAAATTAAACAGTTGCTCACCTTTTATCAAGAATGAAGTCTAAAATTTGGATATGAACAAAGGATTAACAAAAACACTCTTATGAATAGTTTGCTATGTCATATATATACACTCTTCCGTCCTTCCTAAAATATTAGTGTCTTCCTCTCTTTACACTCAGAATTCCCCCCCCCCCCCCCCCCCCCCCACTCATAAACACATGTATTTGCATTATCTTCTCAATGACAAATGTACATCAAGACTCACAAGTCAGATGATATTTCTGCCGTGAGGAGAGCTATTCTTGAAGGGAGAAGTATCACCTATTTTATAATTAGTTACAGCTGTAAAGAACACACAAGCTTTGGACTAACATCCTCCTTAAGTGTGAGAGAAATGAAATATATTAAAATAATAATAATAATAAAATAAGAAATGTGGAGCTAAATACAAGTTGGAAACAATTGTTCGTCTCAGATGCATAAGTGTACTTCTTCAACCACCTCCTCCATATGCTGTCTAGAGATAATGCTGCCTCATCTGTTCAATGAAAAGGTAAAGACATTCTCCAGCCAGCTACACTAGCCCATAGGACAAATGAAATTCCAGCTATGGACCCACAATCACGTACCAAAAAAAAAAAAACAAAAAAAACAAAAAACAAAAAAACCAGCAGAAGCTCCTATAACGTGGCTTAGAGATGGATTGTACTGAGTATTACATGAAGCTGTTATAACTGCATTTAACTGAAATTAGAATTTTGAGAACTGGGAGAAAAGAAGTTAGAATTTATGAAGCAGACAGAAAACTCTTAGGATCCCTTGTAAAGGAAGAGATACAAAGAGGACACAAAAAACCACTCCAGTACAGCAACTGCTGATTTTATTCTCTGAGAGCTATGAATTTGGAGTTCTGCAAATTTGAAATTACTTGGTAGACTTCTCTCAAATTCAAGCACTGGGAAGTTAGAGATGTGTATTTTGTAAATAATAGCCTCACACTTATAAATCTGCATTTCCATCCTTTGTCTGTTGGCACTATAAATTCATTTTGCTTGCTGTAGTCATCAAGTTCAAATATATTAGTTTTATTCTATATGTTTATAATACTTTAGTGGGTTCAAAAACATCCTCTGGCAAATGAAGTCAATTCCCACATGCAATGGCATGAAGTACTTTAACCTAAAGCTTCAATTTGAAACTTTTCCAAAATACATACATAAATAAGTCTGCAACAGATAAGATGAGAATAGAGACGTAATTTTGAAGAGCAGCATAGTTGTATCAGTCAGAATAATTTCAAGTCATCATAAAAAAGAGGCCATTCTAAAGATGAGGCATTGCTTTTCATTTACAGATAAGTTTTCACCCAGAAAATCTGCCAAAAATGACAGACAGTATGTACAAAGGATGCTCTGAAAGTAGTGCCTCTCAGTTTATTACACTTTATAATGTTGGCTCACAATGTCATGGATAGATGATGGTGGCATGGCAGTAGAGAAACTTCCCACAATATACCATTTGTTCTACTTATGAAGTAGTAAAATTGTTTCTGACAGGTTCTTCACAATGCCAGGCAAAGCATTTGCAAATAAGTCACAGAAAGAAGAATGGAACTCAACTAGTTGGTAAACAGACACTCTGGCTATACAACACTCCTACAAAGGAAGCAGCCTACAATCAAGAAGGACTTTGATACTAGGCCTTCACACCAGCCCAAAGTGGCTCCACCCTGAGCCTCCCCCCACTTCTGATTACACAAAGAAGAACAGGTACAAACAATGTGCCAGTGCTCCCTGCCCCAGCCACACTCTTTCACCAGGTGCTCAATCACCAGTCCAAGCCCTGACCTAACAGTTCCTCTACACCACTAAACTTGACTGCTGCAGAACAGGTGGCAAAAGGGCAGTTTGACAAAATGGTATTTGACAATGAAATTTGTATGAAGGAATGACATTGAATTGAATTCCTTCATGCAGAAGGAAACGGCACCCACTGACATTCATTGACGCTTGCTGAACATTTATGGAGACCAAATAGTAGATATGAGCACAGTGAGATGGTTTGTGATGCATTCAGTAGTGATAATGTTGAAAAAATAGTGTTTTGTAGTTGAATACAGTGTTTTTTGTGTCCACTATTGTAGTTTGTGCAGAAAAAAAAATAATTCAGAGCAACTTAAGTAAATCCTTGTAAGGATAGGCAATAGCAGATATAGCTTCTTTAAACCAGTTTCAGAACACCCAAGAAAGGTAGAGGGCATAACCTAGTAATGGAGAAGGAACTGTTTTCCCCTTTCCAAAGATCAGGGCTAGCCAAATACCCCAAAGAAGGTGAACTCAGAGTAGAGATACTTCCCTTGCAGTTGCCAGCCCTTAAAGGAGGTTAGGGAGAGGTGCACACAGGGTCACAAAGGTGAATGGCTTGCCCCTGTGTTCCCAGGGCTGGTCACACCCCTTCACCAGGTGCTCAATCACTGGTTCAGGCTATGACCTAACAGCTCCCATGCAATACTAAATCAACATACTGAACTCTGTTTCATATTACCAAAAATATGGAAAAAGACATGCAAATTGAAGTGTGAAAATACATTTAAAGCATTTTATATGAAAACAACATCATGATCATAAGTGTGGAATGTAGAGTTTAACTGAGCTGTATGAATTCAGGCATCACAAAAAATATTTCTACTCCAAAACTCAGCTGCATATATGCTGCATAATGGATAATACCATCTATTTATTTGCATCATTTTGGAGCCACAGGTACAAAAGCATTTCTCAAAGAAGTAGTGCTGGTTTCAGAGCTCTCTACTTATGCCTATTCACATCATGTGAAAGACAGAACTGGTTTTCTTTTGTTGTCTCAAAGTTTGCTTCATGAGGCCTTCCTGATGATAAGACTCTGACTAACAACTGTTAAGTGTCCTTGGGGGTGGATGGTGGGTGTCATTGTGCCATAGTGTTTCTGCTTACAATTGCAAAGATAAGCTGAAGCAGGACGAGCAGTTTTCTTCAGGGGTGCTGCTCGAAGGAGCTGACCACTGCAGAAGGCGATAATGCTTGTGTCTGGTGACAGAGACCCCCCCCCCCCCCCCCCCCCCCTTTTTGCTGGCTTATCTGTGGGCCAGGAATATCACAAAAGCTGATTTAAATCCCTACTACAAAGTGTGTTTACCTGCTTGTTTGGAAGTTCAGTGTTTGCTCGAGATACGTTCCCAAAAATGCTGAGTCAAACTTCAAAGAAGGAGAAAAACAACCTCACCGAAATGGGGGATAAAAGGCCCTCGCTAAACTGGGGACTTGGGAGACAAACTCTCGAAGACACCTTTGACGGAGAATTCCCTGAAGGGAAAACTTTGTTGGAAGAACCCCGGGACCGGCTTGCTGCGGAGCTCCCTGGCTGTCTCCCATCCCCCGCGGTGATCAGACGAGTTCCTGAGATCAACGGACCTACTGTGTACCTCGCTGGACCCACGGTGGTGACTATCTCTTTTGCTCTCTGCAAAGACTCCTTGCTTATATTTCCTACTTTCCCTATTGCCTACCTTCCCTTCCCCGTCTCCCTGAAAACGCCTAGGACTTTAATAAACTGGTTGGACCAACATTTGAACCGTTGCTTCTTAATCTCATGCCGGGTATACACATATCAAAGAACCTTGCCTCCCTCCTACAAATTGGAGCGAGACACATCAATACTGATTTCATTATGTTGTAATCTAAATTAATAAATTAATTCAGATATACATTCAAATATAACTTAAGGAAAAAAAAAAACAAAACAAAAAAACTATTTTTTAACAAACCGGTATTTCAAGTCAGCTCCCAAGGCAACTTCACAAATGCTTTTAACAATGCAGTGAAGGGGCAGAGAAGGAGAAGCTAAGTGCTCCCACCAGAAGTAAACAATCATCCTAAAGAGTCTTTGAATCTCATCTCTATATCTAAGCACAAAAAAAAAAAAAAAAGAATCAAAACCATCAATGGAAGAAGAGAAAATTCTCCCAAACTCTTACACTTGATAATATGACTCTTTTTCATTACTGGCTTTACACAGTATTTATGGGACAATGCACAGACATTAAGCATTTAAATCAATAGGTCAATCATAGTTTGAGCTTCCTTGTGCTTTCAGTATGGTTAATGGGAGATGATGGAACAAGACTTGCCTCTGTAGGCCTATTCTGTAGTCTGACTATTATGCTATTCTCTTATGCATTAAATTGCATCTCACTGAAACACTGACCCCAAACTTTCTATATGAAAGTATACATTTGGTCAAAATAAAATAATCTGTTTTAACTTTGTTCTCAAGATAACCATTTGTTATATAGAAGTAATGTTGTAGTCCGAAGTTTCCTTGCTTTGTTTTCTCATAATATAATAGTAATCAGTAGCATTATAATAACATTATAGTAGTTCTACTTGACAGTTACTAGCAGCCATTTGGAGCAATTACTAAATGAAAGCTGATGTATTTGTTTAACCAAGTGTATGGTGCACAATCAGCTGACTGCATGGATGAATGAAAGTACAGCATGCTGCGGCCTATGCTACAAAACAGAACTAAGCATAATATAGTAGGTCTGTATGTAGAAGAACTGGAGTTGGTAACATTCACTACTTATTTCTAAATGGAAGAAGATAGTTTTCTACATCTTATAATTCAGTACATGAAAAGGGTCAGTGTCTAAAGGGTCAGTGTCTAGAGTAATTTATGATCTATATATATATCTATAATATATTAAACATAACTGTATTCACATCTAGTTTACACATGATGTGTTTCAACCTATGCTTAAGTGTGCTGTTTGCTATGAGTATCTGCTGCACAAGTTTTATCTACATCATAACAAATACTGCTTTGGTACATACCTTACCAGAACAACATTATTAAAACCAAACAAAAATACACTTTAGTAATAACTGTTATGAAACTAAGCCGATTGGTACGGTTGACACGGAGGAAGGAAGGGATGCCATTCAGAGAGACCTCGACAGGCTTGAAAGGTGGGCCCGAGTGAACTTAATGAGGTTCAACACAGCAAAGTGCAAAACTTTGCACTTGGACTGGAGGAATCCCAGGCATCCATACAGACTGGAAGGAGCAGTCCCAGAGAGCAGCCCTGTGGAGAAGGACTTGGGGGTCCCGATGGATGAAAAGCTTAACATGAGCCAGTGCTGTGCTCTTGCAGCTCAGAAGGCAAATGGTATCCTGGGCTCCATCAGAAGAGGGGTGGCCAGCAGGGACAGGAAGGTGATTGTCCGTCTCTACTCTGCTCTTGTGAGGCTCCATCTGGAGTACTGTGTCCAGGTCTGGAGCCGCCAGTACAAGAAAGACAGAGAGCTGTTGAAGAGGGTCCAGAGGAGAGCCACAAAGATGATTGAGGGACTAGAACATCCCCCCTACAAAGACAAGCTGAGGGAGCTAGGCTTTTTCAGCTTGGAGAAAAGAAGGCTGCAGGGTGACCTCGTTGCAGCTGTCCAGTACCTAAAGGGAGCCTACAAACAGGAAGGGAATCAACTCTTTGAAAATGTAGATAACAGCAGGACAAGGGGAAATGGTTTTAAGTTGAGGGAGGGAAGATTTGGGTTGGATGTCAGGGGAAAGTTCTTTGCTATGAGAGTGGTGAGGTGCTGGAACCCAGAGAGGTTGTGGATCACCTGCCCCTGTAGGTGCTCATGGCCAGGTTGGATAGGGCCCTGGGCAGCCTGGTCTAGTATTAAATGGGGAGTTTGGTAGCCCTGCATGTGGCATGGAGGTTGGAGATTCATGATTCTTGAGGTCCCTTCCAACTCTGGCCATTCTGTGATTCTGTGAACTGGCACTTTTTTTTGTTTGTTTTGTTTTGTTTTTGTTTTTGCTAAGGAAAATTCAAGAGCCTCAAAGCACAAAATTGACAGAAGTTAAAATTCTCCCATGGTATTTTATTCATTTTAAGAACATGTTATTAATGCTTATTTGATAACACTTGGTAACAAACAGCTTGAAACATCTATTGCAATACAACTTTAAAAAACTATCTTGCAGATGCTTACAATTCTTTTCTGCTGATAGACCTTTACTATACAGAAACACATTCCTGAACAAATCCATTAGATATATTCAATATTCATCTGCTTGTCAGGCTTTTTTATTTACATTTAGTACAATTATTACAGTCGATACCACACACCATGCATTAAAACCTGAGAATGTATTTTGTTAAGCTCTGGGAAGCACTGTTTCCTCTCTTAGCAAAATAAAATGAAATAGCATAAAATTTGCAGGACTGAATTCTCTCCAGAGCTGCCTCAACAATTTGGATAAGCCAGTCTGCATTTTGGAAGACAATATGTCCATAAAATTATTATCATAAGCAATGGACCTGGATGTTACTCGATACATGTAAGTGTCAATGTAATGAGCAGATGTTAACACACATTGTAGGTACTTGTAAAAAACAGCCAAGCTTTTAATACTGGAGAGAATCTAATTCTTTTCCTAGGACTCAATTCCCAGCAAACACTAATTTTGTTTCCGTTTAACCAGAGCTCTCTTCTTCAAAAGTTATGGTAAGAAATAATTTGCTTGCTTTGTTCATACTCTTCAAATTGCTTTCGCATCCACCTCCTGTCCTAATCTCTTGGGATTGGAAGAGTAACCCTTTTCTTGACCCAGTGAAAGTTGTGTAAAGGATATTGGACTCTAGTAAAATGCTCAAGATATTCTGAAAACAAACCAATACACCAGATTTTGAGGGTTTTCTGCCACAAATGGGGCTTGCTTTAGTTTGTTAGTGAAAGTTATCAACTAAATATCACAAACTGATAATTCAGTGCTAGCCTTGCTCAGAAACACTTTGAATTTTCAGTTACATGTCATGTAAATGTATATCATTTACATTACTTTGCTTTCTCAGGACCTATCTTTAAAAAAATAAAAAGATAAAACTAAAAAAATAAAAATAAATAAAATAAAATAAATATAAAAATCAAACAAACAACAACCAGAAAAAAACTAATGCTAAATGTTTAAAGCTAACATTCACTATCCTAGTTAGGGTAATTTTCTAGACTAAGCACTGAAGACAAGGTAATTCGAATAGCTGCTCACTTGGAAGCTCCTAACATCCTAGCAAATCCAGGTTAAAGCACTGAGTTCCTCCCCTGCACTGTTATTTTGACCCGAATTGGTTATATTGATTTAGCCAACATCTGATGTATGCATTTGTCAAGACATCATTGAGGAATGCCATTACTATAACCTAAGCCTAGATACAGCTAGCTCTGTTTTACTGTTGTTTTCTTTTTTCCTACAAACAAAAACAAAAACAAAAACTAATAATAATAATAATAATAATCAAACAATCCTAACAAAACACCCAATCCACCCAAACCTACAACCATTTACTGAAAAAGGAAACTGGGACATTACAAACAGAAACTACACAAGGGTTAAATTTTTGACAAAGAATCAAGGAGAGACAATGAAATAGATGTATTTGACCTTTTGGATTGTTGCAAGGTAGGCATTCCAGGAAAAGAAGTGCTCTCCCTTGCTTCCTTCCCATACTACTTCCCTGGCAGGCCACCCTCAGGTATCCTCAGTCTGACTAGTACAACAGTTCTGACAAAGAAAATGTCTACAGCAATCATAATCAACAGAAAGCCAGTTTTTTATACCGGGGCTATGCTTCACTGTTGCTTAAATGAAAAATGTCTGCTAATCTGTAAACTTATGAACCACTCAGGTCCAAAAATAGATCCAATGAAGCAAGCTAATGTAAAATCTACAAAGTTGAATTAGGGAACTGCTTTTAAAAAAATCCTAACTATAATGCCCACAAGGTTGAAAGTGATTAAATTTTTATCGCATCTCTTCACCTGACACCAAAAGGTTTATTAGTTTATTCCCTTAAGATCAGCCACCTTCACTGAAGACAGCATCCCAAGCTCTGGCTTTTTGAAATTTACTAACCAAACAACACTGTTGAACCAGATTTCTCTACTCTGTACATGACTCCCACACACTGATAGCACTGAGCTCAGCACAAAGCACACTAATCACAGTCACTTAAATCTCAGTGCCACTGGGTATTTGCATAATAACCTATTGGTTACAAGACTCAGACTGCGTAGGAGGCCTGGGTCCTATTCTTGCCTCCACTTGACAGGATTTAAATTCAGATTTTTCATTCTGCAGCCATCATCCTCTGAAACAGCTATTCCAGGCTTGCTGGAAAAGGACCATTGCTCATCCACTTCAGCCCATGGAGCCAGAAATCCAATCAAGCCAAAGAGAACATCATCCCACAGCCACTGGAAACCTAGGACCCATCTTGAACATCCCCCTAACAATGGAGAAGCTCAGATTTGATTTTTCATTTTTGGCAATGTTTAACTTTTACATGCTTCGATGAATATGGAGTAAAAATCAAAATTATTAAAAACATTTAAATGGAAGGACAGGGATTGATACATAAAACCTGCCCCACCTTTAAGTTCTTCGCCATATTTATTCATCTGCAGATAAATAAAATCCTTGAAATAGAAGCATCTCCTTATGGGTATATGTACAGATATATAATATTTCATCTTGTACTTCTCTTTCTATAGTGATTATGGTACCCTTGACTCAGAGTACTATAACAAGCCAGAAACAAGAATCAAATTTTTTACAGATAATATAAATTCTAGTAATTTTAATGGCTATTAAAGTTTTATGTTTTTTGATTTTTCAATTATTTTTTGCTTCATAAGTTACCTCAGGTAATTTTTATATATACATGAACATGAGGACCAGGAAAAAAATAAGAATGGGGAAAATGTTGTAATTAGTCAATACTCCATTTTTTTCATTAGCAAGGAAATAATTTTTCATGGCAACATTATAAAGAGAACAGTATGAAAAATCTTCATTTCACGCAGTTCATAAAAGCATTTAATGAGCACCACCACAAGATCCACCACAGATCTTGTGACTAATATGTTAAGTATCTTTCAGGTGACCTTGATTTAACTGTATAATTCACTATTATTCATAAGTTACCATAAAGCAATATTCTTGATGAGTCAGAAATTTTCTATAATAAATTCTAGGGTAAAATGTGGATCTGTAAATATTGAGTCACTATTTATATGCAGGTTTATTCCAGATCTGCAGTTTGTGAATAGTTATCCCATAAAATCTTCAACTTTTAAGTCATGGATTGATGTGTCTTTTTATAGCATCGTACTTTGTACAAGAGTAGAAATAGCAAGAGTTCCAGAAAATAAGGTGCTTTGCTCCTCTTTAGTACATTATCTGAGTCAAAACAGTGTTGAAAATACTGTCTCCCTACAAATGAATAAATGCTGCTTTAATGGAGACAAAGAATGAAAAAGTCCAATTTTTGATTTCTTAAATCTTGACAGAACCAGAATATTGACACCAAATCATAAATGGTATTTTTAAATGGCAATGAGAGGGAGAGTTTTTTATCTTTTTATTAGTATTATTTCATTATTTTAAGTTCTTAATTTCAATTTGTGCTTTTTTCACATTTCTGAAACAATTTTACCACAATCGTCTTCTTAGTCACACCTGACTGATTTTGTAGCTGAACACCAACATGAACTATGCTAAAGTGAGACAAGCAGACATTCCAGGCCTTTCTTTATGTCTACCACACTTACGTTTAAGAGAAAACTTCCAATAGAATTTGTTAAAAATATAGTGTTTTTTTTTACCTCCCCTGTAAGGTTACATCAGGAAATGTAGCTAATATGTAAGGAAGTATTTTTTATTCCTTCTGAGAGAGGTTATATGTGTAGGACCTCAGCCTCACATGTGGGTGAAGCTAAATGGACAGATGAACTTTAGAAATACGATACACAGTGTGCGGTGTACGACTGACTGAAGGACAAATTTCACTGCCAGGTGTTTCTGCTTCTTAGCTGAAGTGACTCTGAAATACTGTTATCCATTCCTTAGGATATACATTATACCACTTGAGTTTCTTGTTTTCAACTCAACATGTGTCCAAAATTAGTGAATGTATTTTTTTCTTTCAAGTATCAGAACAAAGTTGTTATGCTTCTTTCTTTCAGGTGGAAGAAACTGATAAAGCCCTCTCTCCAAATAAAGATTTGATGAATTTTCCAGTGCATCCCATGGAAAAATTCAAATATGAGTTCTCTAAGAGGAAAACAGCAAGTGCCAGAACCTGATGTGCTGAAGAAAACTTCATTCAGTACTATGGAACAGATACAGAGATGCACAATAATGCCTTCTGCTTTCTTAAAGACATGGTTTCTAAAATTATCCCTCACACATCTGAGGACATGCTTTATTCTTTTTGAAGCAAGTGGTGGTTTATTTTATTTGAGATAACAAGGCAGTTGTGTATTTAGTGATGATTCTTTATATTTAAGACAAAATTTGTGGCATCTCTCTGAGGTACTGCCAGATGGTTATTAATCTTTATTAAACGTGCATTGAGTTATTAACTATAATAAATGTTTTCTCTAATTTCCTAAGCCATTTTACCTTATGTCCTTAAATTACACAGCAGTATTTGTCACAAGCTGCATTTTCATGGTTTTATCAAGTTATATACAGGAGTCTCTAGAAAATGAAAATTTAAACTTCTTATAAAAAATCCCATGAATAAGGAAGCATAGGCAAGTGGTAGGAGTACGAGAAATAACAAAACAGGCCCAGCAGAAAGTTCCTCTGCTTTTATCCTTCCTTCTTTTATAATAGTCAAGATTTTATCTTGCATTTTTCATGACATCATATCCACAGGGAGCATTCTGCCATTAGCATGTAGCCCCCCTTATGCCAAGGCCCAGGAAATGTGCTTTTGCTGCCCTTGTCAGCCTAGTTATATCTCATTCAAAACCAGTACCCTTCAGGCAGCAAACAGATGTCACTCAAAGCTGTGCAGCAGAGAGAAGGGGAGGGAGAATGAAGACAAGCTAAGAGAGAGAAAGCGTGTCTACTTCTGCTCTCAACTTGCTTCATGATGTCTTTTCTCTGTGTTCTTAGGAAAGAATACATGAAGCCAAAAGCCATCAACCATATGATAAGAACTAGCACAAGAGTTACCAGCATATCTATTAGAAGAACCCACATACATAACATATTCCTAGACACTGGCACCAAACGACGCTGTGCTGAGTGACACATCTTATTCTGCTTCTTTTCCCATGGCTCCAGTGCTACAGGAGGTGACGTTTTCTGCAGTGTCAGTGCAATGCTAATCATCATCCCACTGAATTTCAATTGATTTTTAATGGAGAAAGCTGAGGGTTCTCAGTTGCTGGCACTGTAGAAACTTCATCTTAATAGGTTATAGAGAGTCAAGGGGAAAATAGCAAAAAATGACCAAAATAATGTTCTAAAAGTACGTAACATTAGATGATTGTAGGCAACACCACCCTCTCCCTGTACTAACAAAGCGATCACTTCAAAAAACTTGAAAATGCTTTAGAAAGTGAACAGTGAACAGTAGGTATGAATTGTTTCCATGTATTAAGTATCCCAGATCATTAGCAGTTACCTTGTCTGACAAATTCAAGGCTGACATTTTCTTTCCAAAAAACAAAGTAAACAGAAGTATTCAACTATTTAAAAAATTGAATTCTAAAAGAAAGATAGAAAATTCTTCTCAGCTTCAATTAGCCTAAAGATGGTTGATGAAGAAGTTCAGCCAGAATCTTACTGAGGATATCTGAGATATTCTTTCACATGTCATTTTTGGGGGGAAATATTTGCCATGATACTAGGCTTTAAATCCACATTATCAGTGAGTAGAAAATCATATTAGCCCAATTTATGTCAAATTAAGTCTGTGCACATCTGCTAAATGCAGACCATCCACATGCAACTCAATCATAAGGACAGGAAAGCTATTCCTACTGTTAGTGGTTAGAGCACGATTTTAGGCTAAATAGGGAATTAGTCTGGATCCATACAGAAATATGTACAGGATTAAGAATCATGTGGAAAGAACACAAACAATGTTATGAAGCTTTTCAAAGTTAGTTATATGAATTCTGCAGCTTTTTCTGTGTTTCCAAGTTTTTAAATAATTTCTGCTGATGCAGACTGCAGATACAGAAAATGATTATGAAGAAGTCCTCTTGTTCCCAAGTAAACAGCTTAAGGAAAGGATGAATTCATTCTTTTATACAGAGGTTTTGTCGCAGTGCTTCACAGTTTCAGCATTTGATCTTTTCAAATGGTCTTGATCAGGAAGTATGAAAATAAGAACTTTCGTTATTATAGACGATCTTCTGCCATCTTTGAATAAATACACCATAAGTCTTCCCTTTGGCTCATCGTATCACATCCAAGATCTCTATCTCTCTATCTCTTTAATGAAGACAGCTACTTAATAAAATTAGGAAAATTAGCAATTTTTTATGGTATTTCTACAAAACATTCAAAAATTCTTTGCACTTTCAGGGTTGCTAGGGAACTATAATATTTATAACTGATAAGTCAGACCTATAAAGAGAATTTGGGAAAGATTTTTTTCTAGAATGAAGCCTAGGGGAAAAAAAGAAAAAGCAGCAGTTGCTTTCATATTTGCAACTTCACTGGCCCTTTCTTCTTTAAAATATAAAATATCTTTATCAGGACCATATTTTTCTTTTTCATAATTGTGCATACATTTAGGAAAAAAAAGTAGGTATCTACCTCAAAGGAATTTATAAAGGAAACTGAAGTATGAAACTGAGGAGGAGGATAAGAGAACCAGGATCTCTTATTGATTATATATTTTGTGCCCTCAGGAAGAAAAAAAAAAAAAAAAAACCTGACCTAGGAGAGATGCTGAACTCCAGGCTTCCAAGCATAAGCAAAGAGGTACAGTCTCTGCGTAAGAAAAGGATTGTGAGCAGCATGCTCCAAATTTCTCCAAGTTCTTCACCCCTTTTACAGACCAGCTGAGGGAGCTCCTGGCTCAGCACACCCTTTGGTAATGCACATTTCCAACCACTTGTCACATCCCTGCCCTGCCAGCACTCACAACTGAATGCCTGATGCAGGGTGCTAACTCAGGTAGCAAGGCTCCACTCCCATACACTCCCTCATGCCTTGGCTTTCCCTGGCACTGAAAGCCCACCATTACCTGCATTATTTATCACTGGTTTATGCTTGAAAAATTACAGAACAAATGCTGATATGAATACCTATTTTTGTGTCACAAGGAGTTTAATTTCTAGAGTATGTGTTTCACTTCAGTTGCAGCTGATAGGAAGCTTCCTTCTATTTCACCAAGGCTGCGTCAGGCAGAATGAGAATAAGGATTGGAAACAGCCAACAGCAACCATCTCAGGAGATTAATACTGAAAGATTAACATGCTGACAGTATGGTCCTACAGTTACCAGAAAGCTGTGTAGGCCACTAATGATAATTCTAGTGAATATGCACTGGTTTAAATAATGAGTTCTGTATCTTTCCTTCTGCTCTTTTGCCTCTCTGATATGAATATTTTCAAAATTACAAGTTTTAATAAAAAATTTCTTCCATCAGTCAGTGTTAGAACATCTCTGTGAATTACAACTGACTTCCAACATGTGCTTTCTAATTCCACTGCTGCACTTACTCAGCTTTCGGTAAATGCTGTGAACGGTTGTGTGGAGGATTTGTGAGGGGAAAATCACAGTGGAAGCAATTCAAGACACACAGTTTAGGAGGCCACAGGTCTCAAGTTAAAGCTGATTTCTCCTCTAGGTAAATACACTTCTATATTTAAACAGGTAGAGCCTTACTATTCTGCATGAAGAGACTGCTGACAACTGTATCTATTCCTGATCTAACAGCAAGCAAAAGAGGCGATCAAAAAATATACATGAAAATAAACATAGATCCTCTCAAAACTATCCCCAAAATAACCTGACTGTTTTGAAGTCATATAGGCTACGAAGACAGCCACACAGAATGAAATGCTGTAAAGGATTATGTATTGAAAGACACAATTAATCCACCAATTAATAACTCAGAAAAACTAAATTCTGCCGATCACTCTAAACCACCTAAAAAATAGTTTCACTGTTTCTAATCACACAAGAAAAAAGAAGATATGCTCTAAAAACAGAACTTAAGGTGTTCCTAAAAACAAGACCACCTATCAATAAAGCAGAAAGCAGAACTGCTCTATTAGAAATAATAATGGCAATCGCTATGAAGAAATAGAGACCCCTAAATTTGGTTCAGCAGTACTGCTGATACAACTCTGATGGTCAGCAGACTGCATCTTTGCCATTGTGAGTCCAACAGCTTTTCTATTTGCATTGCTCTGTTCTACCACCAGCCACTGCCTCTATTCCACCAACACTTCCTGCTTCATAAGCCATACCTCTCCCCTCCTCTGTGGATGACGGGACAGTAAAGTGGAGTGAAACTTCTACCCACAGGAAAAGAACTGTATGTGAATATGAAGTTACGCAACTAAATTTTTGATTATGTAAATTTCCAGATTAGTTTTATGTGAAAAATGGTTTTCAAAGAACAAGACAGCCTCTCAGGAAACCATTTAAGTTAAGGCCTTAATAAATAGACTGTGCAAGAAAATGCATGCAGAGCAAGGCTTTGTAAGTCTGTATCAGTTCTTAAATCTATGAATTCTATGTAAATTAGCAACAGAGTTTTTAGACTTCTTTTCTTAAACTTTCACATCTTTATCTCAAGGAACCTTACCAAACTAAATTATCGGGGAGTAAATTCGTAGGGGCATTTTAATATTAAATTTTAGTCTTAGGCATTATATTAAAATATATTATCTTTGTTCCACAATGCAGCATTTTAGATATTTCCTTTCCAGGAAAACTGAAGAAAAAAAAAAAAAAAAGAAAAAAAAAGAAAAAAGAAAAAAAGCAACCTATGAACACAATAACAGATTGCCACATATCTAGAAGAGGAAGAAGTCATTATATTAGAAATGCTGACATTGATGGATGCTGACAGTAAATAACCTAGTCCACTGGTCTGAAAGAAGACAGGGCCATATTCAAGGCCTCCATTTTCTTTTCTACATGGAAAAAACCCTCTTGCATATGCTATCATTTGCAGAATTATAACTGAAACAGAGAAAACTGTTTTATTTAGCTATGGTTCTTCATTCTGTTGAAGAAGCATACCAATAAATAAATAAATAAATAAATCTCTTTCTAGTGGGAATCAAGAATCAAGGCATATCAAATTTTATTCTAAGCATTTTGATCATAGTTTAAGCATGTAGAAATAAATTAAAAGTCTGCTGCAGTGTGTCTCCTCATATACATTAAATATGAAATCAATTTATGTTATGGAAGGCTGTAAATGAGTGAGTATGTATATAAAAAAGATCCTTTTCAATTTTAATTCTATTTTACCTTCTATTTCTCCTTCCAGAGATGGAGGTATAATTTTGACACACAGCATCAGTACATCTTGAGGATCAATATAACCTTGCAACTTTTTTTTCAGATACGAACTGAATGTGTACCATTGTGAACTTCCTTTCATGAAGATATTGCAATACATTATACTGCAGAAATAGCCAAGTATATATTAAAAATGTTTTAATACTGCTTTTAAATGTCACTTGTGAAGCTTCAAATCTAAAGATGGAAATTAGTTAATTAGGACATAAAAGGATGCATCTTGTAAAGTGTATTTGTCAAATAAAACAGATTTTATTTGCATCATGAGCATGTACAGCTTTTCTAATGACATCAATCTTTGGAGAGTCTGATACACTCATAAGTCTGTCCAATCTCATTGTTCATTTTGCTTAAAACGATTACGTAACTGACCTTAGTAACTGACATGAAGTTATGAAATTTAAGAGATAATACCATAAGACAAATTCTTCTCACTATACAAAAATTATAATTTCTAACACTAAAAAAAAAAAAAACAACAACAACAACAACAAAACAAAATTACGAATTTGAATACAAGATTCCTACCTACATTTGTAAAACAGATTTTCCTTTTCAAGTAATGCAAGAGATACTGCACTAGGTAACAAAGCAGCTTTAATAAGTGCTTTCTTTAATACTGGTAACAAATATTTTGAAATTAAATTCACTATGACCCAGTATTTTCAGCAAATTACTCATCCTCTTATGTCATCTGGCCAAATATTTCCCATTTTTTTGCTATCTTGTTAATCTCATTATCATAACAGTACAATTTTGGAAATCATCATTCTGAAAAATACCTGTTAGCAAGTGTTTTTTTTTTTTTTTTGTGCGTGTGGATTTATTTGTTTTGTTTTATTTATATATATATACGTGGATCACAATTCAGTTCTAAAGCTTCTAATCAATTTAAATTAAAGTGCTTAAGCTATACATGGACCTTTCCCTGACATGAGTTACAATATGACATTTATGTCTTTCCCTACATTTCAAAACACATCCTTAGAAAGTTTGCTATAAATGACAAATGCTACAAATATTTTCTCTTTATTTACAATTTATATGATGTATGTACTGTTTTACCAAACTACAAAAAAAATTTAGGGTAAATCAACATAAAAAAAAACACTTTACAAGTGCTTACTTTACACAAAAAGGTGGCATTACAGCAGGGCAGAATAGTTAATAAATGTCTAACCAAGCAGTTAAATTAAAAACAGAATATCTAAAGGAGCTTCTTCTAAAATGTACTTCAAAAATTCACTAGTGCAAAAAGAGCAAAAGAAACTGCAAAGACAAAGATAAAAGATAAGAGCTGTAGTTACATGCTTAAAGAAAATTTTTGCCTTTTTGTTCTATGACAAGAGAATTCTCAACAGACATTTACATAAATAACCTTTCAAGCGTATTAAAGAACCCTCTGTATTTTGTAGCAAATTTAATAGCTACCAGAAATTCTGTGGGGTGTAGCAGAAACCACACGATTTTTTTTCATGTTGTCAGGTAAATTCAGTTTAGTGATCTAGGGCAGACATAGTAACAGAGAACACTTCCAAGAATTCCCTGTTTGATTCTCTTTTTGAAAAAAAAACAAGTTGAAGTAATTCTTACATCCATTTGCCAGTTCTGCCCAATCATAATTTGCATTCATCCAGATAATTCAACTTTTTTTGACATTGTGCTCTAAACAAATCAAGTGAAAGAAGATGATGATGAAGATGAGGTAAAAGTTCATTTTCCCCTGCCTTCCTTTCAGAAGTTTTTACTCTATAGATTAATGAGTTGCTGTGAGTAACCTTAGGGAAAAAAAAAAAAAAAAAAAAAAAAAAAAAAGGAATGGAAGAGCTGGGAGAAAAAACAGTTTTTCTTTGTTCCTGTAAACATTCATACGCTTTGTTCCTATAAACAACAAACTTTTTGATTTATAAGCCATAATGTGGAACTGAATTTTAAGTGAAAAGGCAAAAGAATTAACTGATAAAGGAATCAAACTACCACTACTATTTTATTCCTTCCATAGGAGTAATGTAATTTTCAGTGCCTGACAAGACCCAACTGCAGTTCCATCTCTGATTAATCAACTGGTCCAGAGCATGCTGTGAATTCCTGAAGTACGCATCACCTGAGTAAATGGTCTCTCCACAATTATTAAAGTACCAGAAAGAGCCAAGAAAAGAAGGGCAGAAAGTAATTTTGGGGGTCTTCAAGTCAAATACAAGAAGTTTCAAAATATTCATATACTGCAGACAATTCAGATACTATTGTCCTACAGAACATTAAAGCAAATATAGCAGAGATAACAGCACTTCAAGGAAATACTGTTCTTGCTAAAGGTGATCTTGTGTTTATAAATGCAATATTCTCACAATTTACGCATCTAAAAACAAAAACAAACTTGCCTATTTTTTTCACACTGTAATTAAAAGCTCATTGGTTATATCCGCTGAAAACACACAGATGCTCATATATGTATGCTTTTCACTGAATAAACAGCAAAATCAATCTACAACAGTAAGATTAAATCTACAACTGATAAAGTAAGGAGTAAAAAGAAATGGAAGAATCCTTCTAAGATTGCACTTTCTCATTTTCAAAGAGAGATCTGAGCTGCTGATTTGCTGTTTTTTGTCATCATGCTACTCTTACTTTTGTACTTACAAGCACAGAGGCAATAGTTTGACCAACAGACTAGTAACACTACAAGATATGATTGTTTTCTCTATTCAGAATAAATTAAAAAAAAAAAAAGAAAGAAAAAAGGATGCACAGATAACAATTTTGTTAAAGGTGTATGTTTAATAATCCAGAAGAAAACAGAAAAGAAATGGAATTTCTTTAGTTCGGTAGTGTCTATTGAAACTTCTTTAAAAGGTTCCAGTTAAATATATGTTTTTGTGATAAACCACAATTAAAAAAATACAAAATATGGAAGAATACAATACTCAAAAGTCAGCAAGCTTGTCATCTCACAGGTGAGAAAATCCTGTGCACACAGATTTAACTAAAGCACAGAAAATACATCAATAGAAAGTTAATGTAGGGAAGGAAATATCATTCAACAACAGTATTTTCTTTAGTGCTCAAGAAAAAAAGAATTTGAGAAAAGCAGGAAAGTGTCTTAAGAATTTTGTAACCCAGAAAAAGGAGATTTGAATATAATAATACTGTGGCATAGCTCTGTGGTTTTACAATTTGACTGTGACTAAAAAATAGCTGAATTTTAAGTAAAAGATAGGTGCTGATCTTCTGCGTGTTAATAAGAAAGCAGCTTATCCTATTTGTCCATTTCCTTGCTAGTGGGATGCAAATAATAACACAGTGTGTAATAATGAAAAGTTTTATGCAGTAATAAACCATGCTAATGATGATGCATGAATACTGGATTATTTTATAATGATTTTTTAAAGTAGTAAAGTAAGTGTTGGAATTTTTTTAACTGATTGAAACCCACAAAGTTGTCCATAAGCCTGATTAATTATCCAGCTCTAACACTCTGCTTCTTACATCACAAAATATACCCAAAGTCAAGTAGAGAAGATATAATAAGAGCTTCTGGTAATAATAGAAGGGTTTTGAAAAAGAACTTGCACATCAGCAATAGCAGTCTAAGTGAAACTGTGATGTACTGCTAAAATAAAATTAAACCGAAAACCCAAAAGATCAGCAAAAATGAATGGGTTTACATTCTGAGCTTCTGTCTGGAATTTCAGCTGAGTTCTCCTCTCTGATAAAATTTAACACATATCATTATAGGAAAGTCAATGCTGGGTATCTATTCAGATGGACAGCAATTACCAAAAATGCTTCCTCTGCTCCATATGTTAAATAGCTCTATTTATCTTTATAATATTTTACAAGCTTATCACAAATGGAACTTTTTCAGTATGTACAGATTACTTAGACTTTTTTCCCTTTCGACCTTCATCTCTGCCACAGATAGTCGTGGGATCAAATGTAATTTATTATCTTGTGATACTGCCACCTTTAGGAAACCAAAACTATTATTTATTTTCCTTTCTCTTCTTCTTCTTTTTCATACAAACTGTATGACTGTGAATTTGGGAAATCTCTCCAAATCTTAACACCTCCATAAGTGAACTGTGACCCAGGCAGGAAGTTGTCATAGTCTTTTAGCTTTCCAACAGCCTTCATAAAATTATCTACTTTCTAGTAGACGATGTCCTCATTAAAAGAGTAATGTTGAAGTTGCTTAGGTAATTTAGCTAGTAAAGCCTCTTACAAAAAATAAATTAAACAAACAAACAAACAAACAAACAAACAAACAAAAAACCTATAAATTATACCTGTCTCGTTTTCCTCACGTACAATATGCACATTGGTTGGAATATTCCACTATAATGTTCTTATCATACATAGCAATTTCCATTTTTCAGGGCATTGGTATGAGCTAAGCAGACAACACTGAACATAACCAAGAAACTCACTTATGTCTCCAACATTTAAAGATACACCTGCTATAAATAAAAGATATCCCTGCTATAATTAAGCCAAAAGGAGTTCTTTGAGGACTGCGGCAAAAGTAATGCTTCCAGTGGCGCCAGAGGTTTAGATTAGACATAAGGAAGAACTTTTTCTCTCAGAGAATGGTCAGGCACTGCAATGGCCTGCCCAGGGAGGTGGTGGAGTCACCATCCCTGGCAGTGTTCAAGAGGTGTCTGGATGAGGAGCTGCAAGATCCGGTTTAGTAGCTTGTGGTAGCAGTGGTTGTAGGAGGACGTTTGGACTGTATTATCTTGTAGGTCCTTTCCAACCTTGTGATTCTATGAATCTATGATTACACCTAATAACACTCATCAATGCTGAATGTTTATGGAGACCAAATAATGGACGTGAGCACAATGAGGTGGCAGATGCTGTGTTTCAGCAATGGCAGTAGTCATGTGAAAGACTACAAGCCACGCTGTGGGCAGCCATACAGATTTTTACAAGCACAGCATGCAGGCTCTTGTTCATCACTGGAAAAATACATGGCTAATGATAGTGGCTATGTTGAAAAAGTGTTTTGTAGCTGAGAATTTTCTCTATAAAATAGTGTTATTGTGCTCTTTGTATCAGTTATCATTTCTGTGGAAATAAATAAAAGGCATTTATTTCCGAGCAACTTATGTTCTTGTCCCCACATTGCTACCAAAGTCACCTAGTTTCAGGTCCGTGCTAAGCCCCTGGGAAGCATTACTTTTGAAATGACATACATACATTTTAGTCTTCAGTAATGCTTTCCATATGATTTGTTACATTTCAGCAAAAGCTGATTTTAAGGCTCAAATACTGAAGCAGCGAGAGTATCCTTTCTACTTTCATGAAGCTGTCTTTGACTTTAGTTTAAAGAATGTTAAAAATATAGCTGTGCTTTCAGCCTCAAATAATCCAACTCAGCTATGGAAGTTACTAATGACTTGGTTTAGAGAAGATGGTACTAGACAAGGCAACAGGCTTCCAGTCACTCAAATTCTTTTGTCAGGAGTAGTAGTGTGGCTGCATGGTATTGGTTCTAAAATTTGGGAAAGATTTTCCTTCACACAGAGTTTTTATTGCATACTATAAGGGAAGATCCAAGATCTTCCAATTTCAAAGACATTTTGGCAAAGTAGTTGATTTGCAAATCCTTCTTTTTTTCTGGAAGTCCTGCATTATTCCAGAGTAGCCAGAGAAATAGATCTGCTGTCTGGCTGCAGGATTTTTCACAGCCACCCTTTTCAAGTGCTATGAAATCCTCCAGCAAATAGGACTGCCTACTGCATGTGCGCCCACGATTCGTCCTGTTTGTTCTTAGAAAAGCATCAAAATTTCCAAACTCTAGTTTCCAGCATTATTTTCTTGTTTGCTTGTGTTTGTTTTCAGTGCTTCTTGTTTTGAACTAATACAGCTTAAATCTGACCAAATTCTGTACAGACTTCTTTAGGCCAGGAACAACTGTTTCAACTGCCACTGCAGATTTGAACAAATATGAATTAAGTCAAGTAGAAAACTAACTACTACAGGAGATACTATTATAAACCATTTAATGTTATTTCTTATGCTTGCATAAGTTTTCCTGGAGAATTTTTCTGTTGCATATCTATTCAATACACAGCAGTGCTCTGGCCTCCAGAAAATGGCATAATATGACCAGGTATTTCGGCCATTTTGCAGAATCAGCCACCTTATAAGCCCTTTTCTATGATCAATGATGCTATCAGAAAAAGCACTAATATCATCAAAACATACAAGATAAAATACAAAGTTTTCAGAGATTAATATAAGGCAGTGGGAGGATGTGTCAATCCATGATCATTACTTCTTTCTTTTTTGTTCCCCAATAAGGACCTTAAATGGATTGTGGACACATATACATTCATATATACTGTGGAAGTAATGCAACCACAGGACATCCCACCAAACTGCACTTGTTTCTTCATCTAGGTCTATACATCAAAACATTACGGAAAAGATCTTTTCTACATGGGAGAACTATCTGACGAAGACATCAAACCTCACCCAGTCTTCAAAAATATAGATACCATCGGAAAAGATCTTTTCTACATGGGAGAACTATCTGACGAAGACATCAAACCTCACCCAGTCTTCAAAAATATAGATACCATCGAAGGAAATGGCAAACCAAATTATGTACAAGAAAAGTTCAGGTGAATTGAAGAACATGAGTAATAAGGTCAAACAGCCCCTTCCTAACACATAAGGATTTCCTGAACTTGAAATCTTCTCTGTTACCTCCATGTTAAGCTTAATTTGGTTCTGCATGGTTGACTAAATTCACTGGTTTGGTTCATTAAAACAAGGAAGATGCCACTCCCTATGAGCAGATGGACTATGTTCCTTTTCCCCATGAGCCATGCTGGATATTGTATTTGTAAATCGATAAGGAAAACTCATTTATTCCCTCTGCATGCAAGTGGAGATAAGACCTGTAAATTTAAATTTTAAATAAACAATGAATAAAGTAGATGCATTTGGCTTTTGGAAATGAACTAGTTTCTTTGGTGTTGTCGTAGAAGTCCTGATTGTATGCAGTTTAATATTGTATAATCTATGAAGAAAAAAAAAAGAAAGAGAAGAAGAAGGAACCTGGCAAAAGAATATCATAAGACAGCCAATTGCTTATAGCAATACCATGTCCTTGTCAGGAAAATAGTTATGTTTAAACTCTAACTATTCATTATAAATCTAGCATTTTGAGTATTCATTTGTTCCACATTTTTATTGTATGAACATACAGAACAAGGAGATTAATTATAAGATAGAAAGTTCTATTTTAACAAAAACATTGGGCATAGTTCCAATTTAGTAAGCAAACCTCCCAAGTCATCAAAAATATACAATAAAGTTCAAACACTGGCAGATTTAAATAAGGAAACTTTAATCTGAGTGTTCTGTTTTCCAGCAGCTTAACAGCTGTGTGGATGCCAAGAACTTAATGCACTAAAAATATAATTTACCTATTTATTAATAAGATATTGTTAATCCAATCTATCAACTATCCTGAGGAACACCAGCTAAACTGCATTCATCCAATACTTAGTTTTCAATCTCCCATTAATGCTAACACCTGGTCAGTGTGTAGGAATAATACAAAACATAAACACTTGCAGCATTAAACATTCTGAAAGCCAGTTTCATTTTCTTTTCTTTTCTTTTCTTTTCTTTTCTTTTCTTTTCTTTTCTTTCTTTTTTTTTTTCTTTTAACAAAAACAACACATCAGCAACAAAAATCCCACAACTAACCAACCTCCCACCCTCCCCCGAAAAAACTGAAACAACACAACAAACTGCTTCTACTCTGAAGAATTGCCATGAATTACTTGCATGGGATTTTTTCCATAGTTTTTCTCAGTTCCTCTGGAAAAAACTCATCTCCTCCTCTTCCATAAATATTAGACACTTTTTGAAAAGGAATTTATCTTGTGTACAATGTGATATTGGGTTTCAGTATTCTAACTGGAAGCTTTCTTCCTTAAGCAAATGACACAATATCATGAAAATCCTCTTTTTTCTCTTTAAAATGGCTGAAATAAGGCTAGATTAATTTTATGTTTAAAATAACCAACTCCCAGATATTTAAATATTTTATCTTACTGTACAGTTATAGCTAGAATTCCTTTGAAATCAATTTTGCTAACTGTTAGCTAGTATGTTAATTGAACTAAAGCAGACAGACAGGAAGGAAATAAAGAAGCAAGGAAATGTTATTGTTTTCCAGACCTCGCAGTTAATTTAAGTAACAATGAATAAAAAGAAAGATGTGCCCATGGCCTCAATCCAAGGTCCCCACTATCTGAATTAAATTAGTTAGGAGGCTGTAAGAAATCTTAAGAAAATGAAGAGTTGAGAGTGTTCCATGAACCAATGATGCAGGCTTGACACATCAACACAGACATGATTATGCAGAAGGGTCATATCATCAAGCTTACAGTACAAAGGCAAATGACATCACATATGTCAAATGTTTCATATTCCATGTTTAAATGTTCAGTGTGGGAAAAGAGGAGAAGAATGAGAGAAATGGAGGTTGCTGAGTGGGAACAAAAGTGCAAATTCTAAATCTTGGATGAGAAGTACTGAATGAGCATGATGATTGCACCTCCAGGAGTGCCATTAAGAAATCATAAAAAGCCACCAGAAAGTTAGTGCATTGTTCTAGCAATTAGGACATATGGTGGTGTCATTAGTCTTATACACTGCAAATGATGCTTGTGGCTGCATAGGTACAACAGCATAATGTGATCCTGAATTGCCATGGTCAGAACAAATGGACATGGGGATTTTGAATCCCAGAGAATAATTCACATTCATGTCACTTCAAATGCTGCTGTAGCTCAGTGCAGTAATTCATTTATACAGCAGCCCTGAGGCTGCACGTGGGATCAAGTTCAAAATCTACTGAGGCCCAACAGTTACAAAAGAAAAAAAAAAAAAAAAAAAAAAAAAACAGCTGAAACATGTAAGTAATGGTTTTACGTCTGAAAACTATGACAGGCATCATTATGCAGGAAATAGCTATTTGCTACCAGTAATTCATCACTTCCTTGAATATATTACATGATTAAAGCAATTTATAGATAAAGTTTTCTCTCTTCCCAAAAGCTAGGATTCTGAATAGTATCTAAAACTGATACATTCACAAAAAAAAAACATTCTGTAAGGATTTATTTATATTCTTTTACATCCTGAAGCAAAGCTAGACTTCTAAGACTGTTCTAAGTTAAGGCAGACACCCGTAGATCCTTTTTAATATTGATAAAAAGTGTGGTTTCTGGTACTGTCAGTTGTCAAAACAGCATCCCTATGGAAATTTAAGCCTTCTGGTGTATCCCTATTTCATCTGTTTCTGAAGAATAAGTGACAGTACTGGTCTTTGAAAAATGTAGATAAAACTTAGGGCCTAACAGGCTTAATTTAACCAATGAGGAATCAACAGCCTGTCATGGTTTTGCTTTTGAATAGTTATAGTTACACGTACTGAATATATTAAAATACATGGGATGAACAGTAAAATGAAGAAAAGAAGTTATAATTTTCTTGGAGCTCCCAGCAGCAAAGAAGAGCATAAAATGTATACTTCTTTGCTTAAAACACATGTAGTTTTCTAAAATAAAAAATATTTCTACATAATATTTTTCTTGTTTGGTCATTGTTTGAAAGCAAACATTATAGATGACTTAACCTATAATTGATTAGACAGACTTTGGTTAGATAGTTGTAACCCAGGGATCATTTTGAACATTTCCTGTCCTTTTCTCTACTAAATGAAAAGATGAGATCAAGAACCTTGAATGTACTAGTCCCATATTAAAAATGAAATATATCTCTGTTCAGTTTTTGCTAATGATTTCCTAGTAATGCACAATTCATCTTTCCTCTACAAATATGAGATCTACACCATTTTTTATGATGAAAGCTGCCAGTATGAGGCATATGTCTCATTCAGAAAAATGTTAGAGGTTGGCTATAACAATGAAGATTGAGAAGAACTATATTAGAATTTTAAGAAATTCAAATACAGAATTTGTTTACTGCTACATGTATTTCAAAAGAATGAATAGAACATGCAACTTTCTCACTTGCTCTGTATTGTATTTTTTCCATAGCTTTCTTTCCAACAGAACAGCTACCCAGGCCCTGTCACATCTGGAGGTGTGAAAACGGATACCTGAACCAGTTTATGGCTATGGGTTTTTGCTATACAAGAACTCTATCATTTTGTAGAAATTGAGAGATACAGAACTTTCTCTCTCTTCCTAGTTTGCATTATCTCCAAAGAGCCCAGGCAAGAAACTCTACAATGGCAGAACTGCTTGATTAATCCTCTACCTCCACCGTCCATGAAAAATATATACACATTAAAATTGTTTTCCATTGTATTTCATTAGCAAATTTAGTTAACTGAATTAATCTACTGGAATCTGAAAGTGTTCTTTCTTGCTCCAAAAGAAACTCCCAGTTCACAGTGATTGCCTGTGGCCTGTGGTAACATCCGAGCCTTCACTGACAAGGATTATTGACACGTTATTGTGAAAGGATGGAACAAAGCAGGACAGATCACCTTTTAAATTAGACCCAATTACTATTCAGTCTCAAATAACTATTTGTGGCAGATTATTATTTAGGCTGTTTCTTTATTTTACTCATGCATGTAAGACTCCTAGACAGCATACAGTAAAATCACTGCTACCCTGAAGAGCACAGAGGACAACCTTCCTCACACAGTCTCGAAAGAGACACATTGAATCTCTTGCAGAATATTTGAGAAATGCAGAAGACCTTTTTAAGTATTACTAATAGGTTGCTCCATAAGCTGCAGTCTCACTTTCTGTGGGTGTTATGTCTGAACTGTGGATAAGCTGAATCACTGCTACTGAGAGCATACAGCTGGCTCTGACGTGGGCCAGCATGGGTCCGAAAGGATTTATTAGCAAGGCATTTTCTGTGTATATGTCACCTTATAAATCTGGGGCCAGGCTCAGAAGCAGCTCAGCACTAGTTAGTGAGTCTGATAAATATCAGACAACCCCATGCAGAGCAGGTTCAGGATTCTCAGCAGTCAGCAGTCAGAATCAGGAGAGCTGGAAAGCGTAACACGCATACATTTGCATAGCCCTTGACAGAAACAGTTTGGCTCAACACATATCGTTTCTTACGGTCTAAATTGAATATGGATTTCTAGAGATGCATCTTTTCACCACATGCCTCAGAGCTCCCAAGTCCATTTGCTATCCTGGGATAAATCCAAATGCAGGTACACTTCCAAAATACTCCCTTTGAACATGACAAGTTGTCTTTTAAAGGTAACACTAGTGCACTGAGAACATAACTATGACATTTTTTGCAGAACACACTCAACCAAACTTTGTGAAGCTATTCAGCTTTACATGAGAAACTCCAATGCTTTTGATTCTGAAAAGATAGTGATTCCCTGCCTTCAACTCAGTACAGATCAACCTCAAGTTGTTCCAAAATAAGGCCCAAAGGACTTGGCATAAGCCTGATTGATGGCACATGGGAGTCTAAAAATTATACTGTTTATAATTCAAATATCTATTAATAACTTTCATTTGGGCTTTTTATTAGTTAGACTATCCTAACATTAAGTGTTAAGTGCATATGCTAGTGCAAAAACCTGTAAGGAGCAACATCTCAAGAAATCATGCCAGTCAAAATGAAAGGTAAAATACATTGTCAGTGTTGCCTCTCATGACTCCTTGTTATGTTCCTCAGTGAAGTAACTTGGTATTTAAAAGTGTCAATAAACAGTATGACTCTAACCTGCATATTTGGACTAAAATTAGTAGGAATATGTCTCCCTGAATTTGAAAAAATGCAGTAGTGATTCAAATTTAAACCATATGCCCTGCTTCCCACTAGAAAATTTAGCTGACAGCAATATGTACTTATACATGCTGACTCAATCCTGTAGACAAGTATTCACATAAGCTCCACCCATTCCTAACTTATCAAATTGTGCTGCATATCTCTTAACCTCAGATCTTCAAACTTTATCAATTATTACAAAACTTCTTTCCAAAACAGTTTCCAAATGAAAAAAAAGATATGTGGTAGACAGTTACGTGTTAGACTCGTTCTGAAAACACAACTGTATGTAATAATGAGATCTGAAATAAAATATTTGGAAAAAAAATACACAGAATTTTTTTAGCAGAAAAAAAATAGCAAAGGAATTGCTAAAATTATGGAAAAGTTTGTTATCAGTTGTGAAAAAAAAAAGATAATGCATTACAGTAATAAAGAAAATAAATTCTTTATCCATTTTTGTGGGATGGAAAATTTATAGAAAATTTATAAATCACTACAGGGCTGTATTTTATATTGGACAGATTTCTTATTAGGAACATGGATAAACAGCGTTAGCAAATAGATATCATTTGCTTGCTTTGTGTTTTGTTTTGTTTTTTGGATTTTTTTTCCAAATAACTCATAAACACTGATCACAGGAATACTGACAAGAAATCACACGTCTGTAATCCTTCACATTCTAACATTCACATGCTTAACAATTAAAATATCTACATGTTAATCAACAACAACAGGATTCCCACACCGAGGATTATAAGCAGAGAAATAACTAACCTGCCTAAAAACTCATCCTTCTGTATGCAGAATATTCACAGAAAACCTTCAAAACAATACTCTCATAAAGCAGAAGCTAACAGCATGCTGTGGGATTTGTTGTATCTTATGCAGTGTTAATAGCGTTTAGCTGAGGAAACCAAGCTGTTTTCCCCCCCAAAAAATGGTTTGAAGAAAAAAAAATAAATTCATTTGTTTCCAAAATTATGTATCCATTGTAAATTGCAATATTCTTTCCAATTAATTAAAATTTTTATGAACGGACTGACATGTACATCCAAGAAGGAGGAAAAAGATTTGAAACTACAATCATCAATCGCACATGTGTTTAGTATCAGTTTATTCACTCAAGTTTCATCTTCTTTTTTTTTGGTTGCTTTTTTTCCTACATTATATGACCATAGAGTATATACAAGCACATGATAACCCAAGATAAATTAAAGCATAGTAGATACCTGACAATAGGTGCCTGAAATTTACCTTTATTTCCTGACTTCCCTATTATATTCTCCTTCATTATAACAAAAATCTCTGCTGCTGTCATGAGTGAACAGTGTAGAGGGCTGAAACTTTTGAGTAGTCTCCATCAAGCATAAGGAGGAATCAGGTAACAAAGTTCTGATACAAAAAAAAACAAATGCCCAACATTCAGCCAAGTTATGCATCACAGAACTCTAATGCAAATGAACACTGCAAAACTTGTGACAAAACAAAAAGTATCTGCAATACATCATAGAAAAGGCAGTTATCTCTACCCTTCCTTTCCAAATATGAGGAATTTGTTCCTCATATTGCTATACTGGAAAATCTGATCTTCAAACCTTGCAATTGCCAAAAACTAATGTTTAAGTCAGCTTATAACTAGCTTACTATTACATACTGTTTCTTCTATATACTTGCCATTACTTTTCTGGCATTGAATGGCTTGGGTTGGAAGGGACTTTAAGAATCATCAAATTCCAAACCCTGGAAGCAACCACTAGATCAGGTAGTAGATCAGATTGCCTAGAGCCCTCATCCTGGCCTTAAACACCTCCAGGGCTGGAGTATCCACAATCTTCCCAGGTAGCCTGTTCCAGCAGCTTCCCATCCTCTCAGTGAAGATCTTTCTAGATCTAGTCTAATCTAGATCTCCCTTCCTTTAGTTTAAAACCATTCCCTCTTTTCCTACTACTATCTGCCCATGCCAAAAAAAGTTGATTTCTCTCCTGTTTATAATCTTCCTTTAAATATCGGAAGGCCATAATGAAGTATCTCCGCAGTCTTCTCCTCTCCAGACTGAACAAGCCCAGTTCCTTCAGCCTGTCTTCAAAGGAGGAGTGCTTCAGCCCTCTGATTATTCTTCCAGACCTCCTCTAGGTCCTCTTCAGTAACTACACAACTTTTCTTTGTTGGGAGCTCCAGACCTGGACATAGTACTCCAGATGAGGCCTCACAAGGGCAGAGTAGAGTGGGACAGTCTTGCCTTGGTGACCACCCTTCTGATGCAGCACAGGATACTATTGGCTTTCCTCACTGCAAATGCACACTGCTAACTGATGCTATGTTTTTCATCAACCAGGATACTTAAGTCCTTCTCAGCAGGACTAATCTCAAGGACTTCTCCCAGTCTGTATAGATAACTGGGAATACCCCAACCCAAGTGCAAAACCTTGCACTTGGCCTTGTTGAACAGCATTATGTTTACATGGACTCACTTTTCAAGCTTATCAGTGTCCTTCTGGATGGCATCCCTCCCTTCTCTAGTATTAACTGCACCACTCAGCTTGGTGTCATCTGCAAACCTGCGGAGCATTCCATCCCATATATGTCATCAATAAAGATGTTGAAGAGTACCACTCCTAAGACAGACTCCTAGGGGATGCCATTTGTCACTGGCCCCCAGCTGGACACGACCAATTCTTTATCCAACAGTCTACTCTTCAAATCCATATATCCCCATTTTAGAAATAAGGAGGTGGTGCAGGACCATGTCAAAGGCCTTGTGGAAGTCCAGGCACATAGGTAAGGCTCACCAGCCTGTAGTTCCCCAGGTCCTCCTTTGTCCCTTTCTTATAAATGAGAGTGATGTTTCCCTTTTGATCATCTGCAAGAGTGAAGGAATATTTCCATAGATTCCTCTACTTGTGTTTCTAAGACTACAGTTACAGATAGTATATGAATATTTATTAACTTCATTGACCACTGGATTTCAAAGAGGCCAGAAACAACTTAATCTTGATCATCTGATTAAAAGAATTATGAGATAATTACCTACAAAAGCAATTGGCTAATCCTGATATTTTATTAGATAATCCCATAAACCATGACAAGATAAAACTAGTTATTTAAATATAATCTGTCATTAATCTTAGTTCTCCAAATTGTAGATATGAGTTATAAAAAAAAATAGTGATAAAAGCTTCATAGATTGCATAGATATTTATTCATTTTAAAAGTCACAGGCCAACTATTATATCATTTAACATAAATCACTGCTATTAGCTTTGTAAGGCAATATGTGCCAATAATTGCATCTCTGAGCTCCATTTTTCTTAACTCAGACTTTGACATTTAAACAAAATAGAATAATTTTCAGAGATACTGTTTGTTGTTTTTTTTCTTTTTTTTTAATTATTAGCCTAATGTTAGATCCAGTCTACCACTCTTTAGATATTTAAACTAGCAGACAAGTCTGAAAACTTGTCTGTTCTCACCCAAAATAGTGAGTTTTCAAGCTCTAGAGTCAAAGTTTCAAAGACAGGTGCTCAGAGCCAATAAAAAAATCACATTTAAATAGTTTTCATTGATTATTTAAGTAAATATCATACTACTGTATTGTACAAACATTGCATTAACCTGACAATGCATTTCATCATTATTCATCCCTGTATGAAAAAATAAATTCACGTTGTTATGCCTAGCTTTTATGCAATATTAAAAATACACAACATCGCAGAATAGCAGGTACTTCTACACCATATGATATACTGTCTCTTTGCACTTGAATAGTTACAGTTTCATTAACTCATTTTCTGTGTTCATAAATTAATTGAATCCTCTCATATATGTGTTAATGTTATTAATTTTATGACAGCCCTGCAATTACTTGAAAGCTATAGTTTATACATAAGCCCTTTTAGTATCAATTCTTGGTTTACCTTAAATCTTTGAAACACATTTACTTTTTTTTTAATGTGTTGCCACTTTCATTTCCCAAAAGCAAGGGTAAAAAGGCACATTATTTTTGACTAACCAACTTGTGCTTTAGGCAGCAAATCAACAGCACTGTAGTATAAAAATGCAGACAGCAGTTTTGGTTTTCAATTGCCCTATAAGACAGGTGGTTTGCCCTATTCAGTTTGTCAGAGCTGATTACTAGATACGAGCTTTTATATTTTTTATGCTTAGATGAAGATTTTTCAGATGACAACACCCAAGGTTAATTTCATAATGGTTAGTAGATAAGATTTTGCCTACAGTGACACTTAGCTTAGAAGAATCCACCACACAATATTCAGCCATGTCAATCAAGTGGCATTTAAATTCTAGTTAAATGCATCATTTTTTTAATTCTGTTTTATTAGCTAATTAGTTACAAAAACATCAAGTGTTCTAAAAAGTACCTGAACACTTTCTAGAAAACAAAGCATAACCCCAAAGATACGGGATTTTTTTAGAGGTTTTTTAATTTATGTTACATTTGTGCAAACTAAGGTTTCCCACCAGGCATGTACTCTCAAGTGCCAATGAAGGCTTTATTAAGTTACAGCACTTATCCATACAGTACTATAGTTAAAAACCTAAAATACGTTAAATAAGCTTTAAAAAATCACACAGGTAGCTTTCACTTGACAAGTTTCATTATTTCTACAAAATAAGCTACCACAGAAATGACCTTTGTGACCCAAGAAGGATCCTTCAAACAACCTTCCAACACCAAAGACCTTCCCTTCCTTCAGATTTTAGCTACTTCTGTCCAGCAACCTCTTTGTCCTCTCATTCCCCTGCCCCATGCATCCCCTTCTTTTTCCACGGTGACAACAGCACTCACTTTTAGCAAGCATTGAACTCTTTTTTTTTTTTTTTTAAACCATTTAGCATGGGCCATTTTGTGGAGCAGTCCAAACTGAAATCCTTCTGGCTGTGCTGCAAAACAGCTATACTTATCAATATTTATTTTTCATTATTTTAACACATTTGATGCTATAATTTATTGATTTCAGCAATACTCTTCAAGAACGCACTCTTGGAGCTATTCTGTAAGATCACTGATGACTTTACAATCCCTTTCATCTTCTTTACATGAAAAGCAAATGGAAACAGCTAGTAAGGGGAATCCAACTCTGTATTTCAGACACACATTTTTCTCCTTGCAACACAATCCAGAATATGCACACATGTATTTGCACTGACTACAGTAAATCCTACACATTGATTCAGAATGAAAGCTAATGTACAATCTCTATGATAATAAATAACATCATCACTGATTATTACTCGTATGTACCCCAGATGTTGTTACATGTTGAAAAAAAGCAAGCTGAAAATGAAGCAACTTAGATTGTTGAATTCTTTTGTTCAGGTAATTTACAGATCCTATCTTACTATTCACAAGTGCCTTTGCCATAGACTTTTCCATATTCTGAGTATTTTTCACCCAGTGTAGTGACACACTGGTTGCCCAAGGAGATTGTGGATGTTCCAACCCTGAAGGCATTCAATGCCAGGCTGGATGTAGCTCTGGGCAGCCTGGTTTAGTGGTTGGCGACCCTGAACATAGCAGGGGTTTGAAACTACATGATCATTGTGGTCCTTTTCAAACAAAGCCATTCTATGATTCTATGATTTTATAGGTACAATGAGTTCTATACCATGTCAATGGACATTCAGCGTGCTAACAGAATGTCAGAGATCTTTGTAGACATAAAGACAGAACTATGTGATGTGGATACAGATGCTCCTGCAATCACGTTATTCAACAATGAAGTACACTTTTTGTATACATGCATTTCACAGCTTTTCCAAAATAAAAAATAATAAAATACCAAAATAAAATAAATAAAACCCGATAGAAACAAAGCTACACAGAGATTTTTTATTCGCTTGATTTACTTTTTTTGTAATTTGCCTCTTTTTCTTTTATTTCACAAATTAAGTGTGGTAAAAGGCGCACAGGTAGCCAGACAAGTTAAGCCGTTTGAACTTTTGAACTCATTTTTATCTCAAATATTATACGATGTGAATAAAGAGACAAAATTATGCTTTATTACTTTTCCGATAAAAACTGAGTTTCTAATTTTTTTGCCATATTTCAAGAACTGCACCTATGTGCAGAGCATGATTGAGATTACTTAGACATCAAAACTGTTTCTAAATTTTAGGTGTTAGGTAAGGCCTCTCCTTAAATTTATTCTGGCAGAACCTGTTTCTTTCACCTTGCTCCTTGCCTTTATTAGTCAGAGAATTTAAGTACTTGCTTTAGAAGTAATGTTTCGCCATTTAGAAAATCCTAAAAAAGGATGGGCTGGATATTATCTCAACATTTATTTTAAGTCTTGGGGTTCTAAAGTTTCATATAGCTTTGCCTTAAATTGTGCAAACATTCTGTTTATTTGTTCAGTGCTAGTTCATCTTTCTACTGCAGCTAAGCTTTCAATCTAGATATAAGGTATAAAAAATGAAGTCTATGAAAAAAATTGTTACATAATCCACACATACCTAGCCTTTTTTTTTTTTTTTTTTTTTCTTTGTCTCTTCTTGTCTTCTTAGCCTCGGGCTATCTTTCCTTTTTAATAGAGAATATTCAGCAACAAAGGGCATTAGTGTCTTTTATCCTCTGAATTTTGCTTTTTAAACATCCGCTTATTCTGCCTGGAATACTTAAAGACTTCCAACTACTGGCTGAGTGAAAAACACACTTCTTCTTTGTACATGCCATTCCACAGTCCAAGAGTTGGTTTCCATGACTTCGGCACCGCTCTCATTTCTATATGCCTGTTACAGTCAGTGATAAAATTTGCTCTGATTTCAGGTAGATTTCAACCAAAATAGCACTTTTGTGAATGCCAAAGGCTGCTGAAGACATTAATGAAAATGTATGTGGTCTCCTCAGAGATGTGGGGATTCTGTTCTGAAACTGGCAGATGAAGCTGGCTCCTGACTGACAGACAAGTCCATCCAAGGATATCCAACAGGACAGCAGAGAAGCCAGACAGTTATTTCAAAATCAAATGATTTTCCAGTTAAACATTTTACATTTTTCAACTGGTAAAATGAAATATGCAAATAAATTTTAAAAAACACATATTTTGCAGAAGAGAAATAAAAACAGTAAGACATTTAAAATTTTGTTTTACTGTTTGTTTTTTGTTTGTTTGTTTGTTTTTAATTTGTACTGCAAAAATCATTCTTGCACAGCAGAAATTCATTATTCTCATGCAAGAAATTTACGTAAAATATGTAATGATACAGTTTTGATTACTTTGCACTCTGGTATTTACTCAGACCAGATAACATTGTAGCAGTTTCAATGAGGGTGGAAGTCAAGAGTCAGAGGAATTCTGGAGAAACCCTAACAGTAAAACAGAATGCAAAACAGATCCAAAGCACACAATGCCGAACAGTAAAATAATAGAAGAGTAGAAATAAAAGTCATAAAAGAACAAAAGCCAGCAGTAGTTTAAAAACAAGCTGATTGCTTGCTTTATCTCGGGATTATCTGTCTTGTCTCTGTGAGATAATTATTGACTTTTCAAAACCCATGATCTTGAACTGCTTTCAGCACATTTTAATATCACACCTGTTTCTTGGGAGACCTAGATACCTAGTGAGACTGAAGCTATGCTTACTTTATGCAGTACTACTCTTTTAACTTCAGACATCAGGTTCGTGCACTGCTTCAGATTATAGAAGATTACAGAAGAGCGTGGAAGATTTATGGAGCCAGTTTTGAGGGTAACGCACGTGAAAAAGATTATATCTAAAATGAATGAAAAAATATTGTGTAATCAGCAGTTTTGTTTGAACCTAGATAACTGTGCTGGTTTCTGAGAAATTCCCAGGCCAGTTCTTACATGGTTCTCCTTTGCAAAGAAAAATATCAACAGCCTCAGATCAAGGTGTTTCGTGTGACAGGAGATATTCATATGAAACAGTAGGTGACATGAATGTCAATGTTGTTCTAGGCATTTAATCAACTGCTGCTCTGTTTTCAGTATATTTCAAAAGGAAATGGAAACTGCTAAATTTAACAGTAGTAGTATTCATTCCTAAGATGAATAGGCCTGTTTTGGAGGGAAAGATTTTGTCTGGAAAGATATCTTTTGCCTACTGCCTACAGTATTTTGCTTGATTATTTACCATAGGTAACTTTGCACTTAATTCTTTCATTCACTTAGTTTACAGATTAATGTCCAAAGCAACAGTGTATCTTAAACAGCTTGCTTATTTAGACTTCTTATTCAGATACTCGAAAATTATTTTATCTTGATAATAATATCTATCTTGGGGCCTTCACATAAGGTTGGTCCTTTCCTACATGGAGAAATGTAGGTGTAAGTAAGTTCTTGCATACATTAATTCCACAAGTATCTGTGAACAGATGGTAAATTGTTGGCATTGGTAGAAATCTGGGCAAGCATTAGTGACAAGGATAATAAAGTGGTTCTCTAAAGAAAAAATTATTAATTAGCACTGGAAAGGTCCAGTGTTTCTCAGCATGACTAAAGAATACTGCTTTTCCCTAGAAGATGAAAGCATAGATTATTTTTACTTTAAAGAGCTCTTATCCAACAAAGCAATAGATTATTTCTTCTCCTTTCCTTTCTCTGTAAAAAGGGATAAGAGACTTCTCATTCTGTGAACCAGAGAAGGCATCTGGTTCAATGGAGTGAAGAGAACCTTGCTGAGCTGATCTGAAAGTTGAGTCACAAGTTTTTGATGCCAAGTTCATTCAAGTTTCCTACATCACACATCCAGTCTCTGTTCTCTCCATCACACTGAGAACAATTTCTGGCAGTTAGCTTCTCCTTCATACATATTAAACAAAATGCTCTATAAGACAACAGTCTTCTAAACCTTAGGACAGTAAGAATAATCATAATTCACCTATGCATCTATTTTTTATTCTTTACTTTTGGTACATCTTGGTTTATATAACTATTTTATGCAAGAATAGTCATAAGATACCAATGCGTTCACCCTACACAGGTCTTTCTAATGGAAAGCACTCAAAAAATGTCAGCATTTCAAAGCAGTCAAAACTCAGAGCAAATAAGAAAAAAAGAAAAGGATGATTTCAGAGAAGAAATGGGCAAGGGGTACTTGGCTGCAGATTTCTTGCTGAAGTTAGAAATATTTTCCTATCATTCCTGTCATAAATTTACCATCAGATGATAAATTTAATATTTCCATAAGCCACAGGAGCTTTAAATATTTGACAGAGAAGAGTGGGACTGCAAACAAAAAGAAAAAATACATATAGAAACAAAATAAAATGAAGATCTATTGTTTTACACATCTTCACAGAACAGTATTTCAAGTCATTTCTCCTGTTAAGGTTCCTATTTCCTATAAAGAAATAAAAATGAAATGATAGCATAACAAAAACCAATCGAAATGCTTTCTAACAATGTTAGATGATAGCAGCAGCCACAACTCAACCAGTGAAAAGTAAAAAGCTAGAAACACATCATGGCATTTACTACAGATATTGCTTTGCTGTAACAAAGAACATTTTTTAGTACAGAGATTACAAAAGGGACTACAAAAGTCTCTCTACCATAGTCCAACTCAGCAAATCATTTGCAAATAATTCACCTCGATACTATTCCTAATAACTTTTCTCAACTAGGAGTATAAAAGTGCTACTTTCTGCTAATGTTACTCGTCATTTGTCCATTTAAAGTTACTTAGTCTTCTCAAGAAAACCTGCTACTTGTATAGCCACTCTTAAGCACAATTTAATTTAGAAAATTACAACAGAATTCTAAAAGCTAATAAACATGAGAAGCCAGATTTACTTAGAATTGACACACGTACAGTACAACAAGGTTTATATCAACTTTGATTCCTAATAATAGTAGAAGAATTTTCTCAAGATATTTTAACTCTAGTAAGTGTTGGAGTCAGTGGGTATGATAAAAAAAAATATCAGTAGACTGCATAGTGCATTTAGGAATATATTATGATCTACTGTGTCAACTATGTGTAAATGCCTCAGTACATAAGGGTACAGTTAGCTAAATAAACACAGAAAACTGATGTGCATCTGAATCAACTTGAACTAGTTGCACTTGAAACAACTTAATTAACTTTTCTTTTACTCTAGGCACTTAAAGACCCATTTCTGTCACCATGTGTCAAATCAGCTACACCAGTCAGAATCTGTCAACGCATTCGTTGAACCCTTGTGAAACACAGCAGTTGATCTTCCCCTGCTTGTTCCAACAGACAGAATTTTCCTCTCAATTTCCATTTGTGGCTTCATTTTAGAAAGATACAATATTATAATAATATATATTGCCAGTCCTGTTCTTCACAAAAGATTCCAACAAATATATTCCCAGAGAGATCCACAGTAAAACCTGAACACGTGTAGCCAAAGAAGGAATGTTTACAATTTATAAAAAAACAACTTAAGTATCAACTCAAGCCCTAGCCATCAGCCTTCAATCACTGATTCACATTCCTGAACTGCAGTTAACTTGAAATTCACTCTCCACATGCCCCCATTTAGAAACATGCAACCTTTGAGGAGACTGCCAAATGTCAGGCTTGCAGGGATCAGTCCTGCAGTCCATCCAACAGTGGCAACTGAAATGCTGCTGGGTCCTTTGGACATGCTCCTGCCTATCTCGTATGTCCATTACTATGTCTTTTCCTCCTCTTTGTAGTATGACTATTGTAGGGGTTCTTTCAGAGAAAATACGATTGTGTGATAATGGACTAAAATTACTCACAGTATTTGTATCCTTACAGTGCAACTTAAACAGAACAGAACTTAAACAGAATTCCACAAGCTAATGTTGGGACAAATATAGACATGAGACAAAAACTAGTCTTTTAAACCACATATTTAAACCTAAGAACATCCTAACAGTTGATTTTCACTTTCTTGAGGAACATTTTCTCTAAAAACCCAAATGCCCCCTGAGTGTTGTGTGACTCTGGTAAAAAATCACTTCACATACGTGAGTCAGATTAGCTCCAGAAGTAAGTTTTAGGTACCCAACTCAAAGTACAGACTTTCATACACAGGATTGTGGTTTTGCTTCTAAAGAACTGAGATATCAAAACATTTTTGTCCCAGACGGTGGTATTAAATCAATATCCTAAACAGAGAAATCCACTAAAGAATGCAAACTACAGCATTCATTATCAGTGCATTTCACCAAGCAGCGTAGCAGATGCTAAGAACAAACAGGAGTGCCAGCTTTCACCACTGTATGCTAGCATCTGATAGGAAAATCACAGTGTATTCTTCTTCAGTAGTTCAGAAATGCACTGCCTGCTTCAAAGGAAAAAAAATGAAATTTTATGTGAGTTTTAAATCTAGCATTATATATCTGAATTGGAGCTGCCTTAAACTCAGCATCCAAACTACTTCTTTCACTTATAACTATTGGAATGCATTGAGTTTAAAAGATTTACTTCAGACATATAACTACAGTAAATCTGTTATCATGATCACAAATATCACTTGGTATTAGACTGCTAATAATCATAGGTAGCAACTTAAAAATGGAAATGTCTGCACTTCAGGACTGAGAGCTTACGAACCTTTTTCTTCTCTTCTACACAGTTCTAAAACATCACTATTCAACCTGCTAGATAAATGCATTTAAGACACACTCGTTCTGTATTTAGCTCAAAATTTTGTTAAGTTAAATAGGAAAAAATATTTCACCTCTTGAAGTTTTTTTTGTCTTTTTTTTTTCCCCTTGGTATAATGACGTATGTATTCATTGACTCCCTCAATAAACTTTGCTAGCTTAAAATACTGAAACTCCTTTGAATGTAAAGTGAGAAATGTGGCACAGCACAGAAGAAAAGAACAAAATAAATAAATGGAAAAAGCAAGGATAAAGCATCCAGATAAGGTACTCAAGATGGAACAGCTGCACTGAAATAGGACAGAAAGACTGCATTCAAACATGTCTCAGTAAAGCCTGCCCTACCAGTTGACTTTACTACCTATTTCTTTTCCACAGTTTTGGAGGATAGGAACAGAATTCACAGTAGTTGCTCCTACCCCCAGAACAAATAACTTTAGATGCTTCAAGATTTGAGATACAAGAGGCTGCCCTCAGACACCTCTAGTTCTCATGGAAATTACATGAAGAAGCTATAAAGAATCAAGAACCATCACTTAGCTTTATCTTTTGATGCTACTGAATTTCAAGAAAGGTCAAATTACTCAACAGATCAGAAATAAGTGAACACTGAAAAGAAAAACGAGATGAAATGCTAAAAAACTTGAAGTTATTCTTTGAGAATTATTTGTCAAGTGAACCCTTTATTCTTTTATTTATTTTTAATAACAAAATAATGTTATTAAAATAAACAGCAACTTCTAGCAAATATATTTGTTTGGAGGAGCTGCAGACATCTGGAATCAAGTTCATCAGAACTACTCTGACAGTTCTTCCAAAACAGGAACATGATCTTTCACTTGTCAAGTCTATGTCACATGAGTTGCATGCATGTATGAGTTTACAAATGAGATGGTTTTATACACTTTCAGTTCAACTTTCAGACTGATATGGTATAAAAGGAGAGAAGGATTTTGTACTCACATGCTGCTTCAGGTAAAACTCTTGCCTCCGAGAATCTATCCTGACCCTACCCTGAGATCTCATTATGCTAATTACACAAGAAATGGGAGTTACAAATGCATCATTGTACGATTCTTCTTGGTAGACCCCTTTCATTACCATGACTTTATCTTAAAAATTATACTACAAACTGAAACATTTATTTAAATTCCAGTTGGAATTGAATTTGTTCCCTTCTCGTAAGTTTCTCCCTGAAACAGACAGTGCCCTCAGATACATGCCATAGATTTCTCACATATGAAATACCCTGGTTACATCTCTACCTGAGTCCCAAGGAACATTCTTATATACCTTTGAATGATTAGTATAGAAACAGCTACAGTGAACTTTTCCTTCTTCATGCAGTGTAGTGTGGTATCTCAAAAATACCCACCAGGGGCACACTACTTGAAAAATAAAAATATATTTAGTAAAATTCACATTAATACCCAAAACTGAGATTAGTTTAAGCCTTATTTAGTCAGATGATATAACTATTTCATATAATACAAAGTACTTCATACTGTCATAAACAAAACAGTCTTTAAGGGTGAACTGTTTTATATAATATAAAATATGCATAAAGCCAAGCTAAATTTATATTCTGGTAGTTGAACAGTTAACTTCATATATCTAGTGATGTAATGACATGACTGTCATGGTTTTACATTTTTTGGGTTTCAGTATTCCACATCAACACATCATGTAGTGCACTGGAACTAAAGTGTTGATGCTCCAGCTCCATGTACCTATCCCTGTACATGACAGAAGTCATGGGATCTGACCCTTCCGGGTGGGGCAGTCTCTTACTGCCTGGCAGTGGGTGCTGGAGGGTGCTTTCCTAGCCATTCCAAGCTTATCAGGTTTGACTCGGTCTCGGGAACTCTCTCTCTCCTATCTTATTTGTTTTATTAGTCTCAATTTCAATTAGATCTAATTATATTGTGTTATTTTGCATTCCAATATCATAGTTAGTAAAATAAGTTTTCCTCCATAGATTGTTGCCACTGTTTTTTTTCCCCCCTCCTTCCTTCCCATTTTGTGGGGCCGGGATAGGGATGAAAGGGCAGGGGTCTACTGTGCCCTGTCAGAGGCATAGATTGATCTAGTTAACGCCGTGACAAGACAAAAATATTACCCTTATAATATACTTTTGCCATATAGAATAGATAAAAATGAAAAATATGAGTATTCAAAAAAAAAAAAAACACATTATTTACCTTACTTATGCTAACTTCATTGAAATAAATCCTGATTTTAGATGGTTTTCTTTTCAGCTTCAGAGTGAAGGGTGTGAGACAATTCACATGTGGTATTGATCATATTGCCAATATCTATAGAGAAACAAGCCTTCCTGCACTATGATCAGTATAAAAATGTATGTTGTTTAGAAGTATAGTTTTAAAACTACTACTAAGAACACTCCGGAAATATGAAGAAACAGAATAACAATTTAACTGTTAGAACTCTCTCCAATAGCAAGAACAACAGAAAATAACAACCAAAAATCATTCACTAAAAACCTGAAGCTACTTACAAAATGCCAGGCAAGCCTTTGCTTTTTTGAAATCTTACTGAGCTTCTATCTGTGAGGTAGTAAAGATCCAGATGTTATCTCACAAGCTCTGCAGAATTATCTGTAATAATTATATTTAAAGGAAATTTCAGTGTATAGTTTCTGAGAAGTACACAGTGGTGTGCTTGATGCTTTCTCATGTGTATGTTTATTTTGACTTTCAGACAGACATCTTTCAAATAAGCTCAACTTGCATGAACAGTGTTTGCAAGCATTCTCTTAACCAACCTCCACATTAGTGCCTTGTTATCTTTGTAACACAGAGAAGCATCCACTCTGTGGGAAAACATGGGCCCGCTTTTTCTAATTATATCATTCTCTTTCCTTATTTGCACATGGTAATCAGAGCCAGTTTATTTATAAAATTACTTGGTAGCGCTGTCTAGCATTTAACACTTCTATGGTGTTGTGAACAATGTAAAATATTCATATTTTTTAAAATATATAGTATATTTTAATAAACATATGAACTGGAAATGAAAACAGAAGTACACAAATATAAATGCAACTGATCAAACTTTGTGTAAATAGAGTTAAAACTTACCCTTAAACTCAGTGGGTGAACAGCAGTATTTTTGTTCAGGCACACCTGGATAAAAGAATTTTACTGACTATCTAGCAAGGTAGGTTGTATACAGCTTCCAAAGACAATTAAATCTAATCCACATCTCTTTCATTCTCATACATTTTCATTAGATTTGGAGTTTATTAAGAAGATGTTAATTTATCCTCTCATAAACACAGTTGCCTCCTAACTGCATAATATTTTATTTGTATTTGTTGTAAGATAATTTGAATGAAGCTGGGAAAAGTAAGCAGCAAAACTGTTTTCTACTGATTAAAAAATGATGTATTTTTCATTTCTTCCATTGGGAACCCAAGTGCATTTGGGCATGCCCAAGCCTCATACTTGTACACATCCCTGCCTCCTGCTGCCTAAGCTTGGGCTCTAGGCCAGCAGTGCATGGAGTCAGTTTCCAGCCCTGTGTCTCGACAACTCTGCTGTTACTCCAAACTTGCTCCCTGGACATATCTTCGACCCAGTTTGTAGCTATGGGCCGCTGGTTCTACCCAAACAGTTCAAGTGCAAGAGGCACTCTCTTTTGCTCGTTGGCAAAGATACTGCCCATGCCTTGATTCCCAGCTTGCCCCCACTTTTGAAGCAATCATTTATAAGTTGTTGAAGACAGGCTAACTGAATTCCAGTGCATGGAAAAAGTGCAACATTTGCCTTGCAAGAAAATGGGTATATGGCCTTTCCTTCACTATAGCTAGTACATCCACAGTTTAGGAAATCACCTGTGTTTTGCTCAAACTTCTACATAATTTGATTACTTAGAGTTAATAGTACCAAACCAAGTGACAAGGAAGTTTTCATGATTATATAACATTACATTTACGTGGGATTTATTTTCCCTGTCAGACTTCATGAAATCTGCCAGAAAATGCTACAAATACAGAAATTTGTGACCTATTTAAGAATAAATTGCTTAAACTTTCTGAAGAATAACAAATATCAATAAGGAGTCTGAAAAACAGGATGAAAAAGCACTTTATATCCTAGAATTTTGAAAAATGCAGGATTCTTGGTAGAGTTAAGATTCAAAATAAATACAAGGCCAGTCAAAATGGATTGAATAGCGGAATGGATGGATTGCAAGATAATCAAAGCCTTTGGCTGCAGGAGCACAATTAAACATCATCTCAATACATGGCCAATATGCAAGGTCAGCTCCAAGAGTATACATTAATGTTCTCTTCTTTTCAGATTACTGCATCATTTCTGATATGTTTATGAAGAATACAGCATAGTGTTTTATATAGTAATAAAATCAAATTCTAGAAGATTCTTATATTTGTTCTAACAGTAGAAAGGTAGGTGAGAAAATCTTAGAATCTGCTATTCTCCAAGTATACATGCACCTAAAAGAAATACCCTGTAGAAGTCTAGCTTTGAAAAATCCAACACCTTTGAAACACTGTTATTTCATGTGAACTGTTGGGAAAGTTTCTGCTGGTTCAAGTGCATGGTCTCTGATGCACTGCAACAGATGTCATTTGGAGCCATACTAGTTCCATGAGGACATCAGAGACCACCAGTCTGAAGCATCAAAATCACTGTTATACCTCGCCACTTTCAGCACAGTTATGAGTCTTTGCAGGTTGCAGACATGAATTAAGGATGAAAGATTTTTCATACAAAATTTGTAAGCTATCTTTTTTTTTTTTTTTTTTTTTTTTTGGCCTGAAAATGGCTCACACTGCTATATTTTATTAGCAGTTCTATTAGAAATAAAATCCCAAAAACTGAATGAAAATATTTCACCATCACCTCTGAAGAAATGTGGAATCTGATTATAACATATTACTGAAATATACCTTGAAATAGGAATGAATATATGCACTTCAGAACAGAAATGAAACAGATATATCTGGTTCCCTAAAACTTTAAAAATAGCCTCCTTCCCCCACAACACCCATCAGCTTTCAGTATACTAGAATTATGTCATATATGAACCAATCAAAGATTTTCATCACTTCTGATGTCAAGTAAAGCCTTTAGAGCTGCAGCATGCTGCACAATCACAACATGAAACTACCATGTAAGTAAAGCATGTTGAATTTCATTCCATAAACTTTTTATACTATGAAAGCCTAGCATTAACCCAAATACCATTTATTTGATTCAGGCAAACTATGATGCAAATTGTGACTGATTACTAAAAAACTCATATTATTACTGATTACTTTTATCTTCTCCTCTGCTTCCTGTAGCCAGAAGGCACATGGCACACCTCTGCCTAGAAGCAAGCCTAAAGCAGCCAATAACTCTGCCTGATTACTGCTGAAAATATTTCCTCCCCATGGTGTAATTTTAATTCACTTACTTTATATCCAAGGACAGAAAGACAAAGGGTTGAAGAGGTTGTTCCTACACAATTGTCATTTTCACATTTCCTAAAAAAAAGGCAAAGCCAAACCATTTGAGCACAAGAACTTCTCATACTGGCAGCTACTACATCACTTCTTAGTTCTGAGTTTGATTTTTCACAACCTTCTACTTTCTACTTTTCTTTTCAGGGACAGGGCAATTCAAAGGATTTCTATCAGGAAGACTAACTTCCCTCTCTTGCTGTTTTCAACATGAATCAGAGCAGAAATCCTCCTTCGGCACTTAAAGCCAAGGCAGCTAAAAATACATGCCCTTCACACAACCCAGTCACCCAAATACATATCTACTTTCAAACCTACATGGAACTGAAATGAAGCTTTGTCTCATAATATACCAGCAATACAGTAAAGAAAGAAATGTCAAATATATTTACTGCATGCTTTGCATAACCACAAGACAACAGCTAACACATGCTCTTTCCTTAACTGAGATCAAACTTCCTGGAGGCTATGGCCAGGACACAACATTCCAGGAGGTGCAAAGCAGCTCCCAGAGTTGTGCATGAGAGGTTGGCTGGCATCAGCTGTGATAATGCAGAAACCTAAAAGCTTGCTTAATATATATGACTCAGAATCAACTATCAAGAAGCCGTTCTCATAGCAAAAGGTCTTCCACCCTACCCACATTACAAGCAAACAGCAAGACAGTATGAGTAGAACTGGCTCAAGCTAAACTGGCTAGTCAGCCTGGTTTGAAAAGTGGGACTCTTAGTTAAAACCATTTTATAATAGTCTCCGAATATATAGTTTTGAGAAAAATGAGGAAATGTAGACTGTGTTACATTGTACTACTTCAGGGTTTTGAAACATCTATGGATGATAATGTATATGTATGCCTACTGAACAACTACTGAGTCTACTACTAATCTACTAGGAGAGACTCGTTAATTTTCCATGAGAAGTTCTGCTCTTTTGCCTTACCATTGGTAACACATTTATTCTCAGAAACAAGAAATCATCAAGATTTCAGTGGTAGCACAACTGCTTATCCTCAGACTTACAGCAGGGTGTCAGCATGTCACTTATTCACCTGTTTTCTGCCTTTTTTGGCTACCACCCTAACACTTTTTTACATTTCTACAGAATTTAAGAATTCTTTATATGAAAATAATTGTATAGACTTACAAGTATGAGGAGATCACTGTTATTTTTAGAATTTATAATGTTAGGTTTTTTTTTTTTATTTTTTATGTTAGCATTCGTAAAACCTGGTCTGCACTTGTGAGTTTTTACTAATCAATGGTAAAAATACTAAGCGACCAATGGAGTCAATAAAAATTAAACATAAAAAAATGATGCTTTTTTTGGTTTGTTTTAAGCAGCATATAATTAAATCTACTGCTGCAATATATTACTGAGCTCAAGAATTTTAAAAAGTGTCAGAAGCTCTTTTTGGAGTGGAATTTTTTGAATTTTTTTCTTTTTAATATAAAATTCAATTATCTCCTGCATTAGATTTCTTTCTGATGACAGCAGCTTAATTTACAAAGTTGGACAAGAAGAGTTTTAAGAAAAATGCTTAGAAGGCAGAGGGAAAATGGACAACATACTGAAATAGGAAAATTACTGGGAATTAGTGCTTTATTAACATGCACTCATGTATAATTTCCTTAATTCACTTTAGTTTAGTTTAGATTATCATTCCAGTTGAATAATAATCCTTGTTTAACCTGGATGGTAAAGAGTTAAGAAAAAAGGACAATAAAATACCAAGTTAATAAAATTTTCTACTTTTTGTGTCAGTCATAAACTATCAGGCTTTTTCTAAATGAATAGTTTGGAATTTCTTAAAACTGTAGTGGTTAACTCCTTCTGCTTTCTTCTTCTTAACAGTAACTGGAAGATAAAGACTGCCAATAAATTATTCATGATGTTCATATGATATCGTTTAATACCCAGTTGTCACTGTCTTTTATACATAAATATAGAGCATCTTCTGTGCCTTTCAATTACTACAAACTTAATGCTTCGTGGAAAACAATTACCTACTCATTTGGACCTCCAGATAGACGTGAACATGTTTTTATCTCTTTTGTTCAACACTTAAAAGGTCTGTAGTAAACAAGACAAACACATTTTAAAGCAACTTTACTACTACTGCTAATGACAGCAACTTCAATTAGCTAGAATTTCATCTCTGTAACAACCTGCCTGTTTCACTTTTAACTCACTGAATCATTTTTATCTCCAAATGACACAAAGAGACCTTGAGGTAGATCTGGTCTTTTAAATTATGTAATACATCTCTACTTATTTTTCCTATTAACAATGAAGCCACAACAATTTCTTCTGTACTTCTAGCTGCCAAATACAAACTGCAATGTTTCAAAGCAAATCAGAGCTCTTAAAAGTGTTAATTTCCACTATCCATTTCAGATTACTCTAATTTGCCATAAAATATTTTAATAGAATCTTAAAATTCTTCCTGCCAAAAACCATTACTATAGTGTCAGCAAGCACTAAGCTAAAAAGGTTCACTGTCACTCAGGATCTGAGAAGCAGGACATGCTCCAGCTCACATTATGGTGAGTGAACAAATTCGTATTGATTGTAATGAGTTGGCCAAGTCCCTTCACTGAGTTGAGATTAATACCGCCCATTGCAGAAGTTTATAGCTGAAAATTTTGTATGTCTAAACAGTATTTTTTCCTGTAAATGGTCCATGCTGAGGCATTTAAATTAGCTCTTCATTTTATAATTTATAGCTTATTTCCTTAGATTTACGCAGTTTTAGAAATAAGCGCTGTTACTAAAAACATGTCATTGTTTGACATATACTAAACAGCAGTTACTTAACTTATGACAAAAAAGCATAAGTGTTTGCAGGTCAATGGAATTAGCAATGTAAAGCAATCAGACATCACTAGACTTTAATGAAAACTGTTAACAACTGTAGCAGAAGGTGTGGCTCTGAAATAAGAAGACAAGAATCACAGAATCACAGAATCACAGAATCACAGAATCACAGAATGGCCAGGGTTGGAAGGGACCTCAAGAATCATGAATCCACTGAATATTCTTCTAAATAAAAAGTGAATAACTGTTACTGAGTGGAAATACATTCCCCTTGGAAGCCCGTTTCCTGATAAATAAGAATACTTTGGATAGGACTACTTCTATTAAAGGTCAAGGTTCAATGGGATGACATCAGTTAGATTCTGTTTAAGCACTATAATCAATAAATAATAAATAAATGCAATAGACTGTGTGTTTTAAGTTTATCATACAGATAAACACTTTAGTAAAATTAATTTGGAAAAATAAATGAGATTTTTTACACATTTGTAGGAAAGCAATTCACCTATACAAGAATTCAAGTTGACAGCAAGAGTTCGCAAAGATAAACAAACAAGCTGACAATAACCTGAAGCACTGGTGTTGCTGATTTTCAGTCACACTGCCACAGTAGAGGGGAAAAAATATATATATATATAAATGTTCTCTTTAAGGATTAAAAGCTCTAACGCAATCAAAAACTACAAGCTTAGGACTGATATCATTATGTCCCAGTGATATTCTCTATTAAAATCATTAAACAATCAAAATAATAGGAAGATATTTATCTTATCAGATTTTAGACATTTTCCTGAATATCTTGAATTAAAAAATAAAAACAATATATTCTTTAACTATCCAATTAAGTAAAACGTGACTTCATGACTTCACATACCCATCTCAAGGAATTCAGAGTTTCATCAGTGTCTTTAAAATTTCACATATACTGAATTTCTTGAAATAATACTAGAACAATCCAGGCTGAAATAAGTAAAAAGTAACAGCACACACTACAAGATTCCGAAGTTATATTACAAAAAAATAATAATAATTAAAAAAATAATAATAAAAAGCATTGTAATTCATATGTTTGCTAGATTTCATATCCAAATGTGCGCAAGAAAGAGTGTGCTTGCTGAAGTTTTGCAGAAAGCCTTTAATCATTCAGAGCAAAAATAAAACTAACCACTGGTATTAAAGGATAGAGTAACCACCATCCAACATTAAAACAAATTTCACCGTGCAAAGGTTTATGTGACAGTTCATTAAAACAGTCCCTGGGAAGAGAGAGAAAATATGAAGGTCATGGCACCAGAGGGTATTTTTATCTTCATAAAATACCATGAGGATGTGACCTAGCAAACAAACAGAAGCCAAAGGCATTCTGGTAACAGAAGACAAAGTTTGAGCATTTCCAAAGAGATGAATTAAGCCTGGACAATCCGAGTCCATTCATATTTTCAAACTTTTGATTTTCAAAAATACTCTCTGAAAGTACTGACTGCTTCAAGCACAGAAAGGCAGTCAAGTGCAGCCAATTAAATATATATATATAATCTCAGTTTAAACACAATGGAATTGGTGATAGAAAAATATCAAATATTACACATTTTGCTACCATTTTTATTTTGATGGATCATTCGGAGTAACATAAACTGTCACGTAAAAATGGAAATGTTGCAGGCAACATAATCAAACTGTTCTGTTAATTTTGAAAATGTTATGCTTGTTAGAAAGAGAGAGAGACTGAGTAATTGTGACCATTCACTTAATAAACTGGGAGATGAGTGATCATTTATGTCTCATCACAGAATCACAGGGGTTAGAGGGACCTCTGAAAATCATCTCCTCCAACCCTCTGCTAAAGCAGGTTCCCTACAGGTTCTCACGCTATCATGATGCATGCTATCATGCTACAAGTTCATGCTATCCACTGGCTCCTAGAAGTTTGCTAGTACTGAGATGTGCCAGTTTTGTACTAGATTTAGTGTAGGCACCAGTGAACTAAAGTGAAACAGGGAGACAAAATTAAATATTATGCTTCAGATTCTTTTTTTCAGCAAAACATAAATAAAAACTGCACAAAACCCCCACAGAAAAAGAATGCCTTAATTCTCCAAAAGCAGATTGACTATGAAGCTGGGAAATGTTGCAGTGATTGTCCCATCCCTTTTCCTCTACAGCATAAGCTATTGGATTTCTCTGAATTAATTCACCCTTGAATATGAGCTTACCTTTTAGGGGAAGAAATTACCTTGACAAGTTGTTCTGATATTTAATTACTTACAGAAGAGACTTGCTTCTACAGAATCATAAAGCTTCAATTTCCAGTTCATGCAGTTTATTGAACTTCAATATTTTCATGGAGTGTAGGTGCCCATGTGCAAGCAGTGAGGCTGTGGGTCCCCATGTGAGGCATGACTGGGGCTGCCACGTGCCGCAGACAGCCAGTTCCTGACTGCCCCACTACAGGGCATGGGTGCACCCTGCAGCTAAGATGGCGGTGCCTCCAGGAAAGGTACTAAGAAAAGGTAAAACACTGCACAGCACAGTGAGGAGTGAGGAAAACACCTGAGAGGAATAACTCTGCAAAGCAGAGTGAGAGAAGGAGGGAAAGAGACACACTAGGTATGAGAGCAGAGATTTCTGAAGCAGCTGTTTTTGGAGAACCCACAGAATCCTGAAGATTTATCATGAATCAGTTCAGGGGAAGGACCCATGCTTGAACAAGGGAGAAGTACAAGGAGGAAGGAGCAGCAGAGTGGAGCTGTCATAGACTGGCCTCCCTTTCTTCATCTCTCAGCTCTAACTGGGGAGAAGAGAAAGGTAGAAGAGTTGGAAATTATAGGTTAGAGCTGAGCCTGGGAAGAAGAATATGGGGAGAAGTTGTTTTAGTTCTTTTTTTTCCTCACTATACAAATTATTTAGTTGGCATTAAATAATTTTTCGTGAAGTCATCTCTGTCTTGTCCATGATAGTAATGTGTAACATTTTTTCATTTGTTTTCTTGTTGTGTCCTGTTTAGGAAGGAACTTGAAAGGGTTTGAGATGGGTGTCTGGAGTTAGCCAAGATCATCTCACCTCATCCTTTAAAATGGAGACACTTTTAACAAATTACTGTGATATTATTAGGTGGTTATGTACATTTAGGACATTGCTTACAGATTGTTGTTAAATATAGTTATAGTGCATAACAACAAATACATCAACTTAGTAGCTCCTGTAGCAAAATGTTTTTTAAAACTCACTTGTTACAAATCTCAACTCTTTCAGTCTAAGAAGTCATTCTCTTTCCCAGGAAGAGAACTTTTTGTTTTTCTCTTTTTGGTGGGGGTACTGACAATATTGCTCCTGTAACATGAAGACTTTAGGTAGAATACCTTCATGTTTTGTATAACATGTCAGATATTATCCACCCAAAGGACCAAAGAGCAAAAAACAAAACAAAACAAACAAACAAACAAACAAACAAAAAACCCTAGCATATATACACATAATACATTATAACTATTTATTTCACATTAAGAGAGTTTAGATGAAGACCAAAAATAGCATTAGGGCTTTTGAGTGAAGCTCCTGTGTAGCAACGCTTTTAACTCCTCGAACACCACCTACACCCAGACAGCTTTTTATTCAGTCTGAGCAATCATGGCATTCCCAAAAGACACTGGCTTTCAGACTTGTGTTACATGTTCATCGTCAGCAAACAAGATCACTGCCCATGATACAAGAGCCCTTTGTTGTCGATTATATATATTCGCTTGTTGCACAGTGCTTAGGCAGCTTGTGCTTATGCCAGGTGCTTGAAGCCATGTCTAAAAGAAGCCAAATAGGCACAACTAAGACAATAAAATATTTATGTGTGTAACCTTCAAGCTGGAGAGGAGAAACCAACTATTTCTGATAGAGCATTACTTCACTGCACATTCATCGCACTCCTGCGTTCTCGAATATAGAATGGATTAGATGTATATAAACTGTAATGAACCACTTGCTAAATGGAGCATCTCCATCAGAGGATAGAGCACGCTTGATTTTAGTAAGTGGAACTATCTTTCCATTCATAAAACAGCTCATACACTAACTGATCAAACTGGCTCTTCTTGCATGAAAGAAAAGTGTACAGAATGGTCTAAAGCATACATTCGAGCTATATACTGACATGTCCTCAACCAAATCAAATTATGGACAAAGAGTATTGTTATAAGAAATCAATTTCCTGACAATGCAAACCAGATTATGAAAGTATGTCTGAAGATAATGGCTCCATAAAACTTGTAACAAAATACCTATTGAGATCAATAACAACAACCGAATTGACCCACCCTCACACATCACAGATACTCCTGACATTGCTGCCGTGTAATGAGGTGTAACCTCTTCTCTAAACACTGCTTGATGATAAGATCATGTGGCATGTGCGAGACAACTGGGGAATCAGGCCCAGCCACCATGTGCTCATGAAAGGCAGATCCTGCTCGATGGCCTTCTATGATCAAGTGAACTGCCAGGTGGATGAAGGAAAGGCTATCAGCAGGATTGCTGTTCTGCTCAGAGGTTAGAAATAAGGATTTTTTGTAATGAGGACAGTGAATCAAAGTAGTTACTGCTTCTAATTACCAATCAAGCAGAACAGAAAGAAAATGCTGAAATTATTCTGATAAATTTAAAATACAAAATTCAATTCAAGAACATAGGAAATATCTACTTCATAAATCTTGCGCATACAAGGTTTAAAATCCTGCATGAGAAGCATTCTGGCTTGTTCCAAGGATGTTAAATCTGTTATCTCATATTATTTTCTATACACGCAACAGCTTTTAAACACAGGGCCTCAAAATCAGGGCCTCAAAAAATAAGATTACACCTGTTTTTTTTTTAAAGAACAACAACACTGCTTTTAATTTTCACTCTCTTTTACACATGGCTGTAAAAATTACCCCTTAAAATATACAGTTTGTTAAACTTCGCAGTACCATGAGATCTCTATCTTACAGTTATCACCATCTCTAAGTAATCCACAAAAAACACCCAAACACTCCATCATTCCAGTAAGAGAATTTCTACTTAGGTACATATCATAAGAAAGTCATATATTTCTATGTACACTGCACTCTGGCCCAACAGTCAGCTAAGCAGAAGTTCAAGCTAGAAGAGAAGAATGGAGAGAATGAATCAGAGAAGATGTAGTTCCCTTTATTTCACCAGTCTTAGAAGGAGTTTTGGAAGTAGTTAATAATTTGCATCTCCTCTCTACTACTGAATATCAATATTATTTGCCAATATTATGATTCCATTTGAAGCTAACACAGAGATAGGCACAGATAAATCATGACACTGATTTACCAGTATAAAGCACACATAGCATGCATAGTTCTGTTTTAAGTCCAAACTGAAAAGTTAATTTTGGGAAGGGAATACCTCAAATATTTCTCCTGATATGAAAGCAGATACTTAGAATAATCATAAATAATCTCAGAGGGGATAGTTAAAGACTTGAAAGTCCAGTACTCTTTGTGTTTCCCATCTCCAAACAAAAATCTAGGTTTTGAATTTGCAGAGAAAGATACAATTCCCTCACAAACTCAAACACTGGTAAACATAACTGGATTGCATTATCAAAAATCTTCTACCATCATTATTAATTCAGGATTAATCCACTGACGATGTAGGCAAGTACTGCAAATTGCAGAGTAGGATGAGTAAATATATCTTAATATATTAAAATATTAATATTATAATGAATGTTGACAGAGACAAATCAGCTACCTATTTTGCTCAGCGTAAACAGTACCTTTCAAAAAAGCAGCCATGCAAAACAGAAGTCAGATACACACATAATATGTCATAGATAGGCATGATGCAAATCCAAAAGAATTTTGCATAGATATAACAAGATTTTTTTTTCACTCAGTATAAACTTGAGTTTGTACTGTTTGCAAGTTTGCATGTTTTCTGCTTATAGAATGGTATTTTGTGCTGCCACTTGTCCTATTTTATTCGTTTAGGAAAAAAAAAGTTCACTTTAACACATCAATATACAGTCTTTGTTTTCTGTCTTTCCCTTCCTGAAAATACTATGGTTTAAGCAAAGTAATGGAATTATTATTATTATTTTTTAACATAGATAAAATACCTTAACTTCAGAGCTAACTTACTTAAAACAGTAATAACTAACATCCATAAGGCTTCTTTAGTCAGCTTTTAGAAATGTTTTTTTTGGGTTTTTTTTGTGTGTGTTTTTTTTCAAACTTTCTCTCATCCATTTATACCTCACATTTATCTTTCACTGTCCAACTGAGAATCATCCATTAGTGGTAAAAGATCTACACTGATTATAGTTAGGAGACTGCTTATAATAGCTTCCCAACTGGTACCTCATGGAGGGCCATACACATTTCAACTGAAGAGGATGACAACATGCCTACTGCCATTATTAAAACAAAAATTAATTTTATGTGTCCAAAGCTCAGTAAATCTATTGCTCCAACTGATTTTTTCTTCTCAAAGTCTGCATGTCTTTCTTCAAGCTTCTTAGAACTAATTAGAAAATTCCAACTTCTGTGCAGCTGCTAGATTATTTTTGAGCTGGTAAAGGAGAAATTGTGATGTAGTTAGATATGCACTTATGAAGAAAAGGGTCTCATCTCAGAGGGACTCAGGCTCTAAAAAGCATATTCTGCCTCTCAACGTCTGCATATTACCTTCTCCATTTTCCTTGCCTTGAAATAAATAGCATGGATAATGAAATGTTATTACACCAGAGACAATAACATGCAGCACAACATTTTGAACATGGTCAGGTGAAAGCACATTCTACTCACACTGGCAAATTTTAACCTTCATTTGTTCTGACAAGATTACAGTACTTGCAACTGTAGGTTTACTGGAAAGTTGTTCTTGCTGTTAGCCATCCAGGATAAATTTTACATTACATTACCAATTTTTCATTTGTCTTGGTATTAGACATATAATCTGAGAATCATGGTCATGACTGGTTTACTATAATAGAGATTCCAAGTTTTACAAAATTCTGATAATTTCTCTAATAACATGATGGAGCAAGAGCAATCTAGCAGTTATGCAATGTGGCAGAAAACCCTATCAATCTGCACCACAGATGTGTGGAAGAGCAAGCAGACCTATTTTATCACATGGCCCCACACCGTCTTCTTCCCTTCCTGAATCTCTGTGTGCTATTTAGGATTTATATAGAAACAAGACACTTCATAGAATCACAGAATCAAATGGGTTGCAAAGAACCACAATGATCACCTAGTTTCAACGCCCAGCTACGTGCAGGGTTGCTAACCACTGGACCAGGCTGCTCAGAGCCACATCCAGCCTGGCGTTGAATGCCTCCAGGGATGGGGCATCCACAACCTCCTTGGGCAACCTGTTCCAGTGTTCCAGTTCTTTGAATCCCTTTCACTTTACTGCTCTACAGAACATGAACCTGATTTTAAGAAAATTCATTGAGATGTGATGTTTCTAAACAGTACAACAGAGTGCCCATGGGGAAATAATACTGTTCTCAAGAGTTTCTGAGCAACACATTTAGATCATAAAAGAAAGTCAAAAATATCAATTTGCTACTGACACTAGTACTTTTCAGTCACATGAAATGCTGTATCTTCAAGTGCAGAAAAAGAGAAATATTTTTAAGTAATACCATTCTCTCATAGAATTTGACAAGTTCATAGAATATTTGTTAAATCACAGAGAGTAGACAAATGAATTTTGTATTTGCAGAATTTTCTTTTCATAACAGTGTTATGTTTGAAAGCTTTATACATATGTGAAACTTTTATTGTCTAACCCTGGTACTGAAGTATTTTAAATCCTAACACATAAGGCATACAAACGTATTCATTGTAAGGTTAAACCATTAACCAAATAAAAAAAATTAAAGGTATTGAGAAGTTGAGTTTTGGCAGCTATAGCAGCATTAGCTGCAAATTTTTCTTTACTTGACATCACAAATTGATGAAAATATCACTGGGCTGAAACATTAATAAGACACCAACCAAGATCATCTGTTGGTTGACAAAACAAACAAACAAACAAACAAACAAAAAACCTGCTCCAAAAGCATTTTCTCACTGACAGGAAGAGGCTTCTCTTATTAACTCCACAGCTCTCAGAATATAAAATCTAGGCTTTGGATTTTGTGATGTGTAGGTGGCTGTGTGTGTGGGTGTCTGCCAACTAAGTCAGAATGTCTATTGTTGCCCTATTAGAAAGCCATCATTAAACAGATTTGCATACTATCATACTTACTGAGCCCAAGAATAAAATCATATGCCCTCTGATTCCTAACATGGATGACTGTGTCAAGAAGAGATCACTAAAGCATTAAAGGCTTAAGCACGTGGCATTCAGAAAGCTTGATTTTTCTAAATATGAGGGCTGTCAGCATATTGTATGAGAAATAAGAAAAGGTTACATGGTATCTTCTCCTTCTCCTAATTTCTCTGAAAGAGACTGCTTGGAAAATCTCTTTGCACACTTACAATAGCTTAGCAGACATTCACAAATCATTGTTTTCCTTATTAAAACATGAGATAGTACATTTCAACAGAAGCTTTATGCTGAGTTCTTCCTTGCTTACTCTTCGAGGTGATACTGAACAGTATCACATTCTTGTAAATCTAAGCATCATGAGGTTTACAATAGGGTAAAGCCACATTTCATCATCAGAATGAACAGATTTGATCCCAACATCTGTAACTGTAGTGCCTGGACAGTCATGCCAGAGGATATAAGTGAGATGTAGTAACATCACTGATGCTGTATTTCACCAAATTCTGGCTGGCAAAACTTACAGGACATTAGGATCTGCTACTTCTTATTGCTAACAATGTCTGGACTGTACTAATACACTTCAACTTCAAGGTGAAACAAGATGGGCCCTTTTCTGATATTATTTTGCCTTCTTTTACAATACTGTAACTATAGCTTGAATTCAAGGTGTCCAAGGAGAATTATTCTACTTTTTTATTAAGCAGTTCCTAGTACATACTACATGTTCCATGTAACAGGATTTAAAATCAAAGTATTCATTTAATAGTGGGGACACTGATGGTTGAAATGAATAAGTAACTGCTAAACCAAGGCTCTTAAATGGACTTTGCACACACACATACCTGGGGCAGTGGGCTGTTGAGTGTTTTCTGGTCATCAGAATCTTAAGCTATCTGTCCTTTCCAATCTCGTACTCCTGCCACCTGCCAGCAGAGGTTCTTGTGGTAGCATTGCCAGATTTAGGAGAAACAGACTTCAGAGCAAGTGAGTTAGCAAGTATTACAGAAACAGCAAACAAGCCTATGTAACAAGGAATATGTTTCAGATTCCTACTAAACCCCTGTGACATGAGAATTCATCCAGCTGCACAGTTTAGTTATTTGAAGTATTGACCTCCAAAAATAAAAGTGTGTCTTTCTACATGACTACTATTTCTACACGCACTAAAAAGTGTTGCAAGATCACTGCTGAGTGGCTTTGTTGTTTGTCTTTTTTTTTTTTTTTGCTTTATTAGTTATTTTTACTACTTATTTTCCCAATTTAGGAAAAGGAAAAGAAATATCTTCATATAGCAGAAGAGTTTACCTCATTCTGAATAAATTGTAGCTGTATAATTAAATCCTGTCTATTTAAGTTCATTTGTTGAAATAGAGGCCTGCTTGTTGAAACAGCTACATTTGTTCTCACTCTGTCCTAGAAAACTGTGTGTTCTGCTGCTGTGACTAAACAGTTGCTTGTTCCAGCCAGAAGATGACTGTATTTCAGAGAGCAATTTCTGCATTCATAAATCAAACTGGAAGGACATACATTTAAAAAACAGGAAAGGTTAATAGTTATTATTGCAGTAGTCAATAGTTAATAAATGTAGCTCCTGTGTCAAAAGAGACAAGCACTTAGGTGGAATCAATTAATGCAATGAAGAAACAGGTAAGCTCAAGGAAAAGGCAATGCTGATCTCTCTGCAGAGTGTGGTAGTCTGGGATTGCCAGTGTTGCCTGACAAACCACAGGCGGTGCAGCAGACACCAAAACAAGGCCAAAAGTGCACAGAGAAATCTGTAGCTGTGGTGGAATGATCACTATGTTGCACCTTCATCTTTGCAGCTAGGCTAGGCCATAACTACGCTCTTTTGGCTTAGTTGCTGCTTATAAAACGAAAATTAAGCAGCAGAACTGGAGCAAGACTACAGGATTACATTTTAAATACAGTTAAATGAGATTCTGAATCTCTAGGTTAAAATGTCTTCCCATTTTTCTGAGTGAAAAAAAAATCTAGGCTTTAATTTTCTGATGAAAATTCATGAAGAAATAATGAAAAGCATGTTAGTTCAAAAGACACTGCTGGAAAATCCTTTCACTGGTACATTTCAGACAGTTGTAGTTTTAAACCATGGAAATGTGAAGGTGGAAATCTTGAGGCATGCAGTGCTGTGTGGTTTTCACTGATGTCATTCACAGTGCATCCATCAAGGACATGGATCAGAGAGCCTGAAACAATTTACTTTTCAGGAGCACCTTTCAGAATTGATTTCAGAAATCAATTTTAGAGTCATAGATTACCATGAGTTGGAAAGGACCCATAAGGATTACTGAATCCAACTAAGTGCCACCAAGGAGCTGTGCATGGCCAGGAGACTATGTGGACCACACTGCTCTCATTTTATTTAAGAAGTTAATTTGTGCAAATCATTTTAAATGTTTATTTGGTTTTAAATACCCATGATGAACACCCTTCATGAATAACAAAGGTTCCCCTTCTTAGTGAGCTTCTTTGTTGACAGCTGAACAATTATGAGAAATCTAAAAAGCTGACATTTAATGTCAATCTTAAAAGGGGGGAAAACAATATTCTTTCAATAAGGCCATAACCCCATAACCAGGCTAACTAAGGCTTGTCTCACCATTCAGCACTGATGAGTTCACACCAGACCTCAGACTGCATACCAACTCTTCTGCAGAATGATGGTACACACTGCATTGGAAAACTTACAGCAGAGCAAAAGATCCTGAAGAGGAATGCCATTTTGCTTAGCTTATTTGTTTCTCATACTTGGAGCTTATAGTAGCACACAGAATAAGTTGTAAATAATTAAAAGGAATCATGATAAATAGATGAAGAAAATTAATTTTTAAGTAACAAATGGATTTTTTACTGTTCACTGTGTTTCAGACATCAGGTCACCCAGTCAAGACAGATTTCCAAAAGTAGCTTTATTATGATCCTAAGCATTTTGCAAAATTAATAGCCTCTTTGCTATTCAACCAAGAAGGAATGGGTACTCCTCCTAAGGATGAATCTTAAAATGAATGGCAGAAGTGCCATTTACTTTCTTCTGATAATTAATCTGAAACAAGTCCCTAGTTCAAGATATTATTTCCTATTTGTACTATGTTCCCATAATAAATCATTAAGTAACATGTCAGATATTAATGTAAATTAAACACTGTATGACGTATATTGAGGCCAAAACTTCTTGATTTCTTTGACCAGTTAAGAATTTAACTTTAATATCCTTTTCATCTAAGATCAAAATCTGTCAGCATTCTCACCAATTATATAGAAATATATTAACAAGGACTTTTTTAATATGTGATTTTTTTTGTCTTTTTCTTTTTCCTTTTTTTTTTTTTTATCATTCTGAATACAAACACTTCACATTTGAGTAATGCTAAGCATCTTCTAGGGGACCATCTATTCTGTACTACAGTTGTTTTGTTTTGTTTTTTTTAAGTCACAGTTAATTCCTAAATTTGATTTTGGGGTTTTTAAAGCTTTGAATTTGCCAAATTGCTCTGATCAAAGAATGAAGTCTGAAACAGAGACAGCTGGAAAGTCTATGTAATTAGGCAGCATACCGGTTGTTGGTTAATTTGATCCACTAGTTACTACTTACTGTGGACCTCTGTCAGGGCATTTTGATAGAAATAAAGCAGTTAGAAGGTGATGTTAGTTCAGGAAATTGGATTAAAAAATGAAAATCTGAAAAAAAATATGAAAAAAAAATATATATTATATATATATATATATATATAAAACACATTCTTACTTCACCTTATCTTTTAGTATAAAAGACAAACAGATTAACAAGATTTTGAACTGCAAAATATCTGTACAAAGAAGTGACACTCAATAAAAGTAACACCATAAACAGTAAATACATTACATATGAATTTATATTTGTAATATATATTTGGCCAAGGTTAACGGTATGAGTTTCCGTAGGGCCAAGTGTCGGGTCCTGCATTTTGGTCACAACAACCCTAAGCGACCCTACAGGCTTGGGGAGGAGCAGCTGGAAAGCTGCCTGACAGAATGGGACCTTGGTGTTCTGATGGACAGTCAGATGAACATGAGCCAGCAGTGTGCCCAGGTGGCCAAGAAGGCCAATGGCATCTCGGCTTGTATCAGGAACGGTGTGGTGAGCAGGACGAGGGAAGTCATCCTGCCCTGTACTCAGCATTGGTGAGGCCTCACCTCAAGTACTGTGTTCAGTTTTGGGCACCTCAGTACAAGAAGGACATGGAGGTACTGGAGCAGGTCCAGACAAGGGCAACGAGGCTAGTGAAGGTCTTGGAAAATTAGAGGAGAGGCTGAGGGAGCTGGGGCTGTTTAGTTTGGGGAAGAGGAGGCTAAGGGGAGACGTTATTACTCTCTTCCAGTACCTGAAAGGTGCTTACAGTGAGAGCGGAGTAGGTCTCTTCTCAGTGGTGACAGGTGACAAGACGAGGGGAAATGGCCTCAAGTTGCGCCAAGGCAAGTTTAGGTTGGACGTTAGAAAACACTTCTCCACAGAAAGGGTGGTTAAACAATGGAATAGGCTCCCCAGGGAGGTGGTTGAGTCACCATCCCTGGATGTGTTTAAGAGCTGTTTGGATGTGGTGCTCAGGGACATGGTTTAGCTGAGGGTTGTTAGAGTTAGGGTACTATGGTTAGGCTGCGGTTGGACTTGATGATCTTTGACGTCCTTTCCAACCTGAGTAATTCTATGATTCTATGATTCTATGATTGTAGAGTATGTTAGCATATATGAGGAAGTCCTCCTAAAATAGCCCTCTGAACAATTACTGGAAAAATTTACAAGATGTTTATCAAATTACTTTATATTTTTATTTAATCATATAATTTTGATATATTGAATGGCTAAGGGACGAAGAAGCTGGATATTTGAGTTGTTCATTAGACAGTTTTTCTAATCAATATATGAATGAGCATTAGAGCTACCTCAGAGCACTTTTCTGTTTTTTTCAGCTAAGTAGCTTTAGTCAGGCTTATCTGAAAATCCTGCCTATCAAATGGACACTGTTGAACTGATATAAATTCTGTTCTCAAATAAAGAAATCAAAATGTTGAAAGATAGACAAAGATGTGCTTTTACCTATTTTCTTTTTTAACAAACGTAAATTGTTTCAAGGTACTATCCATGATACCATTCCTTATTTAAGATGTAATTAGATGTACTGTTTATAAGGTTCTAGTAATCAAGCAAATGCAGATTAAATGTGTTTGGCAGAAAAACATTCCTTCACTTCTAAAGCAAGTCATGTATATGTGAGGAGAAATAGAATTACAGTATAGTAACTCTTGGCATTCTGATTCTGTCATCAACCACAATCACAAAGCATTATTTCCCATGTAACTCTTCAAAAGTAAATGTATCTTACAGGATAAAATAAGGACTCGATATATAAATTTAAACTACACCACTTATATTTTCTACAGATATAATTATGAAAGATGTTAGATTTGGAGTAAAAGATTGTCAAGTTTTCATGTGACTTCCTATATTTTTACTGACAATTACTTGTTTTTCATTCTTCCACTTCAGATTTAAAAACGCTCATCTGACTTTTCTGTTTCTTTTCTGCTTCTCCTCTGTTTTCCACACTCTTCTTTTTATATATACTGTCTATTCTGCTGCTAGCAGGTACTTACAGAGGTCTTGGAGAGTTGAACAGTACACTATACATGCACATATTTTAATCCTATTTTTTACAAGCAAAGATTTGCTACTGCAATAGTCTTTACAGAGCAATGTAGCTGAAAGGATAGATGCACCAGAACGCATAAATATAAACAGATAATTGCAATAAATTTAGACAGAAATGTAACAGTCTATTCCTTTACCTCTCTTTTTTAATGGAACTGGTAATAGAAACAGTCTGAGACTATCAGTGTCAGAAAAGAGGCCTTAAGACTGTTTGCTGACCAAGTCAGAGGAACAACTTTTGACATTTTCAGTGTTGTATCAATTCAGTATCCTCCAAAGTTTTGCATCTCCCATGGGAGAGCTCTGTACTTCTATACATAACTGCACAATTGAGGGCAGCCATTACATACCAGGAAGCACTGAGCAACTTTTCAGAACAGAACCAAAGATTTCACTCACTCTTTCACTTCCAGCACTGTTACAGGAGTTGCAGGAGAATTGGAACTCCAAATAAATAGTAGGCAGTTACAAATTATATTAAACTGTTGTGCTGCTTATAAAGCTTAGCTTGTATTTATGACTAGAAGCAGGATTTCCAAACCATTACTTAGCATTCTAGGGAAGCGATTATCCCCTTGTATGAAGCACTGCTGAGACTGCACTTCAAATACTGTGTTCAGTTTCAGGCCTTTCACTGCAACAATATTGAGTTGCTTGAGCGTGTGCAAAGAGCAATGAAGCTGATGAAGCGACTGGAAAACAAAAGTTATGAGGAGAGGCTGGGGAACTGTGCTTGTTTAGTCCGGACAAGAAGAGGCTGAGGAGAGACCTCATTATTCTTCAGCTACCTACAGCAATTAGGTTTGTAGTCTCTATTCTCAGGTGACAAGTAATAGGAAACAAAGAAGCAGTCTCATGTTGTACCAAGAGAGGTTTAGATTGGGTATCAGGAAGAATTTCTTCACAGAAATGGTGGTCAAGCATTGGAAAATGCTTGATGGAAATGTATGGCAGTTGCCATCCCCATTCATGGATGTGTTTAAGAGATGTGTGGATTTGGCAGTACGGAATATGGCTTAGTGATGGGACTTAGTAGGTCAGGTTCATGGTTAGACTTGATAATATTAAAGGTCTTTTTGAACCTAAATGATTTTATGATTCTATTATTCCAAAAATATAGTAAAAAGTCAGCTGCAAAAGTTCCCAGCTAGCTTGCATATGCTATAAATGAAACTGGAAGCAATACACAGAAATTCATTACTCCTACTAAGATGTTCTCATTAAATGCTAGGCTTTCTATCTTATAAGACTAAGGCTCTCCAATGCCCAGAGTTCTCATCTGGGTTCTCATTTGGTGTCTCTATTTGATATTGTATTTCAGAAGATCGTGGTTTTAGTTTTTTTTGTACTAGACTAGAAGGCTCTGCATAAGAAAGATGCATATTGCTTATGTTAGTCAGTGACATATTTGAACTGTAGATGAGATGTAAGTGCCCTCATAAACCAAAAAACATACAATTTTTGTCAGCTATACAGCATCAGAGGTAATTTTTATGAAGTCACACATTTGCATGTATGTAAGAGTCACAGATTCAAATTCCCTGAAGACTCCTTACAATTTAGACTTCACCAGCTTTTTAAGAACAAAATCTAATATGATTTGTCACTGAAATGCAGATACATACACAATTGTAATTGGATATCCCCTTTCTCAATCTGTTGTCATCTGAAGCAGGAAAGAGACAACAGCAAAATCCAATCTTGCCAGCTTTCTCTACTCTAATTCATTGGCTTATTTTAGACAATTTTTCACAGAGTTTTGAAATGTAAACTAGTCTATACTTGATGACAAGTGGAAATATATAAAATGGACATCTGATTAAACATACAGTAAAAGTCAATTTATTTTAAAAGATTTCAGCTTAGTTCACAAGCATCTAAAGTTTGATTTAATGCATGACCTCTGTATTTTTCATAAGCCTTGATAAATCTGAATGCCAATTACCAAACAGATTATTCCATTATTGATAGAATCAGTTGTGTTTTATAAATATTGCTTTCTCTTGTGTAAAAAATAATTGGATCTAGTAGCCCTACTATAAATACAATGAATTATCTGTGATTAATGCATCATTCTTTCAATTCTTACCGTACTTCTGCCAAAACATAAGGGAGTGCTCAAACTATGTTACAAATACACAAATGCAAGGGAAGACAGTTCATCATAACGGAATTATTTTCTGTTTCATTTAAATGCATGTATATTGTTTTCCCTCCCAGCATCTCCATCTTGCAAGCCTATCTCCCTTTGCATCCACTACCCATTTTGCTAATGAATACAGAAATTCTCCCAGAATTATCTTAGCCTTCTCATGCATATTTTCTATATAGGCTATTTACCACAGAGCATAATTTCTTCAGCTGCCTGCCAAAGCTAACCTCAATTCCTTCCATTTTTGCTTACTAACATCACTCCTCTCCCCATCCCATCAAATCAATGCCATCAACAAATCTGAGATGCAAAACAACTATCATTTGATTGTTTTTGCTGGATTCCTGAGGATCCTGCTAACACTTTTTATAAATACAGACTATCCCTACTTGGTTTTGGAATATCTTGTACAACCAGACACCCTTATTTATTTCAACTATTAGTTTAGCACAATTACTCTTTATTTACTTATTTAAGCAAATTACAGAGGGTCCATTCCAAGAGAAGGTTTTAGTCACACTGAAACATTCCATATGTAAAAAAAAAAAAAATAGTATATTTACTGTATGAACTACTTGTAGTTCTCACATATGTAGTGATTTATATTTCTAGGTAGTACGAAGATACTCAGTAGCATATATTTGCATCCGTATGCATTAGAACAAGACATTTTTCTCTCCCTTAGAGACTGAGAAATAAACAACAGCCATCAAGATGGGTGAGAAACAGAACTCCAACATTCCTGACCTCACAGACTATTACCTTTTTACATGAGCAAATGTGAGCTATTTAACATAGGCATAACTAAAGTATATTTTATGTGCATAGGAATTCTTTCTGCTTCTACAAAGAATATTTATGACTATGCTCCAGGAAATTGTTCTTCTGTAATTTCTGAATGTAAAACTACTCTAACACATTTACATTTTGTAAATTGATAACATATGTTGTAATTTTATCTTCATAACTATTAAACAGCTTGAAACAGCTTGACAAAAAGCACTTTGTCTCCGTAACCACAGAGTCTCAACAACTGTTTTCACATATCTTGGAAATACCTCTATTGTTTGGGAACATCTATTTTTCATCAGTCATGTTACTTGCTATAGACTGCTTACCTGTGACTTTTGTTTCCTTTGGAATCACCTCTGAAATAAGAAATTCATTCTAGGACAGTGGATGAATTTTAATGTTAGCATGCTGGGACTTAGTCGCATGATTTTTATGGATATTAATGTGCACTAAATTCCTCATGTGATATAAGTACTGGTGCTTTTAGCAACACATGAACGGCATGGTACTTCTGAGCTGACAGGTTTGCTCATATCAAGTATATCAAGTACTTTAGCTTAGTCCAGGCTAAGAATAAGACAGAATATCTTTCATTGGCTGATAGGCATAAAGTGGTAACATTCAGATATTATCTAGAAATATTTATTTCTAATAGACTCTTAACAGTAGACTCATAAAAAAACAAAACAAAACAAAAAAACTGCTAAGTTCTATACACAGTTGTTCTAAGGCAGAACATTCTTGCAGTAATTTGGAAAAGTATTAGACATTTTCATCCAAAAACATGCTTTTTCACTGTAAAAGTGTAGCCTGTGTCATGACAGGGTAAAGCATTCACCTACTAAAGAGATCCCAGCACGTCTTGAAAGCCACGATCTTTTGTACAGTACAAAGTCTCTCAGATGTGCAGGAAATGAAAGCATACATCATGACAATGGCAATACTTGAACACTTTCATGCCACTGAAAGATACAAAACCTCTTGAAGTCACTGAAGCGTGGAAAAACTTGTAATAGCGTGACAAAGTCCTTCACCCCACCACCACACATTCTTCAGTCCATGATGCCGTTGTAAAATAGACAATAAAATAGAGGATGACACTTGTAGCCAGGAACCACTTGCAAATGTTTGCCAGCTCTTCGTTCTGACAAGCCAGGTCAATATGGAAGTAGAAAGTGAGAAAAGAAAGACACTGGTGAATGAAATGAAACAGGCTCCCACTGTAGGCAGGCTAGTTCTTACTTGCAGTAATAGAGTTTAGATCAATATAAATTTGTGGCTATGGAAGAGTTTAACTGTTTTACAACGTGATGTTTTCATCACACCAGCCAGCTAACAGTCTCTTTAAGATAGTCTAGACCTAGAAAAGTGAGATTCCTCCTCTTCTGTTATGGTTTATTCACTTTACTATATACAAGGATGCTTATTCACAACTGCTGTCCACATTTAGAATCTTTCACTCATCCCTATGCAGTGAAACCTCCATATGATGAAAGGGCTGTTATTTTTCTAAATTTGACAAATACTTTGCTTAGTACTATGCTGTTATATGAAGAAAGTGACATCACTTGACATCCTTTGCATTTATAATATTCTAGTTTGTGTCTATGTTGAAGTTAACACATTACATTGTAATGAAGGGAGAACTGTACTTCTAGACTATCCAAGAAGATATTGTGTTGACAATGAACAAAATATATTGAACAAATTCATATGGTGCATTCTAACAGATTATCCATTCCTAAAAACATCTGGTTTTGAACTCATCTTAATTTCTGGAGAAAAAAAAAAAAAAGAAAAAAGAAAGTTAAAATTGCATCTAATATATTTAAATAAAGTTCACAAGACATCAAACTGGAGTAGAAAAATCTGAAAAATTAGGTTAACTGCATCATGGAGCACTTGGTGAAGTATGCAACTAGCAGAAAGCCTTACATGGATGCAGTAATTTCTGAAACACCATTGAAGGAATACAGCACAAGTGACAAGCATGAGAGCATGGCTGAAAGTTTATGAAACGTGACTATTATTGAAGATTGCAGTACATGCACATGCTGCCTAACTTCCAGGCTCTCTGCAGATACACCAGCTCATGGAAATTTTAAGGAAGAATGTAAGAAAGAGTATAACCGTTGTGGTTTTCATTTTGACATGGGGTACTTTCCATGCAGAAAATAGATGGCCAATTCCTTATTACATGAAGGGGTTTCACCCTGCCTTTTATAAAGGAACTGCACAGTTTAATGATTCCATTTTATCACAGCTAAGAACCTCAGGTATTCTAGTGCTAGCATACTTTAAAATGAATTGCATGTACCTTACAAGCAATACTGATTTTGAACTGAACCTGTAACAGCCCCAGAAATTTCATTAAATGTGTAACGCATTTATTTTCCACACTTTAACATGGAACACTTAGCAAAAGGATGGCATACCATATGATCAAGAAACTGCAACTCGTCAGTTCAGTTATGACACGAAAGCACACTATATGGGATTTTGCCAGATAATGTAGGCAACTACAGATTATAAAAAGATTAAATGTAAGAGAGAAAATCCTGATTCTGCTATATAAAAGGAGGCTGTCTATTCAGCGATGTAAATGTGAGCATCCAGAGCCATTTAATTTGCATTACATATCCAAATCTTGTGCCAGGTATGTCAGAGAAAGGCAAGGAAACCTGGGTTTTTCTAAGAAGAAAATGGAGTCCATGTGGAATACCTTAGAGTATTTCAAACATCACTAAATGTCTGTGTTTATAAAACTGAGTTGGAGCTTGAATGCCTCCACTGGCTTCACTGAAGCTTTGATTTTATGCAATCAATGACAGTCTATGGGGCAGCAGACCAAGAACAGGCTAGGCTTCAGTTAGCAACTCCAGTGACTAACAATGACTTTCTTGTGACAAAGATGAATTGTATCTGTTATCTCCAACTTCCTTCTTGCCTTCAACACATTGTTCCTCCAATACTTAAAAACACTGAACCAGAAACTAAAGCTGGACAGTCAGAAACACAAGATCTTCAGGACATTGGTTGTTCAGCTGAACAGGTACTTGAGTGTGTCTGGAGAAGGACAGTCAAGTAAGATTAATGTCAAAGAATTAAAGAAGGCCAAGATTTGACTGGGTTTGCGCATTGAAATCCATTTTCCTCAAGGTACCTCCTCAGATTGTTATTTCTGTTCAGCTGTTATAGAGAACCTAAGTTCAGGTGGAAGGGCAGGTTGTTAATGCATGTCCCAGCCACTTGGCAGGAGCATCTCTTGATTCTCAGAGAATAAGCATGATCTCTTCTTACAAAGTGCTGAGTGTTCACTGTGCAAGTCCAAACTGGTTTTCCAAACATGAGTCACCCAGAAGGAAGTCAAATAAACAGCATGAAGAATGATAGAAAGCTGAGTGACAGAAATTCAACAAGCCTTTAGGAAAGTATCATTAAAATCATGAACAAGGCAATGTTTATTGCATCTCATGCAGAAGTGAAATAAACATACTTAGGAGAAAAAAAAAAAAAAAAGAAAAAGAGTACCTACCTATCTGTCAGAGAAGAAAGTAATTTCTGATGGCTAAAACTATTTCATTTCTTCTACAAGTCTGGATGCAGCCCATCAGGCTGCTCTGTCATATTTAGCAGCAAACCCACCACCCACAGACCACTGGTTTCAGTCAGAATGCTAAGGCACTTTTAATATATAAAAAAATAAATATTTGGGATTGTAGAGGAGGAGAAAATTTCACAGTCCCATAGTGAAAAATATTTTTGGGGGGAAAGAAATGCAGGCGTGGTCTTGCTTTTTAAAAATTATCAGAAATTTGAATTTCTGCATGTAAGAATTGGATAGGAAAAGATAAACTTGTAAAAGCAAAACTACTTAATTGCAAGATTATTTAATCCTTAAAGAAAAAAAAAAAAAGCTGCCTCTAGATGTAAGAATGCTGGAAAAATATAAAGAAATTACAAGAACTAATCCCAGATCACTCCCATTGTTGATACTGACTTCAGCATGACAGCTCCCAGAGCAACTCTCTCCCCCACTTCAAGTAGATATTTAATGCAGTCTTACATATGACGCTCACAGTGTCCCTCCCAAAGCTACTTTTGAGGGATTGTAAAGAAACAATTTTTTGAATGAAAAAAACACCACCCTTAGATGTATCTTAGCAGTACTAGTAAACACTATAAAAATCTTTTATTATAAATTATCGCTATTCAAAACAATGAGAAGGTTGCAACTGTAAACACACTTCTGCACCATTTCTACACCCTGTAATTATCTCGCACATTATAGTCACTAACAGCAGGAATTAAAAACTGGTATTACAAATTCAATGTCTGCTTTTGGAGATAGAAAGAATCCCTTGTAAACAAAGATCAGCAATATATTCCAGATAACACACTGCGTCTTGTATTGGAATAGCAGTGCTGCAAAATATGCTTTTCATTTAAAGATCTTTAAGCTTTCATGGCTATGATCTTCTTCCAAGGCAGAATTTCCAAAGAGGGTTTTGAGATACGTTTGCATAACAACTATGTGTTCACAATACTCTTAGGAAATTTCAAAAACTTATCTGTCAAGGAAATATTTTGTCTATTTCCTCTCAAAAACACTAATTCCCAGCAAAGCTCCAGTTAATAAAAGCAAGAAATATAATAAATAAATCTTTTAAAAAAAAGGGGGGGAGAGAAAAATATTCAGAAAAAAAAAAATAACATTTTCTTAACTGCATTTTAGAAAGCTGATGTAGTAACTAAAGGAATCAGACCTAAGAGAATAAATCTAGGGGACCTAATCAATTAGCTGTAGCTATGCAAGCAATAACATGTATGTAAATTGAGTTATATAACTACATAGGTGTCTACACAACAAGGATTACATGGGACACTTAGAACTGGACAATACTACTGATAAAGGAGATAAACACATGCTGAAAAAGCCAGTTTTTCATTCTAACTTAGCAGGTTGGCAGCAGCAGCATTAATGTAAGTATTTACATTTCAGGAGCTATATGATTTTATGCCTTCATTCCTTGAATTCAACATTAATGCAGCTTCTATCTGTTTTCTCTCTGAGTCTTAGTTCAAATTGCCTCTTAGCTGTTAAGCAGTTGGATGTTCCTGAGGAGTTTATATTAAGAAGCCACAACATTCCCCTTTTTCTATCTTGCTAAAAACACTCCTTAAGCTGTTAATAACTGCATGGCAAAATACAAACAGGTACTTACCATTACAGACAAGAAAGGAATAAATTCCATCCTAAGAGCCCAGAACTCTCATTGCCCTTACATTCAGGTTGATTGTCAGAGATTTGCAGTGCCATCCAATACATATGCAAGAAGGCCTGCAAACTTTTCTCCAAATGCAAAAGGAAAGACTCTTTAGAGTATAGCTTAACTATAAGAGCTATCAGTAGAAGAGTACTTGAAGTAGATGACTAAGGAGGTCTCTGCATTTAAATTTTATAAAAACATTAGGTGCATACACACCTAAACAAATCACAGCAAAGTGTTTTGGCATCAAGCTTCTTCTCAAGAAATATTTTGAGTAATCTAGGTGAATTTATTAACTCAAATTAAGCTGTGTTCATCTCATTATGATCTTCTATGCTTATAACATTTTTCTTTGATTTGTGAAATGCAAAATATTCCTATGATGTCAATCAATATTAATGACTAACGATATTAATGACTATTAAAAACAGCCCAACCAATCACTTCATTTTACAAAACTGTTTTCTTTCTATTTCTATATTTATATTTCTATAGGAAGCCCCATTCTTGTGTAAGGATGTGACACTTCTTCCTTAATTCATGTATTGCCTTCAAGTTCAAAGTACTTAAAATTGATCACAAACATGAAACCAGATTTGATGTATTCCCTATATTCTCCTCTACTCAGGACAATCAGATGTCTCTTTACTATTTTCTTCTCAGTTTCTAGTTGACAGATTTTTCAACTTTAATTGTCAATGTAAAAAACACATTATAGAATCATGAAGGTTGGAAAAAAACACTAAGATCATCTAGTCCAACCATCAATCCATCAATGACATCAAGTGTCATTTTCATCAGAAGTCCAAGCTAGTCCAAGCTTAGGAATTCCAACAGCTACCATATTTCCACTGTTAAATGGAGGAGTAAGCAACTCTTGTAGAACAATCTGTTAGGGAAGATTAAACAAATCCAAGGTCTTCAAAAAATTATGCATAAACTTCTTTCTCTTGTGAAGAAGTTGTTCCACTCTAGATGACATTTACCTTATGAATACCATCCACTGTATCTAAGCTTTTGTTGTCAGTAACCCAAAAAAATCCTTACCTCCAGCAGTACAAGGGAGGCATGGTGAAAAGCCTATAGAACAGCCTGTGAGTGTGCACAGGCAACTTTCTTACACTGCAATAATACACCACGTTATAAACAGCAAGATTAGAGAAAGATGTATTCTGAAATCTTGTATTTGCCTCAACTTCCAAAATATTCTTTTTTATCTGGGAAGTGTGATCTTTCAATTGAAATAATTCATTTTTCATTTCATGCTTACTGAAGAAATACTCTGAAGGGCTTATATATTGCTTCAGCTCCACTGAACAGCAGTATATTAATATCAAACTAGAAAGACTAGAAAGCAATAGAATCAGAGCTGTACAGAATCCTTCAAGAAAACATCAAACCAGGAAAATCTGAAGTGGAAGCACTGGAATTTTATAATTTCCTTGAAAAGCCATGAGAAGCACAACTGTACTACTTGGAGCAGAGGAAGAGGAAACTCCTCCAGAAAAGAATTTGATAACAGTTGAAACAACACACATTTCTGGACAAGGACATACATTGCATTAAGGAGCATCATGTAAGTCACTGCTGTGCCCAGTTATTCTCATCACATCACAGAAAAGGATAGGACACACAGTTCAATATTTCAAATGTAACAAGATCTTAAAATTGATCTGTTAATTGCTGATTCAGATTCTGAAAAATGGACAGCTCAAGTTCTCATTCGTAAGACAGAGAATACTGCAGATAAGTATTAAAATTCCTAATCTGCTGCACCTACTCTAACTTATTATTTATCTACTAGCTGACAATACTAAATACATAGTACAAAAAATTAAAGGCTTTTTTTTTTTTTTAAAGAATTACCCTAAATGCTACACAAACAGTTACAGTTGTCAAACTGATGATATCTATCGAATGCAAATTGCTTTTGACAGGACAGAAGTATTCTAGTAGATGAGGTTAACTATGTCAAACAGCAGTTTTCCCTTGTATTTTATATTCTACTATAAAACAACAGTAATCACAGAATCACAGAATGGCTTGGGCTGGAAGGGGCCTCAAAGATCATCTGGTCAAGGTTGCCAACTGCTAGATCAGAATTCTCAGGAACTGATCTAGCCTAGCCTTGAACATCTCCAGGGACTGGGCCTCCATAACCTCTCTGAGTAGACTGTTCCAGTGCATCACCACCTTCACTCACATCTGAGTGAAGAACTGCTTCCTAATATCTAACCTAAACCTTTTCTCTTTCAGTTTAAATCCATTCTCCCTTGTCCTGTCACTATATAACTGTGTAAAAAGTCAGTACCTCTCCTGCTTGTAAGTTCCTTTCAAGTGTTGGAAGATCGCAGTAAGGTCTGGAGCCTTCTCTTCTCTGAATTGAACAGTCCTAACTCCCTCAACTTTTCATCACAGGAGAGGTGCTCCATCTCTCTGACCATCTTTGTGTCCCTTCTCTGGACCCTCTCCAGCAGCTCTGCAATCCCCATTGTGCTGGGGGCCTCAGGTCTGGACGTAATACTCCAGATGGGCCCTCACAAGGGCAGAGTAGAGGGGAAAAATCACCTCCCTCTCTCTGCTGGTCAGCCCTCTTTTGATACAACCCTGAATACCATTGGCCCTCCAGGCTGCAAGAGCACACTGCTGGCTCATGTTCAGCTTTTCATTCATCAGGACCACAGGTCTTACTTGGAAGGGCTGCACTCAAAGGCATTCATCTCTTGGTCTGTACTCATATCTAGGATTGTCTCAACCCAAATTCAACACCTTGTACGTGGCCTTACTGAACCTCATTATATTCTCACAGGTCTACTTTTCAAGCCTGTCCAGGTCCCTCTTGATGGCATCCCTTCCCTCTATTGTATTCACTGCCCCAATCAGCTTAGTGCTACGTAAGAGAACAAGAAAGAATACTTGACTTGCATGCAAAGATCTTCTAATTATTAATCCCTGCTTACAAAGGAAGTTAAGGATTGTTTGGTCACTGCTCACTTAAATAGATAAACTCTTCTACTTAGTAGAAAACGCTGGATAATTAAGCTGCTTAACTCTTTTAAAACATACTCTTCCTGAAATTGAGGTAATGCCAAATACAAAGAGTTCATGTACTGAAGCTTCTATACACTGAATGGGAACGAGTATTGTTGGTAAGGTATAAATTTTTCCAAGCATTCACTGAGTCAGTCAGTTGTTTAACATCTTCTGTGCTTACATAGACTTTGAGGATGATATTGTCTCAGTCTTATTGACACAGGAAATAAAAGTTAAGTTTTCTTCCAATTCCAGATATTTGAACTGTTCATTAATTTTAAAGTAAGAAGAAATCAATACCAGACAATCTCATCTTTATATACCTACTATTAGGTTGCCTACTAATGTCAGCCTGCAGCCCAGAAGCTCTGTTTAATGTCTTTGATAAAGACTTACAGTTGATCGCAAAAAGAAATCTACTTACTGCTTGAAACATTGTTACTACTCTATGTCTAACTGACATTTAAAAACTATTAAAAAATAAGAAAACAGCATCCCCACATCTTGTATTTACTTCTTGATTTCAAATCAATGTAATCCTCCATTCCATTTTCCTTCCTCAAAGAGGAACCTATGAACCACAACTCTTGTCTGCACACAGGTACATCTTGATCATTCTTTCAAGAAATCTCAAATCTCTTCTTAGGTAAAAGACACCGATTTTATTTACGGCTTTCTGACAGACAAAAAAGTACATGGATTTATCCTTGAAAAAACAGTGTTCTTTCTTTCCCCTCTTCGAAACAGCTTCAGATTCTCTATAAAGCAAATGTTTACAGTCCTAGTTCTTCCATATACTTGTTTTCCTCAAAGCAAAATAAAGTGTCATAAACTGAATTGTTCCTCCTATTTCTTAGGAATCCTTAACTTCAATGAGTCTCCTGTGCTTGGAAAAGCTCTGTGCTTCTAGGTACAGGTGTATTGACATTAGCAATTTAGTCCAAATCAGAAGAGTATTTAAATGTGTTTCCTGATTTTACATATTAGTTCACATACTGAAGCAGACTACATGAATGGGACTTCTTTTTCTATTTGCAAGGGGAATCTCTCAATTTTTTTCAAGGAGGGAAAGAACAAGAAATGACACAAAGTTCTATGGTTTTGAAGCTCACAGTTAATTTCATCATTCCAGCAGGAATTCACATTAGTTACAGGACCAAAACAAGAACTATGGCTAACACATACCTTTCACTTGAAGTTGCCATCTTCAGCTACTCTGTAAAATATATATATTTTTAAAGAGTTTTCCTTCTATTTTTGCTGAATATTTCACTCTCAAGAGAACTATTGGCAACATAATGAATACCCGATATAAATTATATCTACCTATCCACATGTTTCAGTCATATCATTCAAATGTAAGTCTGTGTTTTCTTTTTTTAAAATCTAAGAACCCACTATCAGGCACATACATTTAATTAAAACAATACGAACAAGCAACAAGTTAAATGCACATCTTGAATTCAATTATGAAAGTTCCTTTATGAATCTGAATTTTGAATAAGCAGTTATGTACTTGTCATATTATAACAAGACTTTTAAAAAGAAATTCATTACACAGCTTGCAATATTTTTTTTTTCCTTTTAATAGGCATCTTTTATGTAGATACTCTATCACAATCATAATAATCACTTTATATTCCTTTAATCCATTCCTAGATAGCCTCAAATTATCTCATGTATAAAAAGGTTGGATAGAAAAATTTGTCTCAGGTTTATTAAATTGCTCCCCGACTCAGTTGTCCCAAGAAGAGAACTACCAATTACATGACCTTAACAGGTAGATAAACTATTTACAGACTATGATAATTGCATTGGAATCCACCTGTTCATGCACACACAGTGCAGAAGGTTTTAAGACTGTGAACACAATCCAGTGAAAATAAATGGTTTACATATAAAGCAGCTAATTTTTTAATGCTTATAACCATACTGAAGTATGCATCATCACTGAATCAAAAAGGGAAATACTGTTTGTGTGAGCAGAGAGTGTATGCAGCCTGAAGAAAAAAAAAAAAAAAAAAAAAGCAAGAAATTTATCTACACTTAAGTAGAAAAAAGCTTGATTAAGAGGTTAGAATTACATCACATTTGGTGAGGATGAAAAAAATATTCAATGTTTTCAATTTCTCGAAGTAGCTAAATGATATTTCATTTAGAACTGAAAATTGAGAACATATTTTAATATATCTTTTTATTATTCCACCAAACAGAAGTTTGAGAATGTTTTAAGCATGTGAAAATTGTAAAGGAAATTAAAATGCAACATGTTGTAAAGCTTAAGAAAAAAAAATAACCACCTGGGTAACATCTGTACTAACTCTGTACCAAAGGTATTAAATGTACATGTATTTATAAAGTGTAAATGGGAAACTAACATTTTTATCATTTTGAAAGGAATTGTATGATATCTGTACAGGTAGTGAACCCAGGAATTCTGAATGCAATTTCAGCTAGCACACAAAATTAACCTTTCGTATGCATGTCTTCATTTCCCCAGAGACAAATTTCCTGTCATATTTCACAAGCAATTTGGGCAATGCTCAGTGTTTTAGCCCATCTGAATTATGAATACACCTACACATTCCATAATGTAACTAAAGAATGTTTGCAATTCTTGGGCATGATGCAAATTTATTCTAAATAACTGTAAAAACCAATCAAGCATACAGGAATAAAGCATACTTACTGAAGCTAATCCCACACATTCTTTCTTCCACTGTCTCAATACATCAAACAGTAATTATCTCGTATTTAACATAATAGGACCTAGAATATTTAGCCTGAGAGTACTCAAACCAGTTAAATATAGATAAACATCTATGATATAGAAGGAAAAAACAGCTTTCTTTTTAAAGGTCACTGACTAGTAATTATTTCGCTGATGGCAAAAAAGCAACAAACCAGAACTATTACCACATGGGTTATGACTGAACTTAACCACAGTATCTTTTTACTATGGCAAGTTGATCCATGCAATCACAGAATGGTTTGGGTTGGAAGAGACCTTTAAGATGACCTAGTTCCAAAACCCTGACTTAGACAGCAACATCTCCTACAAGACCAGGTTGCTCAGAGCTCCATCCAGCCTGGCTTTGAACACTTCCAGTAAAGAATTTCACCCTAATATCCAGTCTATATGTACCCTCTTCCAGTTTAAAACCATTTTCCCTTGTCCTGTTGCTACACACACTAATAAAAGTCCCTCCCCACCTTTCCTTTAGGCCCTCTTCAGATACTGGAAGACCACTATAAGGTGCCCCCAGAGCCATCTCCAGGCTGAAGAGCCTCAGCTCTCTCATCCTGTTCCCATAGGGAAGGTGCTCCAGCCCTCTGATCATCTTCATGGCCCTCCTCTGGACCTGCTCCAACAACACCATGTACTTCTTGTGTTGGGGGCCCCAGAACTGGATGCAGTATACCATATGGGGGTCTCATGACAGCAGAGAGGCAGAATCACCTCCCTTGGCCTGCTGATCACACTTCTCTTGATGCAACCCAGGATTTGATTGGCCTTCTGGGCTGCAAGTGCACTTTGCCAGCTTGTGCTGAGCCTTTCATTACTTTCTCCTGCTTCTGTGTTTGGGATTTCCACTACCCAGATGCAGAACCTTGCACTTGGTGTTGCTGACCTTCACAAGGCTGGAATGGACCCACCTCTCAAGCCTGTCCAGGTACCTTCCCTCTGGTGTGTTGATTGCACCACTCTGCTTGGTGCCATCTGCAAACTTGCAGTTCAAATTAAAATGTTGATTCCTAATGTTTTAAGGGGGGGGGGGGGGAGCTTATATTTTAATTTGCTTTGTGAGAACAAAGGGAACCAAAGTGAGAATGGAGGGAAAGGAGACTGGATATGATAGCTGTAACAGGAATGCTATTAATCTTGATCTGAGATACTTATTTGGTTCCTATTCATACACTTCAGTGATTTCCAGTCCCTACACTATTCCGCTATGCTATAAAGAGAAACAAGATGATCTTGAAAAAAAGGTGGAAAGATTCATTTCCCATAAATACTAATACAGCATGCTAGTCACTTTATTCCTCAGCCTCATGTTAGTAAGTACTTCCAACTTCAGCCTACTTTTTCCTGAAAATGTCACTGAAAATGTTTATAAGCCTTGCACTGACTGTGAACTTTTGAGAGGGATTTAGTGGCAGAGCATGAATGAAAAATTCACATGGAATTTCCATTCTGCAGACTTTTCTACCAGACAGTTGACTGCACATATTTACTGTGAAAGCGTGAAGTTGTTCATGGAATTATGAGACTTGTTTGAATTAGGTAATTAAAATTATCCAAAATTTTAAATACCAGAATAGACACTTTCCTGAATATTATCAACTTATTATTTAACATAGTGGATGCACTTACTAAATAATAATTAGTCCTTGACAACATAAAATTACATATATATATACAACATAAGAATAAAAAATAAGATATTTCAGTTTTCCATTAATTCTGATTTGTAACATTTGATATTCAATATTGTTCATATTGTTACAGGTCAATATGCACACTTAAACAAATCTTTTTTTTTAAACAAAATAATACATAAATAAAATGTTATTTTTCACCTGTGCGTTAGTAAATATATCACCTGGAAACTTAGCAATAAAAAAGTTATATAGTAATGGTTATTCTTCCTCAAATAATTAATTCCATCAGCAGGATAACTGCCTTGCTTCCTCACACTGGTTTGAGTTTTCTCCCAGTAGTGAGGTGCCTCAATACAAAGATTTTAGCAGGGCTGATTCTTTTCCCCCATTGAATCTGGAAGGTGCTTTGGTCTCTCTGTCAAGCATTTTGTGCCTCTCTGTGATGGTCAAAGCCAAATTTGTAAAATCCTAACTCTCCCAGCCCACTAGGAGCTTTTGATGAGGAAATAAAATACCATGCAATGCTTAAACTGCCTCTTAGCTGTGATCATGTTGGCTATTCTGTCCAGTAAAACATCCAGAATTACCCTGTAGAGTACCAGGACTATACAAAGAACTGAGTTTCCATAACATATTCCATCGATTGGATCAGACAAATCATTGTTGATTGGGTGATCCTTAGTTCTAACCAAAGCACTATAAACTGTTACTAAAAATACTGAATAGTGGCCTTGTATGCCACTATGCCACAAAAAATAAGCTTTTTTATTTTTATTAATCTATGTGAACATAACATTCCATTATTTTCTGTGCTGTAATAAATATGCCTTTATTTCATTTGTCGGTTTCACTCCCAAAGAATTCAGGGACAAAAGGTTGACAAGCCTGTTTACATGAACAGCAATGCAACTCCTCCTACACTGCATGTCTGGAGAATGCCATGGCTTTGAAATGGTTGCATTCTGTATTCCAGTCTCTTCCACAAAGCCACAGTTCTAAGTCATTGCAATCTGCAGTGTTGGGTCTGTATCATTTGAGCTGGTGAGAGCTATGAAACAAGTGGCTAATAGAAATTAGAAGCTTATCCAATGATTAGAATTACACAGCTGCATTCCAGGGCTGTGCATGAGTGCACACCCATGCCCTTGAGTCAGAAATTCCCCAGTGATCCAGGAGGCCCCAGCTAGATAAGAAATGGACTGCTCTGCAACATCATACCAACTAAAGCTAAGATGGCTGGCTGAGCTACTGGCCTCCTTTTCAGCAGCATATGTAATTGATGCAGGAATCTGTGGGAGGGAACTTCAGGCCTTCCCCAGAGGATCTCCTGCTGTGTATAAACACATTTGTATGTTTCAGTTGTAGATCCATGCCAGAAACTCCCCAGGCAGGTTCTGCTGCAAAACTGATCAAAGTGTACATAGATACATGAAACAGTCAATACAAACCTTTCCTAATGATGCAGTCACATGACTGACAGACTTCTGTATGCAGTTAAGAGAAGTTCTGCTAATTAGTGGCTATTAATTGCATATATACTGAAGCAGTCACATAGGAGCAAAGGCCAGCTATGTTACAGAAATTCTGTAAATCAAGTTCAGTTCTTTTTCCCAGTGCAGCTGGATGCATCCCTGCAAGGCTACTCATGATGAAGACTCCTTTTGCCAGCAACTAGCCACAGGGTTTCAGAGCTAATGTCCCACACGTGAACATTACCCAGTGCTGAACTCCCACAACCTTGTCAGCTTTTGACAGTTTGTAAGTGTCCGTGTAACAACAGCCAGGTACTCAGTGTGTATACAACAGTTACATTTTTCTTATAAAAAAGATCCACGTCTTTTCACCCTGATCTAAATTTTTCCTTTTCAAAATATCTTATGAAGTACATCCACCCACAGTGTTTCAGCAAGTAGGAAAGTGGTGCAGCAGCCTAGCATCTAGCGGTAACACAGCTATCAGAATATAATGTTCATAGTGCTGCTATGAAGTAAGCTCTGTAGGTTGTAATTATTGAAGAGCCAGGCAGCATGTGCTATAGAAGTAAACACATTTCATAACTGATGGAAAGTTCCACTGGAAAGCACTAGTAGCTGATGAGCAAGTCAAACTCAGCAGGTTACCAATCTTTCCTGTCTGCCTAGTGGTTTGCCTACCACCTGGAGTCCTATTAATGAATAAAAGGCCATTCAAATGAGTAAGGACTGAGGAGGAGGTCAGGATCAGCCAAGAATTGGTTGCAACAGATTATTAAATATCATGAGTCAAATCTATAAACGGTTTTCTGCAAGAGCTGTAATGAAAACTCCCTTGGTGAATGCCTTTAGCGTGTTAGACATATGTCTAAGGAGTGAAGTTGTATTGTTCTGGCTGTTGTGTCCTATCTTTGTGCTCACAATGCAACTGATCACCAGAGCTGGTATGGGGAAGGAAGCTTTCCTAGCATCTAACTAGAATTAGTTAATGTGGGTGGGGTGGAGAAGGAGGAAGGGAACTCAGTCTCCTCAGCATTCAACTAGGACTACAAGGTTCTATCAACTCATCTCAGTGATTTCTTGAGTCTTAATTTACATTAGATACTTAGCTCATATCTGTGTTCCCCTCCGGTATTCAGTATAATCTGTTCCAAAGACTTCAGTTGAAATAAAATTTGAATTTAATTTAACTACAGATAGAGAAGGCTTAACAATCTAATATTACATAGATCTATGCTCATACATAACTATAAATACATACTCACATACATACACACATGTACAAACATGAACCAATGCCTTAAACTCTTAAACAGCACTTCCATATAGGGGGAAAGAACATATTATGCCATGAATATCTTATATTTAACCTTCTACACTGCACTCAAAATGTGCTGATTAGAGACACCCACTATCCATTTTACCCCGTTCCTAATGAAAACAAGCCCTGCATTCAAAGCTATTTTTACTCTTCAGATTTGCATAATATAGCTGTGCTCTGACTCAGATTTCTGCAGATGAAGTGACTTTTTCCTTCTTCATAAAATTTTCTAATTTGAGGTCTAACCAGTAAGATGATTCAAAGACAGTTTTCAGATCCCAGCGCAATTATTCTTCTTAGTTAGCAAAAATTAATAAAACTGAATTACAGAGCTATAACTCTAGCCAGTTCATTCTGCTTCATAAGTATAATGTACGTTTCTAGCACGGGTTCTCATAAAACCTTCTCATGAAAGAGATCCAAAGAGAAGACCACTTGAATATACAAATTTTCAACAAAACTGACAATATAATTACTTTCTTTTAATTAAATCTCCTTATTCTTAAAGGCCCATGAGAGATAAACTTCAAAGCAAGATAATGCATCTGTTATTCTTCTGTACATACATACATTAAAATACTGAACACAGATAAGAACACTGCTTAGCAGATAAGATCCCAATTTGCAAAGACAGAGAAATCAAATCCCTCTTTTTATCTGCATAAGTTTTCTTATGTGACAACACTCATTCTTTCATCCCTAATTCTATTAAAAACAGGACAGCAGAAAGGAGGATGATCAAACACTATCTTAACAGAAATTGATATAGTAGAAAACTCACGCAGGGAAATTCTATCTAAGGCTACTAAATTCAGAAATAGTATATTTGGCTCAAGAAGTCCTGAGCAAAAATAGCTGAATCATAGAATCTTTTGAGTTGGAAGGGACCCTTTAAAAGTCATCTAGTTTAACTCCCCTGAAACAGGGCCACCTACAGCTCAATCAGGGTGTTCAGAGACCCATCCAGCCTGACTTTGAGCATCTCCACAGACGGGCAATGTGTTCAGTCCCTCACCACACTTCCTGTGAAAAACTTCCTTCCTTATATCCAATCTAACTCTCCCCTCTTATTTTGAAACTGTTTCTCTTTGTCCTATCACTCCATAACATGAGCACTTGCAAGCTATCAGAAAAGTACGTATATGTGGTTACCCAGTTCTGTGCTCTGCGTTAGCATTAAATCTTTGAACCAACATAACACTTATATCCTTTTTATTTGATGATTTAGAGATATCTACTCAAGCTCACAAAAAAAAAAAAAAAAAACAGGAAAAAAAATCGGCCCTGATAGTTTTCAGAGTACTTTCAACTCTTCCTTATTAAACAGTAAAAAGATTGAGTAAAAAGATTTTCATTACAGCTCAGGAAGCAGTATAAGAGAATCTGATTTCACTTACAATCAGCATTCAGTATTTTAACAGCAGTTTCAATAACACTTTCATGTCATTGATCTGTTCATTTGAAAATCTATGTTGTTTCAGCACCATATAATTTCTTAGAATCACAAAATCACAGAATATCCTGATCTAGAAGATACCCACAAGGATAATTCCAGCTTCTGGCTCCACACAGGACCACCGAAAATTCAAACCCTACGTCTGAGGGCATTGTCTAAATGCTTCTTGAACTCTGGCAGCTTCGTGAGCCTGTTCCAACCACTGTTCATTATAGAATAACTTAAAGATTAATCCAATTTCTTATGTTGATGTTAACAGAAATCAGAACACATTAGAAATAACTTGAAAATATAATCAGTTTAAGTGAATTAAGTTGTTTAATGATAGTTTTTCATTATTTAGTGCCTACCATGCTAGTGTTAATTTGAGGAGGAAAGCATATCCTGATAAATAATGAAAAATATTTGCTTTAGCTAATTACTAAGCTGATATGTTGCATAATACAGCGATGTATCCTACAGATTACTTATCATTTGTTCATGTAGAAAACAACAAAAGTTTTCCATTATGGTAAAGTACATAGCAGTTTTCTAGTTATCAGAAACATTTAATTTCCGCCCCATTAAATTAAGGATACTGTTGAGGTATATCACTCTAGGATTATCTTAGTGAAGTTGAAAGATTCTTGAATGTTTCCCAGCTATTAAAAGTCTAATATTAATGTTAGATGAGATCGAAATTCTAAAGTTCTCTGAAGATGGTGGATTCATATCCAGTGTCTGAATAATAATTATAGATAAATTAATAAAATTTAAGCCACGTCTAAAACTTAACTTCAGGATGTGTTATCAGAACATTACTTTGATCTGTACAAACCACATAATCATAAGAATTTCAGTTTGGCTTTACAAACTGCTCAAGTATTACTTGAATATATCCAACAAAAGCTGTTAAGCAGAAGTAAAAAAAATTAGGTCAAATGTCTTATTATTAATAAGATTGACTATCACAAAATAACATAGGTAACCAAATGGTCCCCTCTTTACACTTTGTTTCCCTCACATTTGTTTGGAAATAAGGCAGTGAGGGCTGCAGTGCAATCTTCCAGTGACACTTTCTAGAACAGCTAAGGGGAATTTGGGTGGCTCTTCAGTATCCAGACAAATAATTTATAGAAAATGTCATCAGTGTACCAGCTGAAGGCATCTCATTATATATTTTATTATAGTATCATTGTATTCCCACATCTGTAAAGTGAATTTTCTTTGCATAGGAAATTGGCAGATAACCCAATAATCTGAAAGAAAATTGTTTAGTTGTGTGATATTTCTGCAGAAGTGCAACGTGTTGGATTACTGCACTATTATAAGTGGAAGATAATGTCTTTACTGGGTGTCTGGAAAGAAAGAGGGATAAGAGCTAATCAAACGGATTAATGCTTAGCTACTGTCTGTGGTAATTACTGGCACAACATTCAATATTAACTCTTTCCCTGTATAATCTGAATCACAGTGCACATTTAATGTTTGTTTGTTTGTTTGTTTGTTTGTTTGTTTATTTATCCCTTAAGCAATTTCCTCTGAATTCACTATTTTGAAGAGATGACATTCTTATAATAAGAATGCATTAGCTATCATAGTGGGAAACACAACTCCTGCAACAACAACAAAGAAAACAAAGGGGGAAAAAAAAGAACACTGAATTAAGCAAAGATGGATGTGCAACAAAGGCAGAACTATCACTTCACAAGTTGTCCTTGACAATTTGTCCACAACAATAAAAGCCCAGCACTGAGATTGTAACAGGAAACCAGGGCAGCTTTCATAGTTTTCCAAACACAGAGTAGATAAACAAAGGAAAATGTATGGCAGCTACTATCTTCTTGTAGATCACAAGGAATAGACTTAGGAATACACAAGAAAAAGGAATAAAGGGTATATTATGATATAACACTTAGTTAAAGTCTGAAATACAGCTGTATAATTTTTATCTTTATTAGGTTTTCTTTTTTAAATACCATTTTAAACAAGCTTATATTACTTGAGTTTTACAATATGTTCACAATTATATTTTTGGCCACGTCTGCCACAAAAGTATCAAATGAACAATCTATCAAGCTGAATTTTATTTTCACAATCTATTTTTAAGGGAGGTCACCTATTCTCATTATCCATAGCAGAATTGTATTCCTTTCCTCTGTTTTGAAAGATTAAGGAAAATATTAATTTTATTCGTTTTGGCTGTGTATCATCAGGTATAAAAACAATTTACTTTTCGTAGCAAGATAGGCTTCTAGACTTCCTGTCATACAGTTATCAACCTGGAAGGGAGGCTGTTTAAGATATTTTTTTTTCTGTGCCAGCGAAAGCTCAGTAAGAACCCAACAGCTTTACTACCAACTGCTACTAGATCAAGCTGAACATTAAACAGATGGAAACTATTACTAATAAAATTGTTTACTAGCTAGTTGTTCAAAGAACCCTGTTGAATCCAACCATGTTGCAGGTTTATTGTAAAAGATAATGAGAACAAGAGGATTGTTGTCTTCAGTAACAGTCTTCTAAATAAATCAAAGTTCAAAGGGGCAGAAAGGCAGTCTTGCTCAGTAAGACATCGGTGACTAAAAGTTTGAGTCAGCCCATGAATTAGTAAGGTCTGTTCTGAAAACTGCAACTTCAAAATTACTTCAAAGAATTTGTGTATGTAAAATATCTCCTTAAATAAATCATAAATTGTATTATTTTGTGTGGTAGTGAATCAACGTGTATTTTTGCTGAAAAAAGAAATTTAAATTGATAAACTAGATGCAATTCTGAATACATTTCGAGTTCTGTTGCATCTTTTCATAACATATTATGTTTTCCAATGTCAACTTCTGGCTGTGACATTTTTTAGCATATTCATAAGAAAAATGTAAATATCTAAAATTCAGAAAACAGCATTTCCACTCAAAAAATAGCAAATATATAAATGTCTGTGTGTTGATTTTCTCCATAAAAGCATATCAAATCATTAAATGGTATTATGACTCCAAACATGTTGACACAATCACTGAAACCAGACCTTAAATGAATATGATTTTATTTTTATTACTCGGACCTAAAACTATGGGGTTTTTTTATTCTATTATTTGCAAGATTTGCAGACATGATAACTGAATTATACAAATGAGCAGCTATGACTCCTTTAGACTGGTTGTCTAGAATACAGCTAAATAAAATGAATTAAAAGGGAAAGACAGGCTGGTGAGAAAACAAAGAGCCTAACTCGAACAGACAATTTGAATGTGAGGGGGAAAAAGAAACAAACAATCCTTTATGGAATAAACTGGTAATATTTAGATGGCACTAGATCTTCCTTTTCATGACAAGATAAACACAGTGCAGATGAAATTTAGCAAAATCACTCCTCCACAGAAGCAGTGGAGGAAAGGTTCCTTTGCACATGCAAGGAGATGGAAGAATACTATGAAACTGTACATAGAGATAAACTCACAGCTCTGTGTGAACTTGCCTTAAGTTTTCCATTTCAAGGAGGCTTCAAAAATGAGTTTTCAGCACTGCTGCAGCCTTTGCAGTTACAGCTAGTGTGGTACGTTACTTCTTGTGTGCATGCATCAGCTGTTACTTTGATCAGTGCTAAAGAACTCCAAAGCTAAAAGCAGAACCTGCAGTACCTTTGGTCAAGGGAGACAAACCTCATTTACAGCAGCAGAATTTAGTTCACTTCCTTATTGCTAGTGAGCAGTTATAATGTTATAATGTACATAATTAGTTATAATGTACATTTACCAATAGTTATAATGTACATTTACCAAGGGGCTACGTATGCATCTTTCTCAGACAGGATGTAGAGAGATGCTCCATAGTGAGTATCAGTGAGCCCCCTGAAGTACTGTCACAATGCCTTTTCTCAATTTCTCAATCAATTTTGCAATTTCTCAATCAGATGTACTTTCCTTATCTAGTTCACATGTAGAGAAAAAGTGAAAGAAGGATACATGTCACCACATCAACTCAAGCTTTATATACTTATTTGATGGCCTTTCTTTAACCTCTGCAGTACAAATTAAAAAGAAATCCACAAAATAAGATTTTCTATTTGGGCTTTACCATTGAAAGTATATGACTTAATAAGCTTTATTTTCATAAATGCACTGAGCCTTTTGGATACAAAAAGCACCTGAGAAGTAAACAGTTTAAATCAGTTACTATATATATATACACATATGATCTGAATATTCATTTCATATTATTAAACTAAAATATCTTAACTCAAACCCCAAGTACTGTTACAATGATAATCAACAATAATTAAAAGCCAAAAGATCTTTCTCTCACATAAGCAAAAATTATTTCCCAAAATAAGTTTACCTAGAGAAACCGAGGATTCATTCCATTTGGTTTTAGCTGTCTAAAAATTAGGATTAAATGAAGATGATTAATTCACTGACTGCAGTGGGAGTCCTGATGACCACCTTGTTCTAAAAGCTTCAAGTGATACCTAACAAAGGTACTGAAAATAGTCAGTGGAAAAAAATAGGAGCGTGATTCATCACACTGTAGCTCTTGACAAAGGTTTCTACAAGACTAAGTCCTAGTCTTAAGCTTTAGATGGTTAAAGATAGACTCGTTAAAGCCTATCTAAATCATTTAAATCCCACCTAAAAGCTATTCAAATCCACATATGCCCCTCACATGCACAAACTTGCTCTGAAGAGTTGAAGAACTCAGAACAGGAAGTCAGCTTGTATCACTGTAACAACTGCAGCCACACAGTCTGTCGATGAACTTGAACAACATAAATACATGTTAAAATATGCTTCAAAACAAATGCAGTTGTGTTACTGAATTGTAATCTAACAACTGGCAAGAAAAGCAAATCTACCTCAGATTCATACCCTCAATTCACCGGTATTGAATGGCAATGAAACTTACAGGTAGTTTCTTCTATAGTTACTTCTACAATAAACTTCAGTGTTATTTAGGTGAACATTCTCAGAAAAGCTTAAAAACTGGTACGTTTGTAAAAAGAAATGGGTTTGGTTATCTTTTCTTGTACCAGATATCATCTCTCCCTGACAATGAACAGCCATGCCATGAAGCTCTTCAGGCTACATTCCCATTAAAACCAAATTAATAGCCTTGATTAGACAATGCAGAGGGTGCAACATCACTGGCATAAGCAGCTTCTCACTTCCTCCCAATGTAGTTACCTTTTCTTTCACCATTTTCCATTTTCATCATAGTAATTCCCTGATGCTGTTCATGCTGCAGACCCCCAAACTGCTATGACTGCATAAAATGATCAGTGAGCTGAAGCACTGGAGTTTCTATACCAGGCTAATTATGAGTGCCATTCTTTAGGTTCTTCATGCACACAGCCATAGTGTTGCAGGTTAAATTTTATTAATTTTATAAAATCTTCACAACAGATTCCTTAATCCCTAATGCAAGACATTTTCCTCCTGATCTCCTCACTGACACAAAAGCAAGATGGTAGCAATTTGGAGAAAATTTTGCTACCACACCTCAGATTTAGTACTGCCTTAAGATACAATAAATGATTTTGCAAGGAAGCTTTGATCAAGGAATACAAACTAAATTCAAATATTGTCCTATTGTTGACTGTGGCAAACAGAATATTCACATAAGCCAAAATGCCCACTGACAATATTCATGATAAAATTATGCTTTTATGAAATGGGCATTTCAAAGTTTTCAGATCTGCTGTAGTGCATATTCTCCTTTCTTCGTGAACCTGCGGAAACTTGTAACCAACAGGTAGCTGAAGCTAAAACTATACTGCAAGATACAGCTGGCATCAGCATCCTTCTCCAGAGCTCTGCCCAATTACTAAAACACTACTGATGGAAGTTACCACTCAGATCTGCCTAATGCAATAATATATATCTATGAAGGAATTTCAGAACAGTAATTTGGCACTAGAGAAAGTCTTTTAAGCACTGATGTTTTCCTGGTAAAGGCAATCAGCATATGTTTTCAAGTGTCTAATTTGCCTGTGGATGTATAATCTGTGACTTTATTTTGCATAATCCTTCATCCCAGCCCCCTTTTGGAGATATAATCCTATAAACCACAAGAAAGGTTCAACACATGTCAAAAATATATCAGTAATTTTACTCTTGTGAGTAATGTCAAGATGAATAAACAGCACAGTGAAACTCTGACAGTACACATAATCTTCCAGCAGCACTGTTGTAGCATGACACATTTTAAACATTTCTAAAGGAACAATTACAGAGAAACCACACTTGAAAGGCTTCTGTTTATTAAGTTCCCTGTCTTCCATCCCCTTGCACCTGCCCTCATCGCTCCCAGCATACCTTCACCCTGCAAAACTCATCTTCCTCCTAGATAACCACTTGAAAGTGCAATTCAGATGGTTAATTTGAGAAATCCTTCTCTTCCAACTACCTGACAGGGCACTGCTTTTTTGCTTGCTTTTTTTCAAACAGCTCCTTACGTGTGCAGAGGTTAGCTGCAGTGAAACATTACAGAAAATGAACCTCAAACTATGATTATGTGGTGACTCCTATTCCTCTTTTTTTTTCCTTTTTTTTTTTTTTTTTTAATAGCAGAGGGTAATAAAACCAATTTTGATGAACAAAAAATATGCTTTTCTTTATATTCCTCAGAAGCATAAATAATACTGCCTTGTTCTGTTTGGTCCCAAGATCTTTTATACCGAATATAGTCAGGGACAAATTTGACTCTATATATTTTTAAATGCATTTCAGTAGTTTGCTTCGTTATTATTTAGAGGAACTCAATGAACAGCAACAGAACTGCATGATGTTGTACCACATGGTGCCAGCTGCTGGCTGATACTGGCTCACACCGTTACACAATATTATCAGATGGTTGTCTCTAACATGTAGTGGAAGTCATTCTGGCTCTCATCCAAACTTTAATAAGGACTTTAACCTTCTAGACAGCACTGACTGCTGTTAGCAAGAAAGAGCCTGCTGGAGTCCCTCTAATTTAGACACATAATGTTGTATAGCTGCTTTTAGGGAGTGAAGATCCTAAGGCTATTTCTCATTTAAAGAGACTGCATAGACAATTAATATGGGAATCGGAATGAAAAACACTCCAAGTCGTCCTCAGGAAGGATATGGATTATACATTTGTATCCCAAAAGAACTACAGAATTGTCATTACCCAGAAGAAATCAGTGCTGCTATTCAGTAACAACATAGAAATGATATGTCTAAATGGATTATTTTCCCCACTCTAACTAGTAAAGCAGTATGTTTGGATTCATATTGTACTTATTATGAGACAAAACTGATCCAAAGGCTATCTACCTATAATAATGCTCCATCTCTGCCTCGGTGCTCCTCAGTGTCAACATGTCGGGGCTAGAGATGGCTTGCTCTGTACCTGACACTTGCCAGTTTCATTTCAACTAGGTGTGAATGCCATTCACTATTTATCCAGCACATACTTTGTAGGAAATGCAATATCTATGTTAACCACGATATCTAGCAATGTTTTAGTTCCGGCACATCAGCATGCCTGAGAACGTATTTCACTCATTTGCAAAATCCTTCTTCGTAGTCAAGAACAAGGCTAGCCATTCAGTTTTTATTTCAAAACTGAGAAACAGTTGCTTCTAGTCCCTCCTATAGGACCTCAAGTCTTCTACAAACTGGTGCGAAGCACTGAATAACAGTTCTGTGAATTTTGGGAAACTCCTGGGATGGAAGCTGACACTGAATGGAGCCAACCAGAGAATAGATAAATATAAAGCAACAGGTTTGTTTTCAGACCAGGGTACTTCATCTAGAAAGGAACATCCATCATAGTGGAGATCTTAAATTTTATCACTGCAATAAGGCCAACACAAATACCTTGACAGTGAGCTGATTGATAAAATACAAATACAAAATTTTAGAACTGAACTACAGCATTAAAGGCTGTGATTTTTTAATATTTGAGGGTTTACAGGAGTATTTTTGTCATACTGACCTCTAAATAGAGTGACAATTTCAATAATCTCTGCATTAAAATTAAACATACTCAATTTTTATCTTAACATTTGTCCATGATTTAAAAGATAGATCTGTTTGCCTTACAGATTTCCTGAAAACTCCCAAAGAGACTGAAAACCCAAAAAAAACTCCCAAAGAGACTCCCAAAGAGACTGAAACATAGTGGCTCTGGGCCACTATGCCTCTCACCAGTAATGTCCAAGAAAAGACAGGCAGTAAGCTGCAGGGTGCTGTCTGCTCTCTGCATCTGACTAGACTGGGAGCAGCCAATGTATTCTGAGGGAAATGTTTATCTTCAACAACCTTGGGCCATGGTATTCTTGATAATCAACATGACTGAGAGGATCACTTCGACATCAAAGTTTTTTGGAAGATGTTTTCTACGAATCTGCAAAAATATTTCTGTAGCATTTTTGGAAGAGTTTAGCATACAGTTTTCCTGAGGGGAATGAGGCTTTGTTAGATTAAAAAAAAGTCTGCGTAGTTGAAAGGTCACATGAGCATCAGACATCTGACAGAAAGGATGATGATCCTCCACAAGGCTCCCTGGATTCCACACTGCGCACACTGAGTTAATTATGAAGAAATACACCAAATTATATCCTGCACAAAACCTCAGAGTCACGTGCAATACCAAAGCACTGAAGAAACACATTCATTTGCTACAGAATTATCTGATTTGAAACCTATATTGGCAGCAAGGAGATAAATATGACAATATCACATAGTCTGACCTCAAGCTATAGCCAGTCTTCAGAGCACAATATGTTTGAGAGCAAAGCTGCAGCATTTTACAGAGACTTCACATTTGATAGCTTAAATCATTGTAAAATTCCTACACAGCTGGACAAAATGTAGTGGATAAGAGCTGAAAATTTCCCTTCCATGAAGTACACTTTCTCTTCCTTGTGTGTAAATGAGATAAACACAGCTGTCTCTTCACTGCCTTTTTTTTTTTTTTTTTTTTTTTTTTAATCATCTTTGTGGTGCTTAGCTTATCTCAAGACTGGAATACACAGATGAGCAGCTCAGAACCTCCCCCAGGATTTATATATTTTTTTAAATTTTGAATTAGCTAATGCACTTGAGGTCATCTGGAGAAGGATGACACGTGCCTGTTATCATATATTTTAGGCTAATAGAAGGTTTTTCTAGCACAAATTTTTAAAAACTTTCAAAGCTCATAATTCAAACAGTTTATACAGTTCCAGATATTATTTTCTTAGACCACTTATACTGGGACACAAAACAAGCCAAAGAAAGATCACTTCCTGGAAAATCTATATAGAGAGAATACTTAAGATTTAAAAAAATAAACTCAGTTAAAAGGTTTTTTTTAAAGAGAAAATTATGTCACAGCAAGATGCATATATATGGTGAGTATTCCAAAATTTTCAGTGGAATGCTGACAAAGATACTTTATAAGGTTATTTCATAAAACCCCTGAGATGCATACAATATATATATATTTTTAACTCATTAAAATAAAAGCATGATATTTTTCTGGCAATACACAGAATGCTTGGTCTCTTATACAACATAACTTGGTATTCTTAATTTCCATCTATATCAGCCCCTTTTGTTATCAAAACATTTTTTCAGAAGTACAAAAATATTTAAATAATCTTTTTCTTTCCTGGTAGAAAAATAAGTGCAGAGATTTATACAACTATTGGATACCGAGGGTGTAAGTTCTATTTTTTCAAAATTTGAAACAGCAAAACCACAAACAGAAAAAATTCCAATGATTAATTTAAGAGTGAAAATCTGGTGGTGTTAGAAACGTGACAGTTTTCAAACAGTTGTAGGTACCTCACAACTAGAATCCATGAAATGTTTCGAACCACTGTAACACAGAAAATGGCACCAAAAATATGAAGGTTATACATTAAATAAAATAAAAAAAAAAAAGCACAAAACAAAGCCTGGCAATGAACAACAGATTACACAAAAAATGAAAAAGGTAATGTGCCAACCTCATAAAGTTCAATAAGGCCAAGTGCAAAGTCCATCTGGGTTGGTGCAATCCCAGGTACAGATGCAGGCTGCGTGGAGAACAGCTTGAGAGCAGCCCTGAAGAGAAGGATTCAGGGATGTCAGCGTATGAAAGATTTAACATGAGCTGGCAATATGCACTTGCAGCCCAGAAGACCAACCGTTTCCTGGGTTGCACTGAGAGAAGTGTGATCAGAAAGTCGAGGGAGGTGATTCTGCCCTTCTACTCTGCTGTCACAAGACCCCTCCTGGAGTACTGCATTCAGTTCTGGTGCCCCCCAACACAAGAAGTACAAGGATTTATTGGAGCAGGTCCAGAGAAGGACCATATAGATGATCAGAGGGCTGGAGGACCTCCCCTATAGGGACAGGATGAGAAAGCTGGGGCTCTCTAGAGAACAGAAGGCTCCAGGGGAACGTTATAGTGTCCTTCCAGTACCTGAAGAGGGCCTAGAGAAAAGCTGGGGAGGGACTTCTTATAAGGGCATGTAGTGACAGGATGAGGATAAATAGTTTTAACTAAAAGAGGATAGATTTAGACTAGGAAAAAATTCTTTACTGTAAGGCTGGTGAGACACTGGAACAGGTTGCCCACTGAGGTTGAGAATGCCCACTCCCTAGAAGCATTTAAAGCCAGGCTGGATGGGGCTTTGAGCAACCTGGTCTAGGGAGAGGTGCCCCTGCCTATAGCAGCGAGGCTGGAACTAGATGATCTTAAAGGTCCCTTCCAACCCAAACCTTTCAATGATTATATGATTCTATGACCTGATTAAACATTTACGTTATTTCATCTTCAGGACTGCAACCTCTATTTTAAAATATGAAACTAAAGCTGGAAAGAGAATAACCCAGTCACTGGATTCTCCTGAGACACTTTTCCAAGCATTTATTTCCTTAAGTTCGTTCTTTTCCATCTCTTCTTTTTGCATTTCATGTCAAGACTATTATGTGTAGTTGACCAAATTTCTGCCTACTCCAGGCAGAGATGAATGCTGTACTGAGTCTGGATGGGATGAATTCACTTTATTCACAACAAGAAGAGAAAAGCATTTTGGTTTTGACTCTCAACTCTTGAGGAGATTGCTTTGGCTGATCTACAGGGTTTGAATGCATTTGTTGCCCTCTAAGATGTGCCAGAGTCCCATCCTCCCACCTTAATCTCAGGGCACACATGACTCACAGTAGTCTCTGTAGAGACACTTCAACACTTAGATAATTTAAAAGATCTAATTTAACTGTCTTAATACTTAGACATTGTTATATTAAGCCAAATCCCTTCTTCCCAGTATTTTCTGCAATGCTGTCTCTTTTCCTCTACATGAGGAATTGCATTTTCAACCATATTTAAGATCTCAGTTTCAACTTTGTCCATTAAGTAGCAGTCTTATCAGATGTAATTCTCCTGTTTTCCTATGCAGTTACATAGGAAATCATTCCAGTTGGAGATAGCATTTTTAGCAACACAGGAAATTCCCCAGACACAAAAAGATAATATTGATAAGAACTTGATACGTTTGATACTTTTCACAGCATGAAGAATACAGAATGGAAAACTCTTCCCAAGCTTAGGAAAAAGATTGAAAAAGTTTTAACACAGGAAACACCTCTTTCATGCTGAGGCGTTTGTGTACTGAAGCTCTGCAAGAAAAATCACATATACTTGCGTCGCTGAAATTTGATTAAGGTAATGTTAACTTTATTTCTTCCAAAATATTTTTATGCTGTCTCTAACCTACATCATTTTCATCCTCTCTTCATTTTATATTAAAGGATTAGAAACAGGTCTCAAACTTTTCAATATACTCTTTGTCTTTGATAAACATTTCCATTTTTTACATCTTGTCCTCAGTTAAACAGCTGAGTCTCTGATTATAAATATTGATAAATTATATCCAAATAGGTAAACAGAAATGCATTTGCCACATTTTCTAAATAAGCATAGAGGAACGTGTTGATCAGCATCCAAATCTCTGAAGAATAGTTCACTGTAGCAGGAGAAGATTCCTGCTGCTTTATACCTTGAATTTCCACATTGCAAAGCAGCAGGTAAATAATTGAGATTTCACATCAGATCTGTGTCACATACTATACACTAATCCTATTCTATTTCTAATAAGCACAGTGAGATCAACAGGGAGAGCCCCCATCTATCAGGGCCTCAAATCAGTCCTAGCTCTTGTCTTCTACAGTCTCCTACTTTACAGAGTCCTGGAAGATTTCATATGATGAACGTTTCCTCCAGATTTCAGGAAGTTCACAGTGGTGAGCAATCATTACTTATCTTTTAATTTTCAAAGGAACTAAGATTTAGAAGGCTGCTGAACAGTTTGTCAAAGCTCACATTTCCTAGGAATCACATCAAAGTACGTCAAGGAAGAAGCCTTTATCTCCCATGAATATAAGAAACACAGTCTCTTTCTTGAGTATGATCTATGAGTACCTGATTAATGGAAAATATAGAGTGTAAGAAAAAAACATCTTTAGCTGTGTTACTTGTTTTGGCTTGGAAGTGGGGAAAAGAAAGAAAGGAAGAAGGAAGTTAGTCTTCTTAAGCAGTTACTTATCTATTTTAGCAGACATACAGAGATTGAATGGCTCATATGAAATAAATCTCAGTCCAGCTGCCAGTGAACAGACACCCAATTTTGCAAGCCTTTTCTCTCGTCATTACAGTGCAAATGACTTACTTTCTTCAATTGGTGAGCTTAAATAACTGGCCTCAGCTTGCAAAATTGAGATTAATTTCATAAGGATGCATTTCAGCAGCACTTTAATACTATCTGTAATTGCAACACTTCATTCTAGAGGAAGTGTAACAATATAATTTCCTACCTTGAAAAGAAATGCAGTAATAAATAAGTTTTCCAGGGATCTTTTCACCAATAAGTAAGCAGCAATATTTAAATCAGAAATAAGAAATATCTGTTCTAAAGCTTCACCTCATGAAATATCTCATAATAAAAGAAGAATCATTTTGTTTTTTGAAGAGCAAAGATTTTTTTAAAAATCTTCTTTTACCTTCATTTCTAAAATCACACCATTTCTCTTGGAAAAAAAAAAAAAGAAAAAAAAAACTATTTTTCTTTGCTGTAGCTTTCCTATAAATTTCTTCATAAATAACCATGCATAAACCATTGAATAGATGAAATATGTTACCAGCAGTATCTTTACAGTAGCATGAGAAGTTCTATAGCCATTATGGGCTTCCAACATCTGAAAATACCAACAAAAAGCCTCCTTACTTGAATAGTTAATACTTATTAAAATGACACTTCAGTAGTGGCCCAGTGAATAATGCACATCTTTAAATGCTCTCTATCCATTGGGACACTTAAACGTAGATGAAAGAAAAGAGTTCCTAAGAGCCTGTATATTGCCTTTAAATTACAGGCAACTCTTTTGAGGCCTGAGTTAGAAACACCAGATGCCACTTAGAACCTTCACAAATAAAACTGATAGGTTTATTACTGTTACAAACACTAGCACGCACATAAATACAGACAGTATTAATGTCAGCAGAGAACAGGCCATAAACACAGTCCAGAATCCAAAATATAATTAATAAGAAAGGAAAATATCACCACAATGGGCACTTAAGGTATAAAAAATTCTTCACTGCCCATCATTAAAAATTCTCTCTTACCAGAGAAAGGCCAGATTCTGTTAACTTGAATACAGCAAGTAAAATCTTACTGCTGACTTCAGTAGGGCTGGAGCACATACGTGTGGATTCATATTTTCCTTCACCAGTTCAATCATTTTTTAATTTCAATATTTACAGCCTTTGGCATTCCAGACTAATGACTTTAAGCTTCAAAAAACAGGCAATTGGCTTTCAATAACTGCAGAGTTTAAAAGAACATTTAGGATTCTAAAGATCATCTTTTAAGTTCTTCTCTAAAATTACTAAGATGACTCCATTTGATGTAAGTTGAAAACATTATGTAACAAGGTGGATTTTAGATACAAAGTTTAAAAAACCACTAACTTTTGTGAATGAGCTACAACATTCCAAAAAGCATGTCATATCAGTATGATATGGTAGGAATTATGACAAAGTTAGGAAGAACTGACAGTCCCACAAATTTAAAAGCACAGAAATACAAATGAAAAAAAAAACAAAAAAACAGAGGACAGATACCTTTCCCTTTGAAACAACTACAGAAGACCACCACTAACAACAACAACAACAAAATCATGTACAAAAATATTTAAAGAAAATAAATAATTTATTCTATTTATGTCTTAGAAACTGGTCATTTCATTTTCCTCCAATATTCGGAAAATTTTTGTTGCTCACTATCAATGCATAGAAAAGCATTCTTCTAATTACCTTGCATGAACTCCCTCTAACCCATTTTCCAAACAGCAGCTGGTTTGCTCGATAGATATCAAAACCCTTCTCAACCCTGTCAGTTCAGTCCCAGCTTCACTACTTCAACCAAGATGGCTAAAGGACAGCCACAGGGAGATATCTTCTTCCTTCCTGTTTTGGTCAGGACTGTGTCAGGAGGAAGATAAAAGGGCATTACACCAGTGGTTCCCATCAGGCTTGCAGGTAGGAGAAGAGCAGAAATTCTTCTGATTTTGATGCAGTGGAAGGGAGGAGTGAATCATTACCAATTTACTTAAGAAATCTGTCACATTTTCACACAAAAGGAGAGATGAGGAAGGACAGGGAAGTATTCTCTGCCTTAGCAGGACCTACTAGGAAATTAGTGTTAACAGGTGGGCTAATGGGACCAGCCATCTAAAGGCAGCATCCATCAGACAGCAGGGAAATACGTTAGTTACAGTTTTCCCAGCAGTTGACAGAGACATCAAGGCGTATGCATACCCATGCATACACAGAAAAATACTGAAATTAGTGAAAGACTGTATTATTGCATGTTAATAGAATGGTAATGACTGAACTGGATTAGATCTTGCCGAGGAAACAGAGGTACAGGTAACAGAAAAGAAAAAAAAAAGTTGAATTTTAGTATAGTAGTAAGGCATGATTGGCTAGCTGTGCAGAACACAAGCCAAGGCTGAAGAAGAATTCTACTTCATCTGTTGAATCCAAAAAAAACTTACATTCCCTTGAATGTGAGTTTTAACAGAATTAAGAGTACGGTATTAAAACAATGAGGCAATCCCTCTGCAGTACCTTATGAATCCTTAATACGATCACTGGGCAGCCTCGTCTAGTATTAAATGTGGAGGTTGGTGGCCTTGCATGTGGCAGGGGAGTTGGAGATTCATGATCCCTGATGTCCCTTCCAACCCTGGCCATTATGTGATTCTGTGATACTGCATAGCACCCGGAAGAGCAGCATTTTCCTTCACCAATTTTCACTAGAAACAACAATAGCAGGCATTCCAACAACAGCAACTAAAGTTCACATAACTGAAAATAATCCATAGCATTCAGAGCTTGATCTGTCGTCTCTCAGATAAACAATAAGAAAGAAGTGTCTAAAAATATGCATGAAGATTTGGTCCTCTGATGAATATGGATATTTTCACAATCCTTCCCTTTCTTTGAATTTAGAGTTACATAACTTCTATTCTACAAAATCAATGTGAAAATGATCATGGTAATTACATGTAATTTCAGTACTCTTTGTAAGTATTAATCTAATTGCAGTTGAATTTAAATTTTCCTCCTGAAAAAGACAAGGAATTCCTTGCCTGTTTGTTCCTTTAAAAGATGTTCTCTGAACTTAAATAAAATAAAATAAAATAAAAATAAAAATTGCATTTTACAGAAGGAATTTCTGATTTTTACGTTAGAAAACTAGGTAAGAGTAGGTTTCTTCTCCAGTGTTTCGAGAGACTCCTATTTCCATCAAAATGATAACTCTGACCAAATAATTCAAAGATAAATCAATTGACCTTTGCCCAAGATAAATGCTAAAATACTGATTATCTGACAGTAAACTATTTTTAGTATTGCATACATTTGTTTACACTAAGAGCAGTATCATTTAATGTATTATACAGATCAGGTACTGTCAATATATGTACGTTTAAATTACCAGTAATACAGCACATTTTGCTCATGATTGTGGTATCACTCAGTAAAAAGTCCTTTAAGATGGTTAATTTTTTTGTTTGCTTAGAGCATCATGAAATGCCCATGACCTCAGTGATATATTGAAATTCTTCCAGCAAAAGTTTTGTATAAACAACAGCTATATGATTAATGAATGTCATATTAGCACAGACTTGTTCCTCTCTGTATTCTATCCCAGTTGGTAAAAAGATCAAATTTGCTCCCTAACTTTTAAAACAAAACAGTTTTCACGATTGCAGAAAGGGACAAGTAAAAGGAACATACTGTACTAAATATATTCATGTTTTTCTGTCCAAACAGGTGTTACAACTTTTGTTGGAATATGTACAATTTTTAGAATAATGCATGGTGCCCAAAGTAATTCTGCTTCCTAAAACAAACAAACAAAAATTAAGTACTATGTTTGATGGACTCGTTCAAAAATGACTGCTTGATCACAGAAAACTAGCTGGTAGCACACATGACTTCATTCTGTGTCCATGCAAAATTCAAGCACAATCTGATCAACTGCAGCCATACATTTTGAAGATTCATCTGAAATCTCACCTGTGTGGTTCGCCAAACAGTCAAAGGCTTTTTCGAGATTCTGATTAAGGCCTTCTTCAGAAGGTCAGGTTCAGACAAAAAGTTTGAAACTTCTGAAAAAATCTGCTGACCTAACATTAGATAGCTCCTCTTATTCATCCCCATATCTACTTTTATGTCAAGAGAAAGAAATAGAAAGAACCCTGATTTGAGCCTATGGTGCAAAACGTGGTAATTATTCACATAGTACCTAATTTTTGTACTCACTTTACAAGTAGCTTAAGGTTCAGAAACTAAACTCTGCCCTTAGTCTGATCAATTCTCCCTCTCAGTCCTAAAATAGAGAAAATAATGCATGGAAAACTGACAAATAACTTCATTTTCAACCTATATAAATAATATCTCTCACCAAAACTAACATGGACAGGAAAATAAAGAGTATCTGAAGTCTAATCTAGTATGAGTGCTATTTAGATTGATGCTTCACGATATACATTAGAAAGCCATGTGTAAGGTTCAGAAATTCAGAAAGGATATGTAGTATATCATGTAGGAACAACTGTGTGAAAGGAGTAAGGTATAAAAAGAACAAATTATCCCTCACTGGGCTCAGTTTTATTTAGCAGACTTTAAGAATGTTGAGAAAACATTTTATGGAGATTATAAAAAAATTTATCTTCATCATAATTCTCTTTAAGTGCCTTTACAGTGGCCCACGGAGTAAGTTAGAAACCAGCACAGGAATCACTATATTCCACTGTAATAGAGACAAGGCCAAAAAAGGTTACGGTACTACATCAAGAGCTCTGTTACAAACAAGCAGTTAATGAAATGACTTGAAAATCACTATGGGTAAGATCTAATTAGCCCATTATAGTACTCCAGTCACATTTAAAGTTATTAGTTGTTTCTAATGAAGCTATAAGTAAAATTTCAGAATATTAGAAAATTTAAGTACTAAATATTTTTTCCAAGTAGTTTTTAATGTGTCAACTAACACAGTTTTTATTTTCATTAAGAATTAAAGCAAAGCTTAAGTGTCAGAATTTTCAGTCAAGAGTTATTTCTATCTTTTATCAGATACAGTATGAGAAAAAAATAAATCTACATACTGAATTTATATTTTTAGTGAGCTATGAAGCACCATAGAGAGTTAAAAATTGATCTTTCCAATACAGCTTTATTAGCTTCAAATGTTGTTGGGTTTGTTAACATTTATATTTTTAATGTTGAGAACATTAAACAGAAAATCAAGTGAGTAGTCATAAAGGGTGAAAAATAATTGGTCTCTTGGAATGTTTTCCTGCTGCTTCAGAGAATAGAGAACGATGGCAGTGATTCTTGTGACAATAAAAGATAAATATTTCCATAATGTTTTTGTTATGACTTTTTTGAGCTATTATGATTGATTTTATTGTAGCTGCCATATATTTTTGCTTCATCATCATTTTCCCATTCTCCAGCCTTATATTGACATATTCTTGCAAGTGGAAATGTACAAGTCTCTTCCCTCCTTATATAATATATACTTTATGTACTCTATATTCTTCCCTCTTCATACTTCTAACTTTTTATTTGAAAAAAAAGTTTGGATTTTTGTTGCCTCTTTTGTTGTTAGATAATCACTGTATCACCTTTTTCTGCTTTTAGCCATTATTACAGATGTATGTTCAGAGAGTACAGCAAATAATTGTTTTTCATTACCTGCTACAACATGGAACAAAACATTCATAGTTCTACAATCAGCCACCATATTTAGCAAATCTCTGCATATTTGAGATAGGTTTATTATGCAATTTACCATATGATGAGAAGTAGTTTTTCTTAATATACCACAGTCAGAAAGACTTCACAACTGATCTGTGGCAGCTAATTTAATCTGAATTCCTCTCCAGTGGATCAGATTGAAAGTTTGTGAATTTGTTAAGTTTATCATACATGCATATTCCATGGACGTATTTATAATATTTCATTAATTGAGCATATTTTAATTGATGCTTTTCTAGGTAGAGATAGGGTCCTATAGATATGGAAACTTCAAATACAGCCTGAATTAGCATGCATCATATATTAGTCTGACTAGTGGTCTTTCCTACTTGATCACTTTATCTGTATTCTTATTAAAAATAAAACTGAACGCAAGAGATGAATGTCTATGTCAATTTAAATTTCCAGATTTTCTATGTTCAATAATATTCTCTGTGCTGCAGTTCATAAAAAACTAGCACCCTCTTAATAGGAGCGTTGTCTAGACATTATTGGTGTGCACTAACATCAACTCAAGCATCTTCCTGTTATAGTTTTGGTAATAGCAGTTTATCAAGTCTCCAAAACAGAAGTGCTGAGGTATGGATTTCCTGTTTTAGAACCAAGCATGATTCTATGATCTCAAAAGAACTGCCTTTTTTACAGCTGTACTTTAGTCTTCCTGCTAATGTCACAATATCTAAAACAAACACGCTATTGTTCTTCCTGAAGTAAAACAAGATGGCCACTTAGAATCTCTAAGCACATAAGTCCTAGGAATTCTTACAGAAAGGCCAAGGTAAGATAATAAACAGAATAGCTTCTTTAGCTCCTTCTTCAAGGACCTAAACCAAAGAGGTTTCCATCTTTCTGTGAGAAGACTATGGAAGTGTTGTATTAGGCGAGTAGGCGGGGATTTGGGATGTGACGCAATAGGCCCTCCTCTGCTCTGTGATTGATTTATGATGCGTGCTTAAGGGGTGTTAACGAAGAAAGGGCTTGTATATAAGCAAACTACGCCACACATTAAACGGCCATTTCACTGCTCATCATATTGGTGTCATAAAAAGTGTGTGAGTGGTCACTAGGCTGGGAGCCGGGGCCAGAGCCGGGGCGAGAAACGCGAGGGCCAGTGTCCGGGGCCAGGCTGGGGCTCGAGAGAGCTAGAAGCCATAAAAGAGGCCGGGGCTATCAGAGCACTTTACAACGGGACGCTAATTGGGGGTTGCCACGCTTTATTTGGCAACATGGAAGAGTTGCGATTTTATAGTTTTTTATTCCCTTTAATGGACAACAGAATAACCTCCTTTGTATATTGTCTGGTAAACACAAGGTGGGCCTTAAAGAGCTACTAATTCATTATCTCACTGACACATCTCCATGAGAAAAAATATTATGAAAAGCATTTACTCCATTATATAACTTCTCCTTCAGCATCAAAATTCTGAAATACTACCCTCTCTGTAATAGATTTTCTACTCCTTCCCAAAAGCCAGCTACATCACAAATTCTCAGAAAAATCACTCCTGTCTGGTAGATTCACACAGCTTTGGGAACGAACTCCAGCAAGTGCTGTCCTGAAACAGGAAACATTCTTCCAACTGCAAATAAGACCAAAATTAAGATAAGTTTGGGGAAAATAACACATTTAGAAACAAAATTATCCTCTTCCAAAGCACTTCACCTTACGTATAGTTTTAAATTAAAAACCTGTCCTGTAGAAAACACAACGCAATTACATAGCTGAATGTGTTTTCAGGCACCGCACAGAACAATTAACAATAATATAGCCCTCACGGGCAGAAAAATTGTTTCTACACTGTTGCTTTGCTTTGCTAGCCATGACCAAAAATACTGATGCCTAATTTTATTGCTAGATGAAGGACTGAATCTTTCATTTAGATGATGTATGGTTTCTTACTGAAAGTCTGAAAATTCATTTTTGAAGCTTTCTGGTAAAGACCAGCTCTCTTAGTCTAAGATAACTGAAAAGCTAAAATCTGATGCATCAAAGTTTGTGTGGCTTTTTAGTCCTATTGTTTTTCAGAGCCAAATTTCAAGCTGACGTCAGCTTCTCCAGTGGTGAATTTCTACTGAAATTCATAGTAGTGTACACTGATAAACAACAGCCATCCAAAAAGCAGTGATATGCACATTCAGAAGCTGTCACTTTTTTCAGTATTCTTTCTTTCATGTTTTAAGATGAAAAGCAAGACAGGCAATACACTATTCAAGATATATAAGTCCTTAATAATAAAAGCTCTTCAAGACTCCCTGAGATCCCTTATAAAATTTCACAGAAGACTTAACACTGCAGAATAGTTTGTATTAGTTATTGTGTAATTCACTTTCCTTTTAAACCTATCCTTTCTTATTTTGTCTTTCCACTACCTTCTTTTAAAAGGACAACAGAAGGAATTCCAGAGCTGTTGCATAGAAAGGGAGAAAACACAGACTATGTATAAGCAGAATTACCTTTGATTAGATTCATGTCAAAGTTTCCCCTGAAGAACCATAAGAATTGAAGATTTTAGTGTCCCATGTCATAGAAATCAGGTTTTGCTAAAAAAAAAAAAAAATGAAAGACTAAATCTCAATATTAATTAGATCTGAAGAGTCAAGGTATAAATGACAGTGCTATTCATTATTAGGTCAGGAATATAGAGTAGAAAAAATATTTCTGAGTTGCAAATGCAATAAATTCTGTCTTATACTTTTCATTTTATATGACATCTAGGAGTTCTATTTGTAGAGCTTTGTTATAAACATTTCAGATATCTCTGAGCTTTCTTTGCTGAAAAGGATTAGAGAAGCTGCTCCGTGACTTCTTGGATCTAACATAAAATTCATATCATTCACAAGCTTTTTTTTTTTTTTTTTTTAACGAAGAGAAGCAGGAAGGCATTGTTTCAATTATTGATTTTTCTGACTTGCTGACAGAAGATTGGGTGGGAAGGCAAAGAGCTCCTTGAAGGTGAGTCATAATGATAAGGTAAGTGCCTTTGAGAAAGATTTTTTTGTTGTATGGTTGTTTTTTTCAAAACTTTTCTTGAAAACAATAGGCCTAAAAAGAATGAAAACAGGTCTGCAGCCTACTGAGTTTTCTCAGCATTCTTGGTTTCATGAAGCAACTTGTTTCATCTTGTTCCTTTTTACCTGACATGGGAGACAAACTTGAAAGCCTATGAGAGAATCTATATTGATTCCTTAAGGATGGATTAGAAAATGGGAGTCTTGAGGAAAATAGCTGCCATTTCTCTAGTGCGTAATTTAAAAGGAGGAAGAAAAAAAAAAAAAATGCATCTCTAATAACTGATTCCAGCATTAGCAAGTAATAGCCATAAAATACTTCCCAATAGTTACAACTGAATGAGGCAGAGAACTCCCTTTGGTCATGCTGCTTATCTTTGTCTCACTAGCACAGACCTATCCAAATATCAGCAATGCTGATGTCAACAAATGCTGAAAGACGTACACTGTTGATGTTACGGATTATTTGTTCAGAATCTGAAGAAACTACCTTATGTAAATACTAGTATACTTCCTTGTTTTTCTTATCAAATGTTTTATGTCAGGTTGTATATGCAGGATTTCAAAAATTGCCGCTGTGTAAACTCAGAATGAGTTATTTTACTCATCTGGACCAATCACTGATGAATTGGAGAAAGTTTTTTTAAAAATGATCATTGGTGAGATAGCATCACATTAATAGCATCTATCTGCTATTATATAGCAATAACTGACATTTATCATAATGTAGCCATTAGGGACATTACTATCTAGGTGAGAAATTGAGATAGAAATGCAATTTAGTACTTAAACATCTGGTTTGAAATAACTCAATTCCCTGGAAAAGAAGATTTCAAATCACTGCAAAGCAGCCTCAGATCTTAGGCTTTCAAAGTAGTCAAACTAAATACCGTGCAATTTACTCTGTGGGGATAATTAGACTACTATTTAAGAATGAAGCTCAGTCTGCTGTGCAGGATTACTAAAGATCCAGTAATACTATTCATGGGAAAAGTCTCAATCATTCATATGGGTCCATACTGAAGATTCTACGTTAGTCAGGCTAATATCCATACCAAACACAAATATGAATAAATTCAACTGTATGGCAGCAACAATGTTACTAAAATACATTAGGTCCTATTATCTGAATGACTGTGTAAAAACATAATTCTGTGCGACTTGAAAATCAAATTCTACACTAGCTAGACTCAGAAATGAACTATCAAAAGCAACTGTCTACAGTAAAGCTCTTGAACTTCTGGAGCACTTTCAGTTACCCAGCATCACAACAGGAGTGTCATTCTATACCTGAGACTCTATGGAGTGATCTGACAAGCCACTTCCTTAGCTATACTTTTATCACCTTCTTCTTTTCTTTTCCCCCAGAAGGAGCAACATGATTTCATGCACCAGGAAGAACTTTTAGCAAACAAAATTCCCAGTTTCACATGGAAATTTCTAATTTCCCAGTTGCAACCTTCTCATTTTTTCCTCCCTCTTGTTTATTTACCCAATCCTATATGATTCAACTCACACATTTTTTCTGCTACCTGAAACACATCAAGCAGTAAAAAGTGCTAGCATCAGCCTACCCACAGACTTCCACCTCATTTGTTGTTTTCCTCTCTATAAACTGTTTCTGTCATCTTACAAGATAATCCTATATAGCTATTTAACAAATATATTAAAACTACTACCTGATGAATTACTAACATAGAAACTGTCAAGTTTGTTTTTGAAATATTAACTATATACTAACCAGAGCTTCAAGGTCAGAGGGACACTTCCCAGTTTTGAACACCCAGTAAGTGCAAAGCAAGAGTAATCTGGCCAAAAAATACACCATCCCTTTTCTTCCAGTATGTATTTAAAACGTATAGCTAAGTGTTTTCAAAAATTAGCGTGAGAGAGATGTACCACATCTAACTTCGGCATGTAATCTTCAGCACATAACCTTAGGCTATGTATAGTCAATACAGACATAGGCACCTCCATAAAGCAATTGGTCTGACCTTTCTCAGACATCTCTGCAGATACCTGCTTCCACCCATAATTATGAATAGAACTACGGTGACTTACATGAGTCCTGTCAAGCAATGAGAGGCAAATTCCATCTGACTATACTTTCAATTCACTGTACAGTCTGTGCAAATGTCATGTCGTCTGCACTGCACTTGAACATCAGTATTATTTGATTTGGTGACTCTAATCTATCTCCTTTAAATTGGATTTGAATTAGAGCTTGAATAGTGCAATTGTCTAGGACAGAATTTCATACTGTGTGCCATTTACATATGTCCTTTAGATTGATAAAATAAAAAGCTCAAGCATTTCTTTCTCTTTCAAAAGAAAATTCCATGCATGCCTACCTTAGTTATCTCAAATCACTTATTTTCTCTAATAGCTTGAATGCTGAATGAACATAATACAGAGCTGAGAGATACAGTTGGAGATGTATCCCCTTCAAAATTGAATATTTAATTAAAAATTGTTATTTCTGAAAACCAACCTATTACAGAAGTGCTGGAAGACTTGCTGCAGGAACTAACAGAATATACGGCAGAAGTAGATTTTAATTTCTTCCTATTTACTCCACTTACCTTTTTTGATATTTGCGTGTGTGTACATACGCATATATAAGGAATGTTACTGAATGTTCCTGCTCATAAACTAAAGCATTTTAAAGAGATACATACTTTAAGCAAATACATTTAGTTTTGAAAATAAACTCTGCAATACAAAAAAAGAAAGCAGATCAACAAACACTAATAAAAGTCCTACAAAGGGACAAAACTCCATGCAACAGCAGCATCCCTGGAAAACAAGTAGAACACAAATCAATAGTGTACTCTTGCAGCAGAGAATGCCAACCACATCTTGGGTTGTATTAGCAATAATCCAGTCAGCAGGCTGAGGACAGTTATAATCTCTTTCTCTTCTACACTTGAGAGACCAAATCTGGAGTGCTGTGCAAGAAAGAGAAAGGCAGGCAGGAATAAACAAAAGAGCAAGTGAAGATGGCAAGAGAAGTGTGGAGAAAGTAGATGTTAAGGTATTCTGTGGCTCCTCAACACTGCTTTAGTTTGGCAGAAATAGGCAGAAAAAGCACTAAAAGAAAATCTTTTCCACAAAGTGGGAGACTCTTTCCTACAAGACTAATGGATCTTTATATAAATCCATGCACTGATAATCATCTCTCCAGAAAATGGTGCACTTTTCAAGCAACAAGAACAGCAAACATATGTTTTTAAATAACACAGGATAAACTAAGTAAAATTATGCTTTTAAAAACTAATTATGTAGAAATACTAGAGAAGAGAGCAAGTGGAAACGGCTCTAAGAAAAGTATGATGAAAGCAAAGCTCATCACATTTAAACAGATGGGGAAGCAGAAGGCCAAAGTTAAGTGATCTGCCGAAGGTCACACTGTTAACTAATGATAAGACCTTACAACAGTCAGTCAACGTGCAGGAATATTCAAAACTCAGCAAGTCTCCTGCACTCACTCTTCTTTGGACTAAGATTTGTGTGCAGTTTCAGTCAACATACTAGTGATGAAATTCAGACTAAATTTTACACGGAAAATTTTCTTCCTTAAGAACTTAACCTTAACTAAGGTTAACATAGAGCAAAAATGTATTAAAAAAGGTTCAAAGCTTTTTTTTAAAGACAGCTTTAATTATACAAAGTAAAATCCTAAAGCCATCACTAGTGAAATTTTTTATTAATTAGTACAGCATTTTTCCCAGGAGAAGACAAATTAAAAATTTTAAATGACTGTTAGAATCTGACAGATTTTTCTTTTTAATTCTATTTTTGGAATATTCATAATTGGTGTCATGTTTTTCTTCCCTGCTCCTCTCCCTATTGTGTTCTAATTGCTTGTAATTCAACAAAATGTCTCTGTGTTTGCTATTTCTTAATTTGCTCCTTCTGAAATTAATAAGAACTTATTTTTAAGGAGGGCACATTTCAGAAATGAATTTAAAGCAGATGGAGAAGACAGCAGGAGAGAAAAACCAATAGGCAGCAGGTGAACAACACAGTAGGAGACATTTTGTTTCCTTGATTTTTGTTTCTTGCTACTGAAGAAGAAAAAAATGTGCAAAGAAGATCTGTAAAGTCAACTTCCTATTAATCCTCAAGGTGTGATTTCCTTAGTTCTGGCTGCTCTTCACATTCCCAGAAGAGTTACTGAAAAGAACAACTGTTTCACAGGCTTGTTCTAAACATTTTCTGCCTCATAACCATAGCCACTAAACTAGCTAATATCTCTAATACTATCTCCTATGTGGTTTATTTATTGGCTCTGGCACCCACTGATTTTCTAGTTGGCAAGTTGTGGAGATTTCTGTCCTCGCAGCACTAGCTGACTTGGCTTTCACTTTTTCATAGAATCACAAGATTGGAAAGGACCTACAAGATCATCTAGTCCAACTGTCCTCCCACCACAAGCCACAAGCCACTGGACTCCTGTTTTACAGCCTAGCTGTCTGGACAAGCTGTTTTTGATTATATGCTGTCTAGCTTAACAGAGCTGCAATATTGTTCTTTGCTTGTTTCTACTTTTAAGCTCTGATTCCACATTTGGTCACAAAGGATTCAGGTTGCACTCAGAGAGGAACCTTGGTACAGTGTCTGGTTTCTTTTTCTCTTTAGCTAAGTATGCTGCTGTAGATAATCCACATGTGCTAAAAACGCCTAAAGAAATATTTCTCCAAACGTGCTTTTTTGAAATCAGTAGGGAATTTTTATGCATACGCAAGCTGAATTAAACCTACACCCCAGCAAGGTGGGGGTGTGTTCTGACTCTGAACAATGGTGCCCAACTTCATGTGAAGAATAAAGGTGTAAAATTGTTTATACCTCAAAAAATCCAAGGAGTTTGTGACGTTATTCAGATAAAGGAAAAAAAAAAAAATGCTAAAAAATTCTTGCTCCTTTGAAGAATTCTGCCAAACTTCTCTCTGCAGATTCAGCTAGCTAATGCATCAAAAGCATGTCCTTTGGCAAATGAGCATTCACATACATGCCAGTAGTCCTGATTTACTGCTCCCATGGCACTCAGAACATCAACAGTAAACAAGAATTTGCTGAGCTGCTGTATGCTTGGACCACTGTGCATGCGTATCTTAAAACCTTTCATTACCATTCAACAGTCTTAGAATTTAAAATTAATATGTAAATTATAATGGTTATCCTATTTATTATTTAGCCTCCTATTAAAGTTTGTATTTATCCATTAGAAGCCAAAATTCAGTGACAGATGTACAAAGACAATCACAATCATCTTTAGGCTGACTGTTGTTAAATAAGATATAGCTACTTTTTTTTTTTTTTTTTTTTTCAAAAATTTGACTTTCTCCAGTTTGGTTTGATTCTTGGTTTATCCATTTATCACTTAGCCATTCTTAATGATACTATGAAAGCTTCTGAAAGGATGTTCTAATATTACTTCTCATCTTCAAATACTAAATGGAAAATATTCCTGCGATATGTGCTGTTGGAACTATTAATTAAATGTTGTAAGAAACAGAAAATTTACTAGTTCTTAGGAAAGTTGCATCCTATGCCCATATACGCATGGAACACTAAAATGGGGACTCTTGGGATGCAACTTAACTGTAAAACTAAATTTAAAAGGTTAATATTATGTCATAGTAGGTTGCTAAGTTTATGATACCTTAATGGTTCCCTGCCTGCGGGCATTATCAGTAACAGTAATCTTACTGCCACCTCTAATTCAAAGAGGCTGGAATTATGTCATACCACACTGCTAGATTTATGACATCAGCATAAGAGCTGTATGAGGGATGAAGTAGTAATTTAAGAAAAGATGAAAAAGATGCATAGGAAACTCAGATAATAGGCTTGCTTTTTTTTCAACTTTATGAGGATGCCTACACATTCAGAATTGACTAGTCTTCTGATACAGTTACCACTTCACTTTATCAATATTGAATAACTCATTTTTAAAAGGCCTGTGTTTCTTATAGTAAAAATCGTGGTTTGATTTGTACAGGCACTTAGCATAGACAGGAACAAACACCCAGGCTGGATTTAAAAGTAGGCTATATGCCTCCAAGCTGTATATAGCTTAAACACATCTGTTAGAAGTTTCATCGTATATCCAGAAGAAGTCAGGTATCAATGTCAACACTTGCAGCTTCCCAGTTAAATGCATAAACATTCTATTCTATGATTCTGTATGACTTTTGTAAGGATACAAATGAACGCTGAAATCTTTTTCAGAAGACATGCCTAGGAAATACATCCAAACCTCTGCAGGAAAGTGCTACTCAGCCTGAAGTCCTACTGTTACTTCTGCCAGGCAAATAACGTTTGCGCTGCACAAGATCAAATCATCATTTAATTGAGCTTTTGTAAAATCAGTTTAAAAAAGACCCTGATGTTTCTTCAACCTCTCCTTTTTCAAGAGCACATATCTCAAACTGCAGGGAACAAATGAGGCCCCGGAACACAGCACTGTTTATTGCGAGAGCATTAGCAGCAATGGCAGAGCTGTCTTTCAGAGGGAACTGCATACTGCCATGTCCATTATGATTCTTCCCAGTATAACCTACTCATAAGGTACAAACAAGACCATTAGAAAACCAATCTGATGGTTTTATATAACTGTAATCCAGATGTTGACATCATTTCTCAGCTGTTTTTATTCCTTCCTCCTCTATTGATACAGTACAGAAGCAGAAGCATTTCCTCTAGTTTGTGGGAAGAGAAATGTTATTAATTTCAATGAAAGAAAATCTTTCCTCTTACCACTCAATGCTAAAGTAATTGTTTTAAGATAGTAACTATACAGTACTTAGCTATAAATTAACTTGTGCACTTTGAAAAACCATAAATCTGCAGCTAAAAAGACCAGGCTCAATCAAGGGAAGGGTGACACCATCACCTTCTTAGTATAAATGCAGCCAGATGCTGAAAACAAGGAACAAAACATCTCCTTGACACTCATTTGCAGATGTACCATAAATGTTTCTTATCAAAAATCCTAAACAGTATTTGCAAACTTTACACTGTTTAAGGAATTAACGTAGGAAAATACTTAGGAAAGTATTAACTGGTTGATGACCAATGCTTTAAAAAACAGCTTTAAAGAGCTCCAGCTGCAACATATTCTGAAGGGTCATTTATGTTAAATGTCATGAACATTCTAGAACATAGCATTTCATACAACTACACCTAATAGCAGAGCCAGTTTGCTTGTTTTCTTAATTGGATTCAAATCTTTGCTGAAAAATGAAACAAACTAGAAAAAAAATATGAACAAATGCAGAAGTTAAAGAAGTCTTAGAACCTACCTTATTTTCCATAATCAAAATGTTTTTAAGAGAAGAACCCTTTCCTTGGCATAACCACAATCCAAACATTTAAAAAGAATTAGTAAGGTGACTTTTTAAATGGAAATCAATGCTATATAGCTTAAAAAAATTGAAAGCACAACCAAATTCTGAATGCCATACTTTCTCATACACATTGGGTGTCACAGTAGCAAAGAGAAATTATTGTCCCTGCAAACGTTTTCCAAATATAAACATTCTGAACTCACTTAAACAAACTTGTTTTATAATATGCAGATCTGCAGTAAGTGATACTAAAAAACAGATTTTCAGTGCCACTGTTATTAAACAAGGCTGTTATTTTACAGAGTCCACTCTAAACAATAAAAATCCATGTGCTAATTAAATTACATTTCACACTCCCATTTAATGTAAGTGAAAAGTGAGGTTTCTGTATGCAGCTTTGATGTCCTCCTATTGTTAGAGGCTGAGCATTCAGATTTTTGCACTGTTACTTCTGCTGACTTTGAGAGGTGGTGTTAAAGCATATGCTGCATGTCAGCTGTTATCTGTGGAAGGGACCGATGCTGAGATCTTACCTGAACAAATAATTGCTACTGAAGGAAGGTCCAATAAAACCAGACCTACAGAGTCCTGTTCTATAGGCAATACTTAAACATATTTTAAGCAGCATTGTACTACCTTGCACACAATCAAGGTCACACAGAGTGATTAAAAATGCCTGAACTCTGTCTATACTGTATCTTAGAAAAACATTATTACCAGAACAGCACTACTGGGAATTGCTGGTTCAAACAATCCTAGTCCAGGCTTGAATCATTTATCAACCTCTGTCTTGGGAACTGCAGTACAGTGCTTGCATATAGATTCACAGTAATAAATGCAATTTTATGGTCTACTCCATACACATTTTCAATCATTTCTCTCAAGACATACTTTTTTTTTGGCCACTAAAAAGTGCTCAGCTCTCATAAACTCACGTCACAACCCCTAGAGATCTCAGAAAACAATAATTACATTGAATCTCATATTGTGCTGAGGTTCCTAAGTATTTTATTATCTTTTAATGCATTAATATTTCAGTGCATGTTAGAAAGGCATGTCATTGTAGACAATCTGAACAAGTTTTAAGTTATCTGCAAAAGGAACCAGTAAAGATCAACTCATAACAGCACAAAATTCAGTGCTGAAGCTGGCAAAGAGGAAACCAACCTGTGCTCCACTGCCTGCAGGCATGCCTAAACTTTGCCTGGTTCTAGAGCAAACTGCTGCAGCACTACATCAGCCATGGTTCTCCTAATATGCTCTTCCTGCACAGGGAAGTAATTAGATCCTCAAACCGCTGGTTCTCATACAAAGCTTTATTATGACCAGGTTTTCATACCTGACTCTCTTTACAATGTTGAATCAAACAATTTGTTTTCCACTTCAGATATTTTTTTTAATTTGCCCATGAGCATTCACTGATCCATCTATAAAATATATTTTTCAGATAAATCATCTTCCTTTCTTGTTAAAAAGCATGTTTAAAACATTTAATATTTCTCTGCAGCCTTAATATTGTAAAACATCTGTAAACCTGTACGCGTGAACTGCAATAAAAAATAATGGATGGTATAGAAGAGATGTATAACTTGAAAGGATATATTATTATACAGACTCCACGTTCACCTACTGATGTGGGGAAAAAAAGCAAAAAATGTGCTCAAAATCTCATCCTTAATATCACAGCGATACACATTAAGTCAGGAAGCTGCATGTTACAGTTTCCATAGCAACCATAATTCAATCTCCTTTTGCATTTGTGGTAATTTTTAGCAAAGTATTTGATGTAATTGTCATGTGGGTACCAGTTTACTTGAAAAAATGGTGTAACTGCACATTTGATTATCTTTACACACAGTGCATAGCTCTGCAGTCTCCACAAGCACAAAACTCACAGGGGGGTTCCTTTATGCTTGTGTCGGTACATCTGGTGCTTGGGGGGTGTCAGGTGAGAGTTAGATGGGATTTGTGACTGTAGAGGATGTGCACCACATTTTAAACATTTCAAACATCTGACCTACCAAAGCTCACCCTGGAGAATGCTTCTATTGATTTTTCTGGAGACACCTACTCAGGTAAATGCACTGTCACACAGCTACAGCTTGCACTTTTCATAAAAACGTAGTCGAGAATACAATTCTTTTGAAGAGAATTCCCAAGAAATTTTCTCACTTAAGAATTATTTCCTAAACAAAATCACACTTGAACATTTTTTACTTAGTAAAGCCAACATTCTGACAGCACAAGAATATTTTCTTCTTTCCAAGGAAAAGAAGCAAAAGGTTCACAGGACCACAAAACGCACCGTCTTCTCTTCCTGGGCTATTATGAACAGTAAGCACTGCTTTTCAAAACTCAGTAATTCTACTATTTTATCACTTACTAAAAAAACCATATCTGGATATATATAATAATACCCTGAAGTACATTATACACAGCCTACATTTTTATATTGAATATTTTTAAACTATAGAGGAATTGCTTCTGAACAAACAAGTTCGTAATTTGTGCCTGTTTTACTTAAAAGCAGTCAATAAATATGAACTCAAATGTATAATGAATATTAACAGTAAATCATTGTGATTTGGAAAGTATTACACTGAGTTTCAGCTCAGAGTTAAACTTGATGACAGAGCTCAAAATGTTTTAAATGTGATTTGAAATTGTAGAAAAAATGTGATATTGCTTTAAAGGAGCACAATGACATCTTAAAAACAATAACTTTTGACCTTTCTTCAATATATTATAAAACATCAAGACTCCAGACAGACTGCTGTAGCCCAACAAGTACAGTATTGCCATTACCAGTAACGGGCAAGAAGATGAGCATCAGTTTAATAGTGACCTCTGAATTTTTCAGGCAGTTGTGGTTTCTCTTGGCTTTAGCTTCATTAATGTTAACAGCTAATTGCTCAGAGATCAGGTGACTACTGCCTAATTTGGTTTTACCTTTAGTGCAATAATCTGGTGTAATGACTATAAGCATGATAAATTAATATATTTCCTTAGCTAATAAGTAGTAATTATTCACTAAAGAATGATCTGAAACCTTAGAATGATCAAGTAGTTCACTGGAGTATGTACACAGGATGATTGCAGAGCCCTTGAAGTTACAGCCACAGATTGACCCTACAGACCCAAGGGCTACAAACAAGTAATCAATCAGTAATTACTGTTCACTAAGGTATTCAACTTTGGCCACTAGTAAAAGCCATTTTAGGGATTTAAGAAAACAATTATTCAGCATTTATAGTGAGAACTGTGGGCCAACGAAGCAAAAAAAAAAAACCAAAACTAAGTGGGTGATGTTAGCAAAAGTATAAAAATAATACAGGCTGACCAAGACCAAAGAGAAAAAAAACCTCCACCATCAACATCACATTTGTTTGGTATGAACCTGAGATGCTGTCCTACCATAATATTCCAAAGAGAGCTTTGCAACAGGAGGAAAAAAAGAAAGTAGAATACTAAGAAGGGAATGTATAAGAAAACTTAGTAATATTATGAACAGCCTAATTAATAAGCAGATCATTTGGATTATGAGCCTGATTGTAAGTGGAATTATAATTGCTTTGTGATTAAACTGTTAAGATTTCAATTAAACCAACACAATGTTACCACAACCGCTGCTACATGAAACCCAGATTCCACACAATGGAATTGCCCACAGAAACCTCACAATGTAATGCAATACTGTTAGACTAGCAAAGTTCAAAATAAACACGGGGAAAAAGCAATCTGGAAGAATTTGCAGTAGTTAAACGTTATTTTTCATATATTCCTGAGACTGCTCTAACAAGGTGATATCTCATAACCACACTGGAATTGCACAAAAGCCCCTCAAACTGAATATGCTTCATATGGTTGTATTATCATACCTAGACTACCACTAACAGATTGGCTGGATCTGCACTTTGATTTAGTAAGACTAACAAAAGTATTTGAATTATCTTCTATGTATGTTTATAAGAGCTGATCCAGAGAAGCTAGCAAAGTTTTAAACCTAAGCGGTGTTTAATCTGTAAATGCATCAAACTGAACCAAGTTGATTTTCTGACCTTTTAATCTTTCAAGTATAAAGTCACTTGAAAGACAACTTGGAGATATTTCATGCATAAACGGGAAGAATGATACACACAACTGAGAAAAAGTAAAAGGGAAGGTTGAGTCATTTTGTAACATGTTAAGCACCTCTCATTTTGTGCTTTATTGGTTTATAAATAGATCAGCATGCTCTAGAAAAGACTGATGATTTCTAGAAGAATATAGGTAAAATTCACACAGCTTTCGAGAGGAGGATAAAAATAACATTGCACTTGACTGAAATTGTGTTCAGATTTCCCTTGCGATCTAATTATGAAAAAAAAACATTGCAGAAAGAACAGAGGAAAAGATGTACTTCCACAGAAAGAGGAGAAAAAGAAATAAGGAAGAAAGATTCTATAATTAGACATGGTAAGAGGAATCGGGAGACGCTGACTCTTTTCTGTCTTGTTCTGCAAAGAGTATCAGCCTTAAGAAAACATCCACATAATTTACTACTAGCTTTAGTCTTGGTGAGAGCAGAACCTACGTGGTAAAATGCGATAGAAGAGAATTTTGTACATGGAAAAGTTACTTGAAGCTTTACAGAGCTATTGTTCCCCTTTAGCAAAAAGCTAGCTTGCTAGCTTACAGAATTGTTGTGGAGAGTTCGTCAAGGTTAAAAGCAACAACATCATTCATCAGGATACTTCATATACATGTAGCACCTGTTAGTATTTGCATGCTCTGAGATACACATCACCTAGGCAAAAATCAAAATACTTGAATGCAAATACTGTACGTACAACCTTAGCTCTGACTTCACAGTTGTTCAGCAAAATGATTTGATCAAAACAGACTGTTCCAAAGTGGATATCCAAAATGATCCTGCCTTACAGAATAATTTTCTCAACTGAAAATAGCAAAGGTATGCATTTGGATCTGAGCCCAGAATCAACTCCCATATTCTGCAGCTTAGTTAATGAACTTATTTTAGCAAATGTTGCTGTCTGAAACAAAGCAAGAATTTTTTTCCTCGCACAAAATTTCACAAGATTTTCAAATGATTTAGCAGACTGCCTTTATCCACTAATAACAGAAAAAAAGAAAAAAAAAAGTGATTTGAGTTCATAAATTACGTTGTGGTTTCTCTACCATTTCTCTATCAAGTCTCATGAAACTGTAGATTAATACAAATCAACATGGTGGTTTTGCATTTGATTGGAAGTAGTCCGGTTCGTCAACATCAGTAAAAACATCTGTTTTTCACACCACATTAGTGCTTCCAGAACCTAATTGAGAGCAAGCCTACGGAACGAACACTGTAAATCCTGTAATGGTCATCTAGTAAAGATACACAAATGTTTTGATACCCAGTACAGCTGCTCGGTATTATTATTATTATTAATAATAATAATAATAATAATAATAATAATAATAATAATAATAATAATATTTTTTGCCCCTTAAAACCTGTGGAAATAACATCACCAAAGACATGTTTTCCCACTGCCTTGAGCAACTGGGCAATAAAATTAGCTGTTTCTTATCCCTCCATATCATTTTATTACAAAATAAACAACACAGTACAAGTGAAATGTTTTCATTAAAAGTAAGGTCACATTTCTGAGGATCATTCCTTTTGTACAGTTTTCTCCTTTCAGAAGCAACTACTTACATATCAATAAGAAGTGATCCTAGGAACTGTCCACATGCTCCCTTCTTATATTCTCTATATCTCAGACTGGGCATCCCAGTTTTTCCCAGCTGGTAATCACCATTCAGCATTACAGGTACTATTCCACCTCAATCAGCCAAGGTAAACCCGATTATCATTAGTTGCATATGTGTCTTCCTATTGCTTTATTCAAGTGCATTTGATCTGCACTTTTCTACAAGCATTCCCCACAGAACTCTTTGTGCTCTGTCCAGATGCTGAAGATGGGCTATGCAGCCTCCCTGAGAATTAAAGCACAGCAGCTGGATAGTTCATTCAACACTGAAAATCCTAACTAGAAACTAGAAAAAAAAAAAGAAAAAAAGAGGAAATCAGTTTAAAAATGTATACTACAAACAGAGTAATGAGATGAATAATATTAAAAAGTTTTTCTCAGGAATTATTAAGACATTACATAAGACACTTTTATGCCTGCTTACATTGTTGTAAGCCTTCAAGGAACAAGTCATGTCTGAAACTATTGGATCTAATGCAAAGTCTGGGGAAAAAAAAACTGTTTTTTCTCCCCCCACACACAAAAAAGAGCCTCTACCATTTTAATCACATGACTTCTATTTTCCCAAATTGTAGCCAAGGTTAGGCTGCTTCTTTTTCAGGCCACATATTAGAAATCAGCAAATCAATTTATTTATCTACTACCTTAAGAGGTAAAGTAAATGTCCTATTCCCTTTTATAATGCACCTCTCTCCCTTACAATACTTCACCTGCGATATAGGCACTTTTAAAGCTCATTTTGGTAAGGGACCAATCCATGAGGTAATACTGACTGCTATGAGACCTGGCAATATTAGTATTAATAAATTAGTACATTTCCCACAAAATAAATAAATAAATAAAATCATATAATGAAGATCAGAGTCATAACAAATCAGCATATTAAAGAATATCAGTTTTATAACTATGACTTGATTTCTGTCTCCCTCTCCATTTTATAAGCAGTTTCCCTTTCTGATGAATGATTACTTAAATGATGTAAGTAAATTCTTATTTTGAGAAGGTCTGTACAAGTGCACTTTTTTCATTTTAATGTTTTATCAGACAAAAAAAAAAAAGATTTTCAAGTAACATTTGAAAAAGAAAAATCAGATGTTTGCATTTTTTCTCATAAATTCTGTCAATTCTTTTAAATATTTATTTAATATATTTCCTACTCCTCTCCCACACAAATGAGTAGGATGTTTCAAGTCATTGCTGAGGAAGCAAGCAGAAAGCTGGAATAATTCTGCCCCAAAAGCTGGACAGATTAAGAAGCCTCATAGGCTATTCTCATGGGAGAAAGGTCAAAAAAAGAAGAGCATAAATCACAGCCTAAGGATTCTTTCTGCCCAATATCATTTTTTACATTAACAAAGAGGAATCTCAAGTCAGTGCTATCTCTTGCACATTCTTCTTCCAAGCTGCCTTACTGAATTTTAGAAATCCATCTTTTCCACTGCCAAGAATATTAAAAAAACCTTTCAAGATGTGGCCCTGAAAATGGAAGTTGCACAAAATTATGTCTTTGAACAGCATGTACAAATACTGAGTGTTGTAGGAAAGTCGTGTTCAACTACAGCTAGCCATGACCTTATTCTCACAGAGTCACAGGGCACACAGTTCTGCAGATGCTAAGTCATGTTTTACTTCACGTTATCAGCTTTTAAATATGATGTAAAAAGTGTTGAATTCCAGTATTATAATGTATAACATTTCACTGTCTTAGGATTTTGATGCATGTCATACCTATGTGCGATATCAGTTTACTTCTGCCAGATATCTTAGTTCAAATAAAAGCATATGCGAGATTTCTGTTGTGCTAGCATTTCTTATGTTTTTAAAAACATTCCCTAGACTGGAGAGCAGTGCTCCTGTTTGAACTAAACGCAGTACCAGTCCATAATTGTACTGGCTACAAAGAAAAGCTACTAGAAAGCTACAAAGCTTGGGGAAATAATTAACTTAATAGAAGATGAGGTTTATTTTCATTTTATCCCTCAGTGTCCATAAGAGAATTGATTTTATGGGGGATGAACATGTTTATACATGCAATAACGTAAGGAAACCTAAGATATTGCTTTGCCTGTATACACTGAGTGTGGTGAAGCACTGGAACAGGTTGCCCAGAGATGTGATAGAAGCCTAGTCCCTGGAGGCTTTCAAGGCCAGGCTGGATGGGGCTCTGAGGAACCTGATCTAGCCATAGATGTCCCTGTTCATTGCAGGGGGGTTGGGCTAGATGACCTTTAAAGGTCTCTTCCAACTCTTAAGGATTCTACAGTTTTATGATTCTGCGACCCCTAATTTTATTGCTGAGGATGTGTAGCCTTTGCTACTGCATCAAATATTTCTACCTTAATGAAGAAGAGTGAAGAAGAAAACAAAAACAGAACTCACTTAAACAAAGGTTCTGTACAGATTTCTTTTCTGCTGGATTCATGCTACTAAACAAACAACAACTGGGATCACTGATTTTTAAGTAATTCTTGCAGGTTTATTTGTAATTGGCATGGCTTCAGTATACCTTCAGTTGTACACATCTGTGCTACATCATTTAGTAAAGAAGTTGCATTCTCGTCTTCCATTACAGCTGGTTAATTACAATCCAGACTTCGTGCACCTAACTTTCCTCCTCAGTCAGCTGGGAGGTCTCACCCTCTCAAATGCCCTAAATTAATCACGCGGGTTTCTGAAGACATACACTTTTCAGTCACGCTCAGCAACAAAATCGATGGTACACAAGCTGACAGTGCTTTTTAGAACAAACCTGCTCGGAAGCAGGACTGCACGTTCTTTTCCTTCCCTTTGTGAATAGTGGCTTTGTTCCAAAGACACACCGCAGCGCACAGGGCTACCGAGGAGGTATTTGCAAAATGGCTGACGCCCTGACCCAACGCCTGGCGCTCCGACCTTCACATTTCGCCCAAAGCGCCGCACCCGTTTGCCGGTGCTCCCAGTAGACAGGTGGAACGCAGCTACCGCGGAGCCGGAACCGCGGCCCCGAGCGGGAGCGCCCTTCGCTTCTCGCCGAGCGCCACCTGCCGGCCGCGGCTGAGCGAGCAGCCGCGCCATGCCGGAGTGGCACGGGCCCCGGGATGCGGCCGTTCCCATAGATGTGGAAAACGGCATCCGGGCGGCAGCCCCGTCTCCTAAATCCTAACTCCCGTTCAGAGATCAACATCGGACGGTTATCCACATTCAAGCCTTGTGCCGGAGACGAGGAGGTCCTGCTCGAGCTCACACCACCGAGCACTCGGCTCCCCAGCAGGCTTCCCCGCTGGCACTTGGCGTCTGTCAGCTCTGATTAAGGGCTTTGTGATAATGATAACAGATGAGCTACAGAAATGCCACCCAGAGATGCTAAAATATTTCCTATGTGGTTTCACTAAACAGAAGATAAACGAGGCAAGAAGGTAAAAGGACGGAGTAAATTCTGTCTGTTCCAGTCTGACAGCAATTGAGGAGTTTGGTGAGTCCTGCAGGTGGGCAGCAGCAAGGGGCTCACTGGGCACCTGGCAAGGTGCTTTCAGAAGAAGCACTTCTACATCACCCATGACTGAGATGCGGATTTGTATTCCTACAAAACAACAGAATCAATGTCTGGGACTGATGCTCTTTAGTATCTTGGTCAGTGACGTCGACAGTGGAGTCAAGTGCATCCTCAGCAAGTCAGGAGATAACAAGCTGTGTGGTGCAGCCAACATGCCCAAGGGATGGCATGCCATCTAGAGAGACCTAGACCACCTTCAGCAGTGGGCCCAGGTGAACCGCATCGAGGTTCAACAAATCCAGGTGCAAGGTCTTGCTCCTAGGTTGTGGTAACCACCACTACCAGTACAAGCTGGGGGATGAAAGAATAGAGCACTGCCCTGCTGAAAAGGACTGGAGGGTGCTGGTGGATGGTCAACTGGACATGAGCCAGCAATGTGCCCTCGCAGTCCAGAAAGCCAACTGTATCCTGGGCTGCATCAAAAGAAGCATGGCCGGAAGGGCAAGGGAGATGATCCTGCCACTCTGCTCTGCATTGGTGAGGCCTAACCTGGAGTTCAGCCTGGAGAAGAGAAGGCTCCATGGAAACCTGAGAGCAGCCTTTCATTATCTAAAGGGGGGCTATCAGAAAGAAGAGGATCACATACCAGAGAAATCTTCAGAAAACAATAACCAGACGGGTTGAAAATTATCACTTTAATAGGCAAAACATTCAGTTTAGCCAAATGTGGCATACGATTTCACATTATATATTGTTGCCAAATTCCCTGTACCCCTTTAACTTGGAAAGATACAAAAATTCATATGAACTGGAGTAAGAAAATACATTCTTCTGAAAAATACAAAGAATGACAAGCTATCTGAAAAAATCGCACTTCTTAAAATGACTTTTCAACAGACTATTTCTAAAAAGTGTTCTGAGTTATTTCTCGCTATTGGTAAAAAAAAATGTTCAAAATAACCTAAAAAATGTTCAAAACATCGTTTGGTGATAGAAACATATTCGCATAGACAGAATATATCTATATAAAACAAAAAATGTTTTAAAATTTCAGAAATACGGTGATAGTACATGGGCCAAAGTAAAATATGCACAATGAGAACGATCTTTGCTAAAGTTACGAACAGTATAAAGTAATTATGGTGATTGTATAAACACTCAACATCCAAAAATAAAGAAAGTGACTAACAGATATGTTTGACATGAAAATGTGAGCATTCTTATAAAAGTACCATTCTTGGCTCAAAGTAGTATTCCATTTATACAGCAGAACCTTTTATATTACTGAAGAAGTATCCCATTTCAACTGAAGATGTTAAGCCACATAAGAATTGTGGTTTGTCAAGTAACAAATAAGATCAGGTTAGACATTTTCAGCAATGACTAAATATTAAATCTTTGATTGTGAGTTGAACCTTGATGGCATTTGATAAAGAAAAGTTCCCATGAAAAATATAATCACATTAGAAACTGAAAATGTTGGGATACTGAAAGATTAGCACCAGAATTGTGCTGATCCTTCATAAAATACTAGTGCAAATCATAATACGGAGATGCAAAAGTAGTGTAAGTGCACCACAGAATAGGCAGATTTTCTAAGGCATCTGAATGAAGGATGGAGTTAACAAAAAGCAAATAAAAGTGCATTCTGCGTGGAAAAAAAAAATCAAAGGAATTACATATTTTTTTGTCTTTATTCTGCACTCAAATTCACTCTAATACTTAGTTTTAATGCAGGTCATAGTGGGAGAAAAACAAAGCAATGACAACAATGAAAAATCCATCAGTCCCTTCCTTCAGCCTTGAAATTCATTATTTACCAGTCTTGGTTGAACTGAAAATCTACCTCCCTTCATAAATCATCATCAATTGATAGTTTCTTCAGATGACCTGGGGGGCAAGAAGGGCTTCTAAATTGTTAATCATATTGTTCACATAGTAAATCTAGATGTTACCAAAGAGAAAAAGATGGAAGGAAAGGAATGGGAGATCTAAGACAAGGAAAACATTGTTGGATAAATAATCTTAATTTCATATCCAAGCTAATTGTACTAGATATTTCTGTATGAATCAAAAAAAAATACTGGATATCAAGGAGCAATATACTCATGACCAAGAAAGATGACAAGAATGATTCTGTATTTAGAGTTAGATACAGTTGCCTTAAAAGAAGTGAACAAATGTAATTTTGTCACAGTGCTCAGTATTACATAATAAGTTATCTAGTTTTTATATTCTCTATCATACTTACTCACTCTAATGTAAACATTGTATGACTTTTTCTGTCATTAGTAAATTTATCAAGAGAGGCAGTCTCAGATCAACCTCAAACAGTGTAATAGTCCACTAGAAGCCAGACTGTGATCTAGCATGAAGTGTTGTTCTTCCTATCTCCCTGCTGTAGAGACAGAAAGCCACCTTCTATGTAGAGATGAAAAGGCTTTTGTAGAGTGTCTGTATGCACTGCGGTTTGGTTCCTACGCATCCATAGCTCGTTTCTCACAATCTTTCTCAGAGGTGGACACATTATGTTGCCACATTGTTCTGTTGACAGTTAGGGTATGTCCGGGGCAGCAAGAAGGCAGAGTGCAGGCTGCATTATCACTGCAGCATATCTTTTACAGGAAAGCTGTTTGCGGGGAGAAGACTCCATAAGGATCCTGACTAAGACATTGAGAGTTTTCTTAATGTAGCTCTGCAACACAGTCTTTCCAATATCCCTACACTATATGTCCAGAATCTAAACATTAGAAAGCACATTCATTGACGGATTCTACCATTCCCATCTGAAGTGGAAAATAAGTGAAAGAGAGACATATTCATGTAGAGATGGCAATTACATTTGGTTCCTGAATAATAAAATATCGGGGAGGAGAGGAAGACTCATTTTCCTTCTTAAGCAAAACCTGGTGCATGCTAAAATCATACCCTGAGCAAGTCAGTTTGCTTGAATTGTCTTTGCACACATTTCCTACACAACATCTGCTTCTAAAACATATACAATGCTACAGCCTGGGATGGAATCTACAGGTTTACCACCTGGCTAAGTAAACATTATCCCCCTTTCAGATGATCCAGCACTTGAAAGATGCCCCCCACCCCCAACTATCTGATTTATTCCACCATTACAGATCATTCAGAACTCTCTGTACTGCTAGATGTGACTACCTCCGCGTGCTGCAGCTTCTCATACTTCACAGCTGCCTTTGAATGTCATCTGTTAATTTCTCCCCTCATCCTCTGCAGAACTCTTCCTACTGCTGTTAATCAGGCCATTTTGTTTTCTAATTTTAAATCAGTTACAAAACCTTCTCTCTCCACCCCCAGTGCATATGGGCAGGTTTTCTTTACTGCAGAGCTCTCAGATACCAAAGTTAGAGCATTATTTATTACTAACATTGTCTAATATCTCCACTACTACCTACACTGTGTAATTCATCAAGGAAAGAAAACAAACCAGTGCTTTCCTTCCTCCACTAGCTGAAACTGTTTAAAAGAAATCCAAATGTTTCCTCAAGGCACAAAGGAATTCCATGATTGGACTCATAAAGAAACTCATGAAGAAACTCAAGTATCCAGTGCAGCTGAACAATCTGTGTACTTGAAAGGGATACCTTGGATGACAAGGAACCCCCATGTTCCCAGTTCTTAATGAGTTACTGTGGGCAATGGTTCCAGTACTAACTGTTGAAATACATCTCTCTTTTTCTGGTGCTTGCCAAGTAACAGCGTGAAACATTTTCTTAAAGGTACAAGTTTGCAGACATTGTTTTGAAAATCTTCTAATGTTGTAGCTGACAAAGTCTGTCATTGTCCCCTTCTAAATGACAGCCTCATATCTATATCATTCAGGAACAGTATGGCAGACACTGTACAGGAGACCTGGATTTCACGTACCTTTCTGCCTGAGAGGATTAACAGTTTTTTTCCCCCTTCAATCCTCTTTAAGTGCATCAAACGAGTTTCTATCCTAAAATTTTACTAGTTCAGCAGATGAAATGTCCACATAATCACTACATTTGCATTGCATTATTCTTATCACTAGAATACAAGAAAAAGAAGAAAAAAAATAGTATTGCTCTCTAGAAGATACAATTTCCAAAGGATACACTAACATCTGAAAGAGAAGCTTTTGTTCGGGCCAAACAGCTGTTCATAAATAATTCAAGCAAAGAATAGAACCTCGATTTGCTCAATCAGGAATTCCCTGACTTTGTCATGTACTAAAAGGCTGAAGAATCATGTTCATGCCTTATGTGGCAGGACACTTGGTTAAATAGATGAGACCATAATGGGCCCTTCAAAATATCAAACCACTACAGGTTTGGTAAATTTTCAGGCATACGATTAGTCCTGTAACTGCCTTTTTCAGAGTCCCATTTTAAGCGTCTACAGTTTTTGAGGGTCAAATTAGTTTTTTTTCAACACATTTCACAACAAAGGTGTTCAAAAAGATTAACTTTAGCCTAGTCTATTCCCACCAAAGAAATATTTAAAATATACTGAAAACAATCTGCCCTTTTATTATGCTCAGTCTTCAACACTCGTCATATCTCATGCAATCAATGACCTTGATAAGAACATGGGTAGACTAGATTTGAGCAGTGCTGTAGTATTATGAATTCATAGCATGTAAGGTATTTCAACGTGAGAAAGTATTTGATGGTTGGTCATCATGCTAGTCACATCTTCTTGAAAAGAAAGAAAGAAACCATGTAACTGGGTTTCTACCAATCTACTAAATCATTCTGAATCAAGAGGTACACAAGAAGACTATCAAACACAATGCAAAGTTCCTCAACTTTGTATATAGTATGCATCGGTATAAGCAGCTATATTGAAGTAACATCATATAGCATAAAAGGGTCTACTGGAAGAACATTTAGTACATGGGAAGAACATATCTCCTGCCCATTTCCAGTCCACATGGATGATATGACTTTATGTCTTAACACCTACTGTACAACACTCTAAATTTTGTGGCACTGATATTCAAATCTATTATCTCCAGCTACAAATATGTACATGGAAGAGCAAAGGTATGAGCTGTCTCTAAAAATTTCACACAGTTAAGCACAGAGCTTTCACTGTAGCAAAAGAAAAGCAGGAGTTTAAGCTAATGGAGATAATGCTCAACAGAGCCTGGAGACAAAGAAAAATTTGCTGAGATGTTTACCACATAAACCAACACTAATTCTGCTAGAAAGAAAAAAAAAATCCTGTTTTCCTGTTTTATGGAGCATATATTATAAAATGTTATAAGATATAAATGAACAGCCACTGGAAACAATTAAATATAGGGAAAAAATGCAGTGGGTAGGAAATTCCTGCCCACTTAACCTATAAATAGCACTTGAATGTTTAGGGTGCTATGCTGCAACAGGCTACAGTCTCTTTTTTCTACTTTGATTTCAGAAATGCAGGCTAATAGAAGATGTGTTCTTCTAAAACTGCTTTAGAGATAACTCAGGCATGTAACAAAAATAGCATTCAGCAGCAATTTAATCCAAATTGCTCTTAGGAAAATACTACTAATTGCCCCTTTTGCACACTACTGATTTAACATCTTCAAAAATATATCTTTGCTTTGGTTCATTCATCTTCTCCCTCTCACAATTAGCAGTTGCACATAGCATACAGATATATTCTTCTTTTCAGGCCTTCCTATTTTATTTCCAATGTCTAAAAAAAAGGAGATTTTGTATCTTGCTGGTCCTCAGGAAGAAGGAATGTAAAGGCACTCAGCAAAGATCCAACAGAATTTTAAATGTAAATCAAAATGCAGCTTATTCAGCCATAGGATTCGCTCAGCTTTTTCAATATCCATTCCAACTAGACAATTTCTTCTTTTCCATTAATTTAGAAAAATCTTGCTTTCTAGTCTGAGCTAAATAGATTTTTCTTTTAGATATGTAGCTTGCCAGTGCAATAATATGCTAATACTCATTTTTATTTCAAGAGCAAGCATTTCTCTCTGGAAAAGATGATTATTATGTTTAGAATGGGTTGCTCTGCCCTCTAAAGCTAATGAGAACCATTGCCCTCCAGCTGTACTTTGAACAGTAACCCATACATGTGTAGCAAAGCCATTGTTCCACCGTTAATCAGGCACAATGTTTATATTTTAACCTTAAACATATCAAATAGCATACCATGCATATATCAAATACTTTTTTGGAAGATACTATCCTTATGTATTTTCATCAAAATAACTTTCCTTCTCTTTTATATATATAATATATATATATTTCTGTGGACAAAACAAGCTGGTCAAAATGTCATGAAATTTCTGATTTTATTTATTTATTTATTTATTTTTTTATTTTGCAGAACACTGTTAAAGAGGAAAAAATTGAGGGTTTGCATCCTTTTAACCAAGTAGTGTAGCATACACTGTAAATGCTCATCATGTTAGCATGCAAAATACATGTACCTAAACAAAGTAAATAATACGTACTAATAATGGCACAGGTTCAAAAGAAATTTGAAATTCAAAGACCTAAGAGAAGTAGATGAGGCCCCTTGGTGTGTTTAGCCCAGAGCAGAGGAGCTGAGGGGAGGCCTCATGGCAACTGCAGCTCCTCATAGGGAGTGGAGGTGCAGCACTGAGCTCTGCTCTGTGTGACAGCAACAGGGCCCGAGGGAACGGCATGGAGCTGTGTCAGGGGAGGAAAGGCTGGGGTTAGGGACAGGTTCTGCACCAGAGGGCAGTGGGCATGGCCCCAAGCTGCTGGAGTTCAGGACAGTGCACTCAGAACTGGGTTTAAATTTTGGGTAGTGCTGTGTGGAGCCAGGATCTGGACTCAGTTATTCTTGTGGGTCCCTTCCAGCTTGAGATATTCCATGAGACTATGATTCTATGAACTTTCAGTTATATTAACTATCCCTTTCTTCAGCTCTGATATCAGAGTCTATTGATTCAGAATTAAAGCGGCAGTCGTAATTCTCTTTTGTGGGCTTCAGAGCTTAAGCAGAGGACACAGTGAAATTATTTTCTTCTCTCCTTATAAGCATAACATAAGTGTTTACTTTTACAACTCTGCCTCCTTTGTGCTACACAAGTGATTATAGCTACCAACATGTATCCTCCACTCCCTGACATGAAGACTAATGGCGTGGGAATGGTTTAAAGCAATGTTCACTAGCACTTTTTCCAGCAGAATTACAGAAGAACATCACCAGCAGGTCAATATGTTTTCTAAAAAAGGAAGCTTTGAGAGTATACACAACAGAAATGCAGGATATATTGATTGTCCCTGAATCATGTTAACGCTCCCAGCTCTCCTCTGTCCAAAATCTCTGTTCAAGCACAATTAAGCCCTAAATTAGCCAACTAATGATAAACAAATGATGATGGACACTAGAAAAAGGAGATGAGAAAAAAAAAGCAACCTTAGTCAAATTCTAGCATTGCCATATTGGATGTTCCTTTCCACATCTTTTGTGCATATTTAGTCTTTTCTCTCTCAATATAGACACTGCTGACATAGGTGGTGAGTTGCCAAAGGATGAAAATCAGCAACATAAGGCAAGCTAGAAGATGTGATTTCTAGGAAAAGCTTTTTGAAAAAGCTCATAATAAGTCACATAATGAGAAAGATAGTAAGTTTACAAATGCCTTGTCAGGCAAAAGGGGTTGTGCTGAGCTATTACAGAGAAGAGAGAGGTAGAAAAGAAAGGGGTGAAAACTAAAATGAAACTTGTATCAAAACTGTTTAGACATAGATAAAGATTGAACTCAAAAGTGAGAAGAAACATGGATGGACACTCAGGCGTCCTAAAGAAGGAAACTGAACTGATGGAATAGCAGCAGGTGGTGATGATTTTTCCTGCTGTTTTGTATTTATTGATTAAAGCACATTTGTCTTTCCTATGGGAATTTGCAGAGTCTGAACTGTATAAAGGAAATTAAAAAATAGTTGCACTTGCAAGCATTAAAACTACTTAGCTGCAAACTTGACATTTTTCATCCACAGTAGTTATAAGGTTTAAATACACTTAGGTGCTCTATTAAAAACAAACAAACAAACAACAACAACAAAAAAACATAAAACCATTTTTAAAAAAATAATTAAATAAAATAAAAAGCAATAATGAAGAGACTTCCTTTGGTAAAAATGCAACTTTTCAAAAGAAGATTTGAGACAACAAAAATGGAAAGCAGCAATGAAAAGTCATTCATAATCAATTCATTTTAGTAGTGGCAAAGCCCTCTTATCAATCATGTTCTTCCAAATCAGCTGGTGCAGCATCTCAATTGAAAATGATACTGCTCTGGGTTATGCTGAATTTATGTTGTATATATTGTAAGTCTTGCATGATGAAATCCCCAGGAGGTATTTGAATATATATTGTATAAATACCCTTGGCCCCTTGGCAAGGTCTGAGAGCTGCTACAGGGGAGATGGGCATTGGCCACAGGAATATGTCACACACAAAATAAGCACATTTAGTGCTACAATAGGGAACCTGTTACTTATAAAGCCTGGTAAGAATTGCTTTCACAAAAAGAGGCTTCAAGGACAAGAAACATTTTCATCCTTTTCAAGGGCCTAGGGTCTCAAAAAGAGATGATTCTCAGGAAAAATACTACTGTAAGATACACTTTTTACTTAATAAAAAAATACAGGAGTGTCCACATATGAAATGCATATGAGATTTTTTCTGTACGTACATAATTTTAACATTTAGTCACTTTGTTCCCTGATAGGAAATGCACATGAAGGCCTGTCAGACAAGGCAAAGAGATCCTTTCTTTTACAGTACTCACTCATCTCTTTTCAGACACAGCCGGAGGGGAAGTGAGGTTGCTATGGGTCCCAATCCTGTTTCAAGGTCTATTTCTGCATTTTATGCAATGACTGTCTAACGTAAGCTTCATAAGGAATGAGAGCAGGAAGGATGAGATCTAGCATTCAGTGTGCATGCTAACCATCAAGCTGCACAATCTTGCCTCTCTTTTTTCCTCTGAAAATATCCCAGAAGATGAGAAATCCGAGTTTGAACCACTCCAGGCTGTAGATGAAACTGGCTCTTACATCCTTCTCTTCTTTACTGGCAAAGATATTACACAGAAGCTTATGGGCTAGGTGTGCTTCATTTTATAATAAAGCAGTAGTTAAAAGTAGTTAAAAGTACTGGTTTTGAACAGTCTTGTGACTGTGCAGTGAAGTTCCTCATGTTCTTAAATGAAAACCTCTATATGCATTTTCTGGGTCTCAAACGGTGTTCCTACCACCCTGCTGAATCTATCGGACACTTCTGCAGCTGTGCTGAAGTCCTCAAAGACTTTAAAGGAGGAGGAATCAGTAGCTTTTCACAACAGTGAAGTATAGGTACTGGCTGAACATTCACGTTTTCAGTTCTGAACTTAGCTGCCAAGATTTTATTTTATCCTATCAGTTTGGGAAGATTAAAAAATATAGTTTGCAAACACTGAATTACAATTCACACAAAGCAGTCACTGTTGTTGGGAGTTAAAGAAAAAGCTCAGGAGCAAGAAGAATTTGAGTATGACTTAAAGACCGTAATTAAATACCAATTTCAAGTTATTAATGTGATCAAACAGATTGAAGATGGCTGTTTAGTCTAGTCTAATATACCTCATGAACTCTGTAAACTTGAGGAACTACACTCTTAGCTATTTTTCTTAACTAAGATATGTACATGAGACCCGCAGCTTCCTTTTGATTTGTTCAGAGGCAACTCACATAACAGGTAATTTTAGGTTGTTCCAAACCACTTACTAAAGATGATATAAGGATGGTTGTTGGTTTTTTTCCTCTCTTTTTCTTTTCCTTAATTAATTACCTCAAAAATCTTTTGTAATGGATAAATAGAATGAAATAAATGTCTAACATACAGTGTCTTCCAACAGGCTATCCATAATTAAAAATAGTAATTAGATGATGCTGATGCACTTAAATCACAGTTTCATTTTGTTTCTCAATTAGTGGATTCTTAGAGATATTCATTGTCAGCAATAAAAAGATAAAAATACCCCATAGATCTGAAATGATACTATAATAGGAGACTGAATGCCAGATTTTGAAGATACATGGTGCACAAAGACTCAGATACCTGGCATGTTTTCAAAAGTGCCTAGATGCATAACTGCTGTAGTTTCCTGGAAACAGGCCTTGTCAAAAATTCTTTGATGAGACGACAGGCTTAGCTGGTAAAAGTAACAGTGTAGATGTAATAAACACTTGCAAAGCTTAGCACTACATGACACTCAAGAGTAAAATACTTGCACTATTTGATATCAGCAAAGCATGTGTCTAATGGACACAGAGCCAGCTAACTGACACGTCCCGAGGAGTCACAGACAACAATGGCTCAGCAGTCAGTAGGGGCGCTGTGAAAACAACGCTGCGGAGTCAGCTGAGGAAGGGCAGCTCTCCTTGCTCAGGGGGGCTGTGATCCCCTCCTCCAATGACTGCTGAGGAAAAAAAGAGTTACAGGATTCCTCCCCTCCGGAGATTGCAAAGGCAGCTCTGGTGCCAAGGGGCTCATGACCAGCCTGAGCACAAGCTGGAACAAGTCTTATGTGGGGATAGACCCAGTGTGCTCAGGTAAAAGCCCCCCTAAGCTTAACAATACACATAATAAAACACGGGCAAAGTGGTAAACGGTGACAAGGCAACCAGCCCTTTTGGCTGTGTTACAAGCACTGACCCATTAATGCATAATATCTGAATAAAGCCTAAGTCACACACCCAGCAGGGCAGACAGATAGAACAGGGGACCTGGCCACCTTCCACCCTGGAGAGGTTGAGTCCTTGGGTGCAGCATTGGAGCTGACACTCTTCTGGAATGAGCACTTTTGCTGGCCTCGCTCTTGGGTACCTAACAGGCCTCACAGCACCAATGCCACAGCCCATCACTCCTCAGGATGACCAGGACTACCACCCACAGTGGAAAGGCCCCTGGCAGGGAAGGCTGCTATGGGGTACAGACCGGCCCAGTGTAGGCCAAATTCAGGCAGCACCCTGCTTCACTGCATGTCCTCCCAAGTAGGACTGAATGTAAACTTTGTATTCTCATCTCCATGACTGAGCAATAATTCTATCTTAATTTTACAGACAGAATGATGAGAAACTTGTTTAAAAAGTCTGCAATCTGAAAAGGCATTAGGAAAGGCATCTTAAATCCCAGTGCTATAACCCAAGAACCACAGCTCTTTTTATCACTGTATGCATAACAAGGTATAGTTGGCTGCCTTCGGAAATATTCAAGATCACGTTTACTGACGTTTGTATTCATTCTTTTTTTTTTTTCCAATGAATCAAGCCATTCCCCCCACAACAGGCATATTTTACTCTGTGCTCTCTAAATAAAAGTAATTGTTCAAGGTGATGAACACCCTCCGGGTGACGGGCAAGCCACTGCTGCTGAGCACATACCCCAAGCAGCAGTGCCACATGGAGCCTTGCCATCTCCTCTGCCATGAAAGGAGACCCAAAGCACAAAAAGGCATCATGAAATGGCTTTCGAGCACTATTTTCACCTCTCTTGCCTACCATTCTAATGTTGTGATATCTTCAGATGAAACTGAAGGGCTGAAAACCTCTCTGGGTATGAAATACAATGCCACTGTCAGCTGAAACACAAGGAGGGAGATGACATGTATCTAACATATGCTCTGTATGATACCAGAGGCTAAACTGCTGTTTCAAACCACTGGAGGTTCTTCCTAGGGACATGGCATTGCCTGTGTCTTAAGTGCAATAATTCCGCCACAGGACAGTACATTTTACTATCTGAAGAGACATCACTAGCAGTAAGATGTTATTTTTACTTATGCACTGTTCTTTGTAAGTCAAATCTTATTTTTCTTCATCTGTCTCACTACCTGGCTGCCAGAAAAAGCCAGTGGCAAGTAAAATTATAATGTCACCTTCGAACACTTATTAAATACATTATTATCAAAAATGCATGATATGAGCCTTATAAGCAACAAAGAAATTCAATTTACAGATAAGATACAGCTTTCCTGTGGAGACTTTATCTTCTGCATTTGCAGTAATATATCACACTTAGACCAGCAAATGATAATGACAAATTGAGATCATATATAAAGTGAGTCTGTAGACATTACAAGTACATAAAGCAATAGCAGCAAATGTGTGTGAACCCATAAATGGGAGAAGAATACATGATTATGCAGTAAGATGGAAAGGTATGGACCAATATAATTAATAAAATACAACAGAGGGAAAGTATTGCATATTCTTTTCAGAAGTAATCAGGTACAGAGTATAAGTTTATACATAATATAAAAAACTCAAATATTGCTGGTTTTCATGGATTCTTATTATATTTCCTTTGTCAAATTTTGCTGGAAATTAAATCATTTAAGAAACTCTTGTTAATTAATACCATATTTCCAATTATTTTCAGAAGTGCATTATTTGTTATTCATCAATTATTTATCTCCTCTTAAGAAGACAGATCAATCCTGTTAAGAAAAAATAGCAGTCACACACCACTTAAAATGGGCAGCAAATTACTGAAGTAAAAAATTTTGTAGAAACAAGTACAAAAAAATTTTACCTCAATCTGTACATAAATACTATGAGCAGCCAACAAAAATATGAAGGGGAAAGCTTTGCCATTTATTTGTAAACCAAAGAGAGCCAACACTCCTATGGTGCAGTCCTGGTTCTATTAAAAATTTCCAGGAATTCTGCCAATTACATCAGTACTTCAGTGATTTCACCCCTGAAATCTCATTTTTATTGATATGACTTAGCTACAGAGAGTAATGTTTCTTTTTTCATTAAGGCAGATTCTCAGCGTCTTTCACTAGCAGTTGATGCCTTCACATTCTGTGTGGCTATTCATGATGTCAAATGCCATCAAACAGAGCTGCAAATGAAAGGTTATGAACAGAAGTACTTATGATTTTCCTATAATCTCTGCCATATTTTTAAGGGATAATCACTATGTCATAAGGTCATTCAAAATGAGGCAATTGAAGAAAATGCCTCTCCTTGGCTTGGTTTCCTCAAGGAAAGAAATTTCTACAATCATTCTGCTAAAATCTATCCATCCTTCTCTTCCCAGTAATTTTTTGGCCTACTGCATAATATTAAGCAAATTCAACTAGGCAAGAGAGGAATCAAAGGTATTAAGTCCCAGCAAGTTTCATTCAAACAGGTAAAGAGGGAGTAAGATTGCATTAATTCTTCCACTTACCATGCACTTGCTCCTTATGAGATGTCAAGGAATACATACAAGTGACTACAGTTGCATAAATCCAGACAAAGCCAATTGTCATTAATATTGATTCTCATTGAAACTGCTCATATTTATTAGCTGAACTTCTGTGAAGTAGGTAGATAGATCTGTTCTAAATGTTTTAGGCTGTAATGTATTTCCTCTCAATCTATATTGTTATGAATACTGTACTCATTTCAAAAAGAAAATTAGAAAGTCTCCTGTCTAGACATTGTACTCCAGTGCTATTAAAATGTATTTCTCAGTACAGGCATATTCAGAGTTTCAAGGAAGTTAACTGTTTTTAAAAAGCCCGAGCGTTCTGCTTATTTTTACTGCAAGTAAAAGCATTTGCTTTCATAACTTTCTTATTGAGCGCTTCTGTTAAGAAATGTTGCTAGATCTTAAAATATACTTAGCTAAAGACTTTCAAAAGTCAATACTTCTATAGCGCTTTTTTCAGACCTTGCAGACATCAGGTCAGTTTGTGGTAGATTCCAGCAGGCCAGGGAGCTACAACTCTCTGATCTCTTGAACAGTGAGTTCCTTTCTTGTCAAACCCTCATGTCTATGGATAAAACCAAAGGTATTAAAAAGAAAAGTGACACTGGATCAATTTGGAGAAAACAAATCAGTCAATCCAGTATTTCTCTGACTGGAAAGCACAGCCCTGCTGAACAGCAGGCAACAGACCATTGATTCGATTTCCTCACATAGCTGTGAACATATGAAAACAGAAGAACAACCATGCAGGGTCAGACCAAGAGCCCATCCAGTCAGTATCCTTTCTCCTGTTAGTGGCTGTAAGTAGATACCTACGGGAAAGTGAGAAGAGAGCATTCTGTCTTATTCTCTGTTTTTTACCTCATAGCTTCTAGTTTTTCATTCGCTTTCTTAACTAATGCTGCATGCAAAACTGATGTTTTCTTGAAGCTTACATAACCCTAAGATTTTGTTTCAGAATACAAATAATTAGCTAAAAGATCACAGACTCCTAAATTGTCTGCCTTGTGTTTTTTCCCCAGTATGCATCACTCTGTGTTTATCTGCACTGAGAGATATTTTTCCAGATTTTATCTTCCATATGACCGCTTTTTTTTTTTTTTTCCTTTTTTCTTTTTCTTTTTTCCCGAAGAACTCAGTATCATCCTAGAGCTCAGGAATACATTAAGACAAATTCTTCTTTATAAATAATCATAAAATAAAACTCTTGAATGTTACCTCAGTGGAATTTCTCACTGGCTCAACATGCTGTCAAAATCTCATTGATGAACCACTCCTAGCCATGCTGCTACTCCTTGCTACTGTTGATAGCTGCAGTATCACCTTAGATCAGGATGCTATTTCCTCCAGATAGTAACTCACCACTGTTTAACTATCACCATGCTTTTCCCACTAGGCACCAAATCACTTATACAGTCATTTTATTTTGTTGTATTTGTTTTGACTTCACCTCTCTGTAGGTTCGTTAGAAAGAGTTTTTACTAAAATACACTTCTGTTACTTTCCTTCATAACCTTAATGATTTAATATTATATTATCTCTTGCCAACGGACTAGACCAGGTTGTGATGCCCTCAGCTCTCATGATTTCCATTCTTTGAGCAATAAGTAAAGGGAAATTATTCTAGAAACTACTTGGGTTTTATTAATGATTTGTCATGCAGTCTCCATCTCTCACAAATTATTTCATCTATTGTTACACCTTGGATCTCATTCACAGAGACCCCTTCACCAATGATTAGTTATTTCTTCCTAGAAACCAAAAAAAACCTTGAAAGCTTGACAGTGTCTATACTTCATTATCCAGAGTAAAGAATTTGATCACAGTAAATTGTTCATTCAAGACAAACTGGACACAATATTGTTGTTCTTCAGTTGTAGAGAAAGAATATCACACTTCATCATAAAGCACACATCAGTTTAATCAATACAATCAAAAATGGTGCATTGGCATTGTTGCACTGCAAATGAGTTACAGTTTATTGAGTTTATTTCTGTTTATTAAGAAATGCCAGCAGAAAACTCCTTCATCTCAGATTCACATTCTAACATCTCTAACTGTAAGACCCTTCTTAAAAATCCATGGGATGTCTATACTTCCTGTCTATAATCTGCAAAATAAAAAAGTGTAGATATAGAATATGCATACTCTCCATTATAAATGTTATATGACTCGTATTCACAAATGTACATTTTCAGCACTGAAAACATATCTGGGCACTAATCCTTAGGCAAAAATGAACTATATTTGTGTCACAATTTTAACAACAATTAAGTAAAAAATTATTGATATATATACAGATGTGTAAATGAATATACGTATTTGTCAACTGTATTTTAGTAAATTGCTGGCATGTGTTATTGTGTGCATTGTGATTCATGAATCATGAATCCAATTCACAGCTTATAATTTCCCATTAAATTAGTACTTTCCATATGGTATCTCCAACGCAAAGCCTACAACCTATTTATTCTTCTTAAAAATGTTACATCAAGAACACACTGTTCTGGAATTGAAAAAAAAAAAAAGAAAAGAAAATGTTTGGAGTCAAATTATTCTATTATGCTTACTGTGTTTTTGTTTTTGTTTTTTTTATGTTTCTGTTTCTGTTTGTTTGTTTGTTTAAGATTTAAGTGATTTGTTGTCTTTTTGTCCTCTATATATTACAAGCTAGATGTTACTTCTTTCTACTACTGAACTAACATAAACAGAAGCAACAACCATAAACAGGAGAGAAGTGTCACAGTACCCTACAACATTTATTTCCAAAGAAAGTACTAAATCAAATCACCTTTGTTCTTTTGCTGCAACTGTATTAGAATATAAGATGAATAATGTAGGCAGTCTGCATTTTCTTGGACATACACAATAAAGAGTCTTACTAACTTAAATGGAAAACGCATGCATGAAATCTTACCCCCAGGTACATACTTGAAATCAGCTATCCACACTGCATGTTTTTGGGGAAGTTGCACTGTAAGTGGTTCATAATCAAATTTCTTTTTAAAAAAATAGTAATTCTAATAAAAGCGAGTGTATTTTATATAAACTTGCTCTATTTCTGAAAAATACGTGAACACTTTTACAAAAAAAAAAAAAAGAAAAAAAAGAAAAAAGAAAAACTGGATGTTTTTCATATTATTATGGTTATTTTGCCTTTGCCTATACAACACATACTACAGATTTTCCCTATCATCTGTATGGGAAAAATTCACATTCTTACTGAATAGACTCAGCTTCTTTTTACAGATTTTGGACATAATTTCCAGAATTTTTTCTCTAGCCAAATTGCATATAAGGACTGATTCAGTATATCATTCTCATTTTTAATGAAGTTGATTGAAAGCTTGCTACGGTAAATAGGAATAGACCTGAGCAGTTTTGATCAGTTAGGCGGAACATACAGGACTTTCACTGTTCTCAAAAGTCCTTGAGAACTATCTTCAGCTCATCTCCAAAGAGTTCATAGACTACAGCCGAGTAGATTTTATTCTTTAGGTGCTCTCAGAGCTCCTCTGTCTCATCTTTGTAACCAGACAGATAGCAAAAATGACCTTCAATGCCCTTCCAGGGCAATGGTTGTTGTAAATCTGACCATTTATCTGTGGTTACATTGTTTTCTTACTTCACCACTACTACAGTCTTTCGTATGGGCAAGTGATATTCTCACTATATAACTGAGCTATGTTCATGGAACTGTTAAACAAACGGAATATATTCAAAAATATAGAAAATGGGAAATTAAACACTAAAAACAAACAACTTCACCATTACAATTTATTTATTTCTAGGCACTGGCCTTCTGGCAGAGAAACACAGAGTAAAAACATAAGTAAAACATAAATCCCTAAGTAATGAAGAGTTAGAGCAGTCAGATATAATAACAGAGTAAGGATTTACATAAATCAATACAGATAATACAGCCTATTTTAGAATAGGATGCTGATTCATTTGGAAGTGATATACATAATTCTTTTTATATTATTAGCCATCAAATACATTACCAAATTTAGCTGGTGATTGTCGTTTAGTACCATGAATAGGTAGTAAAAAATAACAATGTATATGTTTAAATGAAAGCGGCTAACAGTTGTTTTCTACTTTCTAGTTCTTAGTATCTCTTTCAGCAACTGCATTGGTAATTCTCCACTGAAGGCTACATCAAATAGCCCTGTGAGTTATTTCTGCTAGAAATCTAGTACATAAAACTAGCTGACATCGAGGATTTACTCTAGCAAAAATATGGATAAGCATATGGGTTCAACAGCTAGTGGTTTAAAATCATTATAACAGTTGAAACCGTTTAGTAGTGAGTCTAGGAATCAAAATACCAGCAAACAGCTTTCTTCCTCTCCAATGGTCCCTCAGCTATCCCTGTTTTGAGGAGAGTGTTATTTTCAAGCAATGCTATGTCAGTGTACAGACAGCAAAATGCCATCCAGTTTGTTTTTGCTATTGTGTGGCCTTGCAAAATCATTCCTGATTTTCTGTTCACTGTCTGCTGAATGTCTCCTTTGACTTAACTGTATTTAAATTTTTCTTTCTGTCTGTCTACATCTTATGTAAAATCATATTTTCCCCACATGAATTTTAGAATTCTACTTTCCCAATATCATGTCCTCAGTTCACATTAGATGATTTTTCAGTTTTCATTACACTATCTAGTCTTTCAAAATAAATTTATTATTGTTTTGATTAAATTATTTAATTCTCTTCAATTTCAAATATAAATACATTTACTAAAACCCGATCTTTAGTATAAGAAGACTTTTTTTTTTCTCCTGATAAGAACATATGAATAAGATGATTCCTACTATATAAAATATTTGAGGCAAGTTATTAAAATGGGAAAAAGGAAACTAGCCAGAAAAAGAAAAGAAAATATCAGCAGGAAACAGTTTCATGCAAAACAACACTGTATGAGGAAAAAATGGAAGACTGGAGTCATTACACTGGTGAAAGTATCTCTATATTAGAGAGAAAAATCTCATTTCTGCTGCATATTTGTCCAAGGAGTACGTCTTTCCGATAAAGCTAAAAAATATTCATTAGTGATAAAAGTATTCTATCTTTTATGTTAAGGTTGGTCCATTTTATGTACGTAATTACTTCTTTGTAACCCTCACAAGAACTTAAGAACACCTGAACATTTCAGACAAGTGGTGCACATGGCCAATCATCTGCCTCAGCTATGGCCAGAAACAAAGCAAAGAGTAACAAGGAAGTATATGGAGGGCATTCTCTAATACTTTCCTGAATGGGGTCTTCCCAGCTTGAATATAGTTGGTTTACTTAATAGCTACCAATGAAGCTCTCTCACTTCAAGGTAATTTTAATCCTATTATTAATCAGAACATTCTAATTAATGAAAGTTACAGTAATAGAGTCAAATTTCTTCACTGTGTCATGTAGAATATTTTGTTACTCACTAGACATTTAACTGACGTTAAAATGAATTTATTTCTGTTATTGACTGACTTCTCAGTTCATAGTGCATGCAACACTGAATGTCTTTTTGTTTTTGTTTTTGTTTTTTAATCAAAACAGAATCTAGTTAGGAGATGAATACAGAACATTGTAGTTGTTAAGTGTTACCCCTTGAAAACATGGGCTTTAAACTTCCTAACAGAAAAAAAAAGAGAATTAAGACTGACACTTCTGCTTCCTTGATGGTTGTTTACCTCCCAAGACATTGGATAGGGCACCAAGTCAAGATTTAGTTTCTTCTCGATAGTAAGTTTTTCTATCAAAGATTCATTTTAGATCAAAGGAACTATTTCATGCTGACAAAACCATGCTTTAAGATGCTAGTAAGATTTTATTTTTTAAATCAATTCAGTTCAAATTGAACCAATCTTCATGCCCCTTTATTTAAGTCTGGCTACACAAACATACACTCTAATTCAAAATCAACTTTAGTTTAGTATTAGTTAATAGACATGTGAAAGGAAACAATCTCACAAGCCAGACTTGAAGATAGTGTAAAAATAAACAGTGCAGATCTCTATTAATAACCCTAATTACCTTCTTCTCACTTATACAGATTAAAAATTTGGTTTTAAAAAAAAAAAAAGGCACTCTAATATGCATGAATAAAAATATTTCAAAACTAAATCTCTTACTTATATTTTGCAATTAAAATTCTGCCAACTCAAAGTTCCTGATCACAATAGTAGTATATATTCTGCAATTACAGAAAAAAAAAAAATAGTAGCACTAGATGATCTTGCAGTCCAGTGAAACTCAGTGACATCACAGAATGCCTTGGTTTGGAAGTGACCTCAAAGATCACCTAGTTTCAACCCCCTTGCCATGAGCAGAGTTGCCAATCACTATTCACGCACTCAATCAGGCTGCCCAGGGCTCCATCCAGCCTGGCTTTGAACATCTCCAGGGACGGAGCATCCAACATATCTCTGGGCAGCCTGCTCCAGCATCCCACCATCTTCTCAATGAAAAATTTCCCCAGATGTCCAGTCCAAATCTCCCTTCTTTAGTTTAAAACCATTGTCTCTTATTCTGTCACTATCTGCCCATGTAAAAAGTTGATTTCCCTGCTTATAAATTTTCTCTAAGTACTGGGAACTGGGGAAGTGGGGCTGCTTAGTCTGGGGAAAACGAGGCTGAAGGGAGACCTTATTGCTCTCTTCCAATATCTGAAAGGTACTTACAGAGAGAGCAGCGTTGGTCTCTTCTCACTGATGACAGGACAAGGGGAAATGGCCTTAAGTTGGGCCAGGGTAAGTTTAGGCTGGATATCAGGAAAGATTTCTTTATTTAAATGGTTGTTAAGCACTGGAATAGGTTCCCCAGGGAGATGTTTGAGTCACCATCCCTGAATGTGTTTAAAAACTGTGATTTACGTAGGGATGTTAGAGTTAGGGAAGTATGTTAGGTTGTGGTTGGACTTGATCTTAAGGCCTTTTGAGCAATTCTATGATTCTATAATTCTATGCTGGAAGGCTGCTATATCAGGCCTCCCCAACCCTTCTCTTTTCCAGACTGAACAAGACTGAATCTCTCAGCACGTCTTTGTAGGAGGTGTTTCATTCCTCTGATCATCTTCATAGCCCTCCTCCAAAATCGTTCCAAAAGCTCTATTAAAATTCCCACCTATGTGACTTCTGTGGCCCCTATGTTGAAGCCAAATAGTGTAGCAGTAAAATAATTTAGTCACTTGGGAACTAAAAGAATAAACATAAAAAGAATTATTACAGGTTAAGTATAAATTTAAGCAACAGCCACAGACAAATTATGACGGTTTCCTTAATAGACTAACAAAAGAGATTTAAATGGTAATCAAAGTTCTATATAACATTCTGATGCTAGGAATCTCCAAAAGAAAAAAGAAATGTTATGTCAGGTAGATAGAAAAGAGGAAACAAGTGAAAAAGGGGAGAGCAATGGAAAAAGGAAAACAAAACCAGAAAGTAATAGAACACTAGCTGCAGCAATTTCTGCCATTCATAACTTGCCTTAATTGTCTGCTCTCTAAAACTGCTGCTGTAATCTGAAATGCCTCCCTCCTGATCTGATCGACAGACTAATGTAATGACTTGACTTAGAACCAGGAATGTAGATCTTGCCATTATGTCAGATTCACTTGGATTTTAATGCAATATTCCCTAAGGAAGACTCATGATTTAATTAAAAACATTATGTTTCACTGTCCGGCACAGCACCTGCAGCATCACTTAGTGTGTAAATCTTGATTCCCTAGAGTGAATTGTAGCTGACCTTTTTGATTTCTAGTTAGCAATCATTTTGCAGATAAAATTTCAACTGTTTCCTATTTAGCTCATAAATGCACTTCTGTGGCTCCAGTTCTTGAAATTTTATGTTTATCAAAGCAGTATTTCAAATGTGCAGCGATTTCTCCCCTCAAAATACTGTTGCTACAACAAATACAAATAGCAGAAATCACAGTCACCTATGATTTAGAAAGTGATTCACTTCAAGGAATATAAATGCTTCTGAACAGAACTATATGAAACAGCTTGCAGCTGAGTTAGTTGAAGCAATGTTCTCAAAGAAATTGTTACCAGTGGCAATGTATTCTAACATAACCTTAGATGATACAGTATTTTCTATTCTAAGCTTCATAATCAATAGATTGCTTTGTCCCAGTTCCTTTTTATGCACAGGAAATAAGTCAAGGAGTTGGAAAGAAGCCCTCTCCAGGCAATATTCCAGATCATGAAAAGATGGCAATGTGGAGATGTTAAGATAGGTGGCTTTATGTAAATCATCACATTTTTAGTTACAAAGTTAATCATTCTATCACTTCTGATTGCAGCAAAGCGTGTAGAATTCTTCTGCAGAAGACTTCTGCTTTACTTGTCAAGACCACTGTACAGAGACAGAAACCAAAACATATTTGCCTCCGTTCACTTTGGAACATAATGAGATCTCTGTCAGCTGGTGATCAACCAGGAAACTTCTGTATGCCGCAGAGTTTACTGTTATTTAGTTGGTGATCAACTACCATCATAAGCATACCTGATGGCCACACAACCAAATGTCAGATAAAATTAAGTTGCGGTGCAATTGCAGTTCTTAGTTAAGACCAGTTTGCACAATTATATATCTGGAAACAAAAAAAGTAATCTCTGTGAGATTGAGGACATCTCCAGAGTTTCCAAAGATCAGTTACTGCCGTGCTCTAAAAGGTCATATTTTCCTCCAGTAAGCACTTTGGAGGAGCCTGAAAATAAGATGTGGGCCACTCAGATACTGGATTTTCATGTTTGGGTTTCTGGGTTAAAAACACTTCTACAGGCAAGCATATCTCTCACTCATACATATTTTCCTAATCTACTATCTCTTCCTGAATTAGATATTTTAAAGTCTTCATTACTAAAAGAAAGGACAAAACCTTTAATAACGTTGAGAATAAAACTGCTAAGGTCTGATTCACTGCTGCCTAGAGTAAACCCACCACAGCTGACCAGCTGAAGTGGATTTATGAATGTGTTGTACCACTAGACAGTCTCTGTATACTCAGTCTGACATATAAACTCCAACTCTAATTTTTAAAAAAGCATTTTCAAAGTGAATCTTTTTTCAATAAGAGATCTCGAAATGCCACTGTAAGTTTCCCTGTGTTTTTATTCTGACACAAGGTATATGAGATTGAGGGGAACAAAAAAAAAAAAAAAAAAAAAAAAAAAACACTCGGGGAAAATAAGCAGTAGGATTTTCAAAGGTGATTGATTCAGTGAAGTGAAAGTAAAAAAATTAATCAGTGTAACCTATTTGTCCTTTATTCTCCCGTATACTGTTTTTCTTTGATTCCTGTAAAGCATGCAACATACTGTTTAGAAGATGCAAAATGCAAAGTAATTGAACAGCCTACTACTGTTGGGATGGAGGTAATACATCTTCCTTGAACCTCTCCTGCCAAATTTCACGTTTTTAATGGCTTACAAGTTGAAGATGAGTTGCTAAAACGCAATCTTATTTTTCTCTTTCACTTTGCTCAACGTACAGTGGATCCTGTGGTCAGGCACTAAATATAGCTAAGCTGCAGCAGTGAAGCAAGCAATAAAGACTTAGGGCTGACATGAATGACATCATTTTCTTCAGTCTGTGTAGCCTGTTTAAACGGACATCTGTACAATACAAGGACTGTTTAAGAATCTCCTCATCTTTACAGTTTTCACCTAAGGGACTACCAATACAATTATTAAGATAATAGTAACATGAATACTACCACAATTATACCAAGTAATGATGGGATGGAAAACTGTAAAAATATGACAATGGCATAACCTTTCAGTTCTTGCTATCAACTACTAACACAACTCCATTATACAAGAAGAAAATTTGCATATTTAGGGCTATGTAGGGTGCAATGAGAGTTCTGCCCACTTTTTACATGGCTAGGTATTCCAGTGGCCTGAATGACTGCTAGGGCTAACATGAGTCTAGTATCATATACAGTGTAAAGTCTGGATCTCATCCAGTCTTGGCAATACATACCACAGAGATGCCAACCATTAATACAAGCATTTATGTGGACATAGCTATCTAGTTGTTTAGAATAAACAGATTAGCCACAAGCAGATGTAATCACTAGCATTGATATATTTAGAGATTACTATAAGTAGAGATGACTACTTGAGAGAGGTAGATTGATACAGATAACATAAATACTAATTCAAGTCATCAAAGAGACAAAACATTTTTTTCTTCAGCTACTATCGTGGTTAATGGATTTTAAAACTACACTTTTTAAATCCATTAGCCATGATAGTAGTTGAAGAAAACCAATGCGCATCTGCGTTTCTTGGTTCTGCCCCCAAAATGCACTTCACTATGTTGAAATATGAATTTTAGAAGCCCAACCAGCTACAGGAGGGGAAAAAAATAAAATAAAAAAATAAACTGGTAGACAGAATGCTGGAGTGACCCTGCAAACACTATGAAGTTCATATGTAATAAGCTTCTGCCACCTACAGTGCAAGAAATGTGTCAGTACTCATCAGTATTAGGAGACCATTCCTTTCACAAACCAGGCCTTAGAGAAACTTGTCACTGCAAACTAAAGTGTTTGAACATACCCATCAGTGGAATACACCTATGGCTACAAGTCACCTTCCTTCTCTGCTCCAGAAGCTCTTTTCTCTTTTTTCTTAAGACAACACAATGGAGCTCCGGACTAGCTTTCACACATTCCTTTAAACAAACGTGTATAAATTCAAGACAAACAGTCATTTAGATATTGCTGGCTCACAAACAAATCCTTAGCAAACACACTTGCTGCATAACTACCTGATGCCTTGGCTACCCTCCTGCCCATCTGTCAGGATGGCACCCTGCCTGCTCTCAAGTTGGTTGGACCCTCCTAGGGACGCATAGGTGCCAGACAGCCCTGACTTTTGCAGACCTGCCTTCTTAAACCTGCAGGAGACCCTACCTCCATGCCAGAAATGAGGCACTGGCACAATAGCTTTCCCTACAATTGATCCCACCTGTTGATACTTACACAGTGAGAGAGGGGGAGAAAAGAAATAGGAAAGTGATGCAGACAGGATTTTCTTGCTGCCAAGAAAGCAGGTGGGGTAGCAGCAGGTGTCTGATCAACTCAGGAAGATAACAGGGTGTCAAAATGTTTCCAACGGGAAGCTTGCAGGATTCCATCCAAAGACAATCAACATATCCATCAGTGACTTCAGGGGGCACCCTTTTGCATTCTTTGGTGATACATAAGAGAGAAAATAAGTCAATAATGTTAAAAAAAAAAAAATCAAATGCTGCCTAAATACTAGCAATAAACTGTACCAGTATCCTCTTTTCACCGACAAAAGGACAGTAATGGGACATGAGGAAGGCCTGAAATTAGATATATATGAGATGGACCTTTTCAAATCCAGATTAGAAAGTACCTCAGTGAAACCCTGATCCCACAAAAGTCAACTAGGCCAAATTTTTATCTTTTGCTCTGAGTGATAAACAGTTATGGAGGTAAACCAGTTTATGGATCCAAAATATGATCCACAGATTTCACACTTTCAGCTATGAAGAAACTGAAACAGGGAAGGAAGTTCCTTTAGACTGAAAGGATCTTTGGAAAAAATGCCAATATGCAAAGCCCACATTCCTTACAGAGATATCTAAAAACTGCCATCCAAAAATCTGTACAATTTGCAAGGCTGAAATGTCCTTTTGAGGTTAAAATTAGTAATGCATCTGTCTCTAAATAAATAAATGAATAGAAATCCTATCATTAATTATTATCTCTTCATCAGTGTCTGGGACAGATTCCCAACTGGCTGAAATTCTTTTCTTTTTTCTCTTTCTTTAGAGAGCCATCATGCTGTGTGGTCAATCATGGACGGCTATTACATGTGTGATCATTTTTCCTGAAGGGATAATCTTAATCCCACAATTTCTTCTCCTTTGAAATGTATATGAATTAAAATGAAAATAAACATGTTGTCTTTCAAAACTAATGATGTGATAAATATACCTTTATGGCAGCAGTTTGGGACTTTCACAGGAACCTGCCGTTCAAATAAAAAATTTACATCATAATAACCTGTTTCAATGCCTGGTGCCAAGAACAGAATTCAGAGCCTCTCTTAGTTTCCTAGGCTTGTTTATACACATATATCCAATGACAATAAAATACAAAAACGGATCTGAAGGCAAAATCTGTATCTAGGACTCCCCAGATCCACACAGCTAGCCTAAAGCAGAGTTGCAGTCTTCCTTTCTCTTTGTTTGGAAGATTTAAACTTCTCACATACACGAACATGTTCAAACACTGTCTAGATGCCACTTTAGACTACTACACACTTTACCTACTCTCGATGTCAGTTTCTCTAGATTTAGCCTTGTTTTTTAACTTAATTGAGATTTGACTTTTTAATTTGCTCTGAAAAGAAAAGGCAACCAGGACTGAATGAACTTTCATTAAGCCACAAAATTTAATTATAATGGTTGCACCAACAGACATGCTATTTGCTGCATTACTCCTACAGCAAAGAATGCAAAAACCCTGGCTCCCTCCATGGAGTAAGTAAGTGTGAACGTTTTCAGGATGTGTTTTAAAAATCTAAACATAGGCATCCGTTTTTAGAACATGCTACCTGATTTACTGTTGCTGCTCCAGTAAGGCTTATCTGTCTGTGTCGTTTCTGCCAGCCTGTGCAGTTGTCTTTATGGATCTAAAGGCATTGAAATAGTACTTCATATGAACATCTACTGAACCTGTCACTCCTCATACATCTTCATTATACATACACGTGGCTTAATTTTTTTTCCCTTACCTTTGCCTTTAAACATAGCTAAAATCCAACAGTGGAGTAAGGGCAGTCAAAAGGGAAAATGAGAAACTCACAGTCAGTTTCTCAGAATGCTGAGCTCCCATTTATTTTTATAATGACAACAAAATGCTGCTCCATTCATTTGTCTTTATGGACACACTTTTCAAACATCCACGTGTAAGGCAGTTCAAAGCTATTAAGCAATTCTGGGGACAGCAGGACAAGTTTGGCAAAATTACATAAAAGGCCATAAAATCAAATGTCAGCAATATAACTTTCCATGGTTTATATTTTCCACAGTTAATAATAGAATCACAGATCAAATGCTGTTGCTGCCCAACCTGTAACAATTTTGGAAGTGATCTTAAAGATCACCTAGTTGCAACCTCCCTGCCACAGGCAGGTTTGCCACCCACCAGATCAGGCTGCCCAGAGCCCCATCCAGCCTTAAACACCTCCAGAGATGGGGTACCCACAGCTTCTCCAGGCAGCCCATACCAATTCCTTAACCACCCCAAGTGAAAAATTCCCTCCCAATACCCAATTTAAATCTTCTCTCTTTTAGTTTAAAACTGTTCTTTCTTGTCCTATCACCAAAAGACTATGTAAAAAGTCAATCTCCATCTTGTTCATAAGTTCCCTTGAGGTACTGTAAGGCCACAACGAGATCTCCCTGGAGCCTTCTCTTCTCCAAGCTAAACAAGCTTAACTCATTCATTCTCTCTTCATAGGGAGAGGTGCTCCAGTCTTCTGATCATCTTCACAGCCCTCCTCTGGACCTGCTCCAACATTTCCACATCTTTCTCGTGCTAGCGGCCCCAGTATTGGACACAAGTGGAGCCTCATGAGGGCAGAATGTTTTCACCTTTCCTTCTCTTAAGAAAGCTCAATCAGTAAAAAGCAAAAACCTGGGACTTTAAGAAGTAATTTCTGTTGGAAAATAGACGGGAATTAGGATGATGTTTCCTTATTCTTGCAAAGACATTACAGACATTTGCTTGCAGAAAAGCATATCTGCACATTTCGGCCGATCTCACACATAGAACTTTTCGATCTGATAAGCAACAAGCTGCTCTAAGTATTTAAAATAGCTTCCTACATATAAAGGGATACCTTGAAATTAACCCAAGACCATCTGCAAAATTCCAATTTTTTAACTTATAGATAATCTGCTGGCTTTCCACTAGATACAGTCAAGCAATGTGGAGTATTGAGGCCACGTAGCTTTTCATTTGTAAGTATTAACTATATTTAGCATTATTTTGCTGGACATTCTAAGATAGATGGCAGAAGCTAAGTCTGCTATATTTCAGCAGCTGGATTTTATAAAATTCCTGATATGTCTTAACAGGTCCCCATTTCTGCCTTTTCTTACTTAAATCAAAGATGTCATGTCATCACATGTGGAAATTTTTAACGTACTATTCTCCCCCCAAAACAGTTTGTGTAAGATTTGCTGAAAAGTTTTCTTCTTTGTTAAATACTGGACTTATTAAACACAACTTTTTCCATAATTTTTTCACTCATTTCAAATGATGCCTAAAATACTGGTTTTCTGAAAAGTTTATTTCAATCAAGACTGAAATACCTTTTCTGCAGGCCAGAGTGCCCAACCACATATTTTGTAATATGCATCACAGGGAATCAAAATATGTACAAGAAAATGGTTTTCAGATATCAAGCAAAAAGAGATGTGTCTACCTCAAGCATCCACTGAGCTATTTCACAATCTAAACGTTTGTTTTTACCTGACTTAATCTAAGTCTCAGTTAAAAAAAAAAAAGAGATTGTAATGGAGAAGGAGAAAAAATAATCTGCAATTTCTGAAAACTGCAGATTATTTTTGGAGATATATTGAAAATAAGGCTGTATCCTTAAATTATATAAATCATAGTCCCATAAGTTTCACAACAAAAGATTTCAGTGGGAATCAGTTTACAGAATTTAGGGATCTGAATCACAGACTCAGATCAGCAACTATAGGAAACAGAAATAGAAGTGTTCAAAATAACCATCTCTTCAAAAAAATGTTGTCTACTTTTCAGCTGAATTCAAAGACAACTAAATCTGGTTCCATTATATGCAGCCTTTAAAACAAAATAGGAGGATTTTATCAGGAATTGTTTCTAGACATAATAAAACCCATCTGAAAAGCAGTCCTGCAAGAAAAGATAGATGTGATGGAAACAGATGAGATTTTTGCAGTTCCGAGGCTTCTTAGCCAAGGAACAAAGCTTGTAAATACAAGAGGTCTGATACTCAAGTGTGTGTGCTGACTGCTATTACACACCCCAGAGCAGGGATTCCTACATGGGTGGAGATATGTCAGAATGGTAGCTTGCTTCCTATGACAGAAAATTAGAGATACAACCACCTCAAAGAAAAGAAATTGGTACAAGCAGAGTGGAGTTAATGAACACGACGAAGTACAGCTCTAAAGACAGAAAGATTAGATGCTAAGAATAGAAAAGTTACACGAAGTACTGCCTCATGAACTGAAGTGTGTGAGGATACAGTACAAATAGGATGTCTCCTACTGTCTGCAAGCTTGCATTGATACATTGCCTTTGTAAGAAGGTGACAAAGTACTAGGCAGAATTCAAATCTCAATTAATAGAAAGAACCCGAATCAAACAGAATTGTACCTCTAAGAGACTTGAGTTATGCCTGTATCTAGGTCACAACTAGGGAAATAAGGAATGCCATAACTAGGGAAGTTACCATATGTTTGCATGAAAGTTTTCTCTGTTCTTCACTTCTCTCATTGCTTCTTTCATCTTAACCCACTTCATGCTCTTTTTGAACGTTTTCATTCAGGTCCAGTCCCTTCTTTTCTAAAGGTAGATCTCATTTTTTTTTATCACTCCTCCATACATCTCAAGCATAGTGTGTTTTTTTCCTGCTCCTTTAGGCTAATTCCTACTAGCATCCTCAGATCCGTGTCTTCATGCTTCCCTCTTCCCTTGACTAACCTCCTCTCTGATCTTTTGCTCTGAATACTCTCACACTGTTTGTTCTGCCTTTGTTCGAATACTGTTTTTCAGAGGGATCTTTTTCAGAACTCAATTTTTAAAGTGAATAAGAGTCAGAATTGTAGAATCATAGATTCACAGAATCATAGAATGGCTTGGGTTGGAAGGGACCACAAGGATCAGCAAGTTCCAACTCCCCTGCCACAGGCAGGGTTCCCAACTGCTGGATCTGGTACTAGATCAGATTGCCCAGGGCCCCATCCAACCTGGCTTTAAACACCTCTACGAACAGGGTATCCACAACCTCTATGGACAACTTGTTCCAGCACCTGACCACTCAGTAAAAAGATGCCCCCTAACAATAAGGAAGATTCAATAAGGAAATGAATCATGTTCCATGCCCCATTTTGCTTCCAGTCTCTTTCCAGAGGAGTAAATACCTGCTTCTGTGATTATTTGCTTGTTCAGAAGGGAGGTACTTTCTCTGATTTCTTGTGTTCAATAGGTAAGATGTGTCTTCCTGGAAAAGAACTTGTGATAGATGCTGTCACTATAGCACAGCAGTATCACATGGACACTTTGGAAGATGACATCCAGAAACATTCAGTCAGGAGTAAGACACAATGTGGCACCCAAACAATTCAGAAAGGGATTCAAACTGGCCAGTGTGCTGGACAGGAAACTTACCGTGTAGCCTGTTCAGTGAGCAGCTACTCCGAGGCAGTCAAATAGGAACAAAATGTGACTATAAATTTGAAGTCCCACCTGTCATTGCAGTCACTTGTCACAGCCAATATAGACACTTTCTTCTAAACTTACCTATCTATAGAATTTTTTCCCAAAATACTAGTATGGAGACATACATTTCTTCTGAGGTATAGGTAAAGACCAGATAAAAAAGAGATGTAATAAAGAGTGGCTGCAAATTTGAAGTTGTTATTGAGAGTGGGAAGCTTAAGTTCATTTCTTTTCTTGGCCTAAGCCACATAATATAATTTAAGAGATTGATGCCTCATTCCATACTTTTCATGTTGAAGTGATCTTGAATAAGTTAAGTATGCTTCAGTGAGTCAAAATGCAGAATGAATTTGTGGTTCAATGTTATGCAGAGTCACCTTTGGTGTTGGTAAAGCCTAAATTTTCTCCCTATTTTGGGAAGTGTGTGCTGATTTTATTCAATATGTTTCATTTTTCATCGCTGCCATTTATTATTAAGAAAAATTAACAAAACCAGCGATTTGTAAACAAAAGTAAAAAGGTAACCACAATTATAAAATGCAAACAATGAGCAAGAAAGTAGTATTTGTACAGGAAAAACTAGCAGTTATGCCCACCTCCTAAATAATTTCCTTGCCCTCGTATTAAAACAAAGGAGGTAATCTCCCAGGGAGTGAGATAGAATTTTCCTTTAGGGAGAACTAGGACTGCACTGTTAGAGCTTTATCATTTCATTAGAGTAGATAATTAGGTAATTAGAAAGATTAGAAGTTGACAAAGCAACAGATTCAGATGAATTATAGCCCACAATCCTAAAAGTAGCAAGGGGAAAAGGGAAAGCTCTGGATTTAAACTGCTGATAATCCTTAAACAACAAAGGAAAACAGTAGAGGAGGTGAGGGCAAATGTTATTGCTTATCTCCTGTTCAAAATATATTTCTTTAATCAGAACCTCTCAGGCTAACATAAGGGAGAGGGTATGGAAGGGAACATCACCCTTTCTGGAAAAGAGCCTGGAAACACTTCCTACAGACAGCAGCCTGGCTTGTTCCAAACACTCTGTTCTTCAAAGCAGCTGAGAAGTGATGGAGCTGTATCTGGGACTCAATTGACCTTAGTCAGAGAAAGAAAATCTTCGTACTGTCTTAATTTGAGTGTTTCAGAATAGGTTTCTGGAAAATTTTTGTACTGTTTTCCCAGTATATAACAGATATAAATTACTTGATTTAATGTAATTTGGACCTTAACTTTATTTCTCTGTTCAGTGTAAGTAAGAAATATTTTCTCCTTATTTGCATTTAACATTGTTATTTAGCAGTTTCAGTTTCTACCAGCATTTCGATACAAACATACTAGCCAGGAGGAGATGGCACAATCAGCAGGCTTGCAACCTTTGACTTATTCAGCCACTGCAACCCTGACAGGACTGCTCTAAAGAGAAGATAAGACCTAAATGCCTAATGAATATGCTGAATTAGCACGTTCCCGATCAGTCCTCATCACATAAGCAGCTTGAACAGCAAACATAGCAGCTGGCCCTAGGACGGATCCCAGGAGGGGAAAATTAAAAAAAAAAAAAAAAAAAAAAAAAACACCAGTTAAAATCACAGAACATCATTTAGAGGTGAATTTTTTATTACAGTGGCACTCAAAGGCTCGCTCCAGGAACAGAACCAGTTTCAATCAAAAAATTCAGGCTAATATATGATTTCAATCTTTATGAGTCACAACCTTTATACATCTAGAATATTATTATTGCTATTGTCATAATTCATGTGGATTCAGAGGCAAACTGAATATACAAACAGAGATAATTTTGCATCTTAGAAAGTAATTTATGCCCCGCAAAACAGCATCAGCACACCAGAAATGTATGTTCACAAGTGCACATGATGTGTTTACACACATAAATTAGTCAGTCAGTCTGTACAACACTGCCCCTTCCAACTAAACAGGCAAAAGAGGACATAAAACTGGTTATGTTTTCCACACTTTTCATGGGATTACGTACTCATTTCTTGACTTGCATATACCTTGATATACAAACACAAGTATACGCAAACACACACACACACAAAGTAGCTTTGTTCCTTCTGGGCAAGCCTATGGCTATACTTTAGCAAGCATTTCCAAAAAGAAAGACAATCTTTAGTGTATTATCATAGAGAGAATATAATGTCAAGCAGTGAGTATACAGAAATTCTCTGCACTTTTGAGAATAGATATGCTTGGCCAGTGAAAGTTGTGGTATGGAGCCAACACGCACATTAGCAAGAATAAGTTGTCTGCAGTTCTATAAAAAGATATTTGAGTACTCTAAGTATTACTAAAACACACTGAAATATGTGTGAATAAGATGAAAAGTGCTCAGAAATGCAAATGCTAATTTGATCTTTGAGATGACTCTGATGTTCTAATGCTTTAAAACATTTTTTCACATTTAAGATTTATATGGTATGTCATAGTGAGTATTGCAGTCTCCCCACATCAGTTTCCTATGCATCTCCTTCATTTAATGGAAAAAAAAAAAAAATCTTAGGTTTTAAACCTGTCTCTTAATCTTTTATCATAAGGCTCCTCTTTATTTCTGGCCAGTCATCTCTTTCTCCAGCAAAAGTAGAGGGCTACTTTTGCATAAGAAATGATTAAATATTAAATTTATTCTTTTGTGTGAGCCTCAGTTGGGGTCCCAGCCTCTACCCTGATGAATACTGCTGTGAATTTCTGTGGAGAGCAGAAAGGTGGAGCAGAGAGCTGAAGAAAGTTATATATAAAGTCTGATGATCGAACCTGGATTAAATATTTAATTGAAACAGATTATTAGTTCCTAGCATGGGTCTGTTAATTCAAAATGCTGGAAACGGATGGGAGCTTTGTCTGTGGTTATTTTGATGTGTGTTTTGTTTGCTTGTCTTGTTCGTTGTTTTTTGTTGTTGTTGTTGTTTTCAATTTTTTTTCTTATTTTTGAAGAAAAGAGAGCTATTACAATTATTAGAATGTTATTATGTAAGAACAGCAGAAACAGATTAAATTGTACTGGTACTGCTTTCCGTTCTTGGGCAAAGGCCCAAGTTTACCACTGAGGGGCTAATGATATCTTCAAAATTCTTCTGCCAGAGCCTGCTTCTCCATTTCTCATTATAATCAAAGCTGCTGATTGATGCTGCTGCTCAGTCATGAAAGTTGAGTTTCTGCCTGTACCAAATATGTGGCTGTGGAGCAGACAGCTGTCCCAAGCCCTCATAGAAAGCTCTTCCCCTGCAACATGCTCAGTAGGAGTACATTGCCCAATGCTGACAGCTGGGAGCACTTCTGCAGGCACCCTTGCAGTTTGATCACTCATCACTCTTTTCCTATGTGCACCACTATTTCCTTGTCTATTAAAAGTGACCAAGATATGCAGAAAACTGGAGTACTTAGATCCTGCAGCCAGTAAGTTGGAAAATAATACAGATTCTCAACAGCCTGCAAACCCACAGTCTCTAGCATCTGTGTACCTAATGCCATGTTCGCAGTGAGAAAAGTGAAGACATTATCTTTCATCAGAGACTATGCATAGGTAGCACTATTGATTTCATTTTTTTTCATAATCTTAAGGAGCAGAAAAGATCACTTTCCAAAATTACATTCTCCTATATTGATAAAGACAAATTATTGAGTTGGCATTTTCAGCTCTTATCATTCTGCCATGGCTGAGTGGAAAAGATACATAACCCCTGACTACCTTACCATTTCCACATTTGCTAGAATTGAACACTATATATTTTTTGTTGGAAGGAAATATTTTAGCAGAATGGAATCTCTACGTGTATAAAAGGTATTTGACATATTTTATTGTGAACTTTCACGCATATATTCCCTTTTCAGTTTCTGTAGCTAATAAGAGGCAGAAAGTGAAAGATAAAGAACTAGAAGTAAATCCACCTCATAAAAAAGAGACTTTTTAGTTGACTTAGGAAGTTTCTTTGGCAGTTGCCTCTAGCAAAAGAGAAATACTATATTCCCAGTGAAACATTATTATCAGGTGGATTTTTAACACAAAGTCTCCTCAAGCCCTGAAGGCAGACAGTCTATAAAATTTGAAATCTTAGAAATACTAGGTGAGGAGATAGCTGGTATCTTCATTTTTTCTTTAAGAGGAAAGGAGAAAAATCTAGGTAAATCAGTTATTTTAAACTTCCATGTCTGACATTTCTCATAACAGATGCTCATTTTCATATTTCCACATTCAGGCTATTCTTTTCTGATAACATTTCTTTAAGAAATAGAAAGCTGTATAGTTATTCATGTCCTCTTGCCCAGTCTTATTCTTTCAACAAAAGTTCTGGGCCTGTATTTTCCTCAAAAATCACTTTTATTTAGCTGTGGAATGCTCGGAGACACTTTACATGACTAAGATTTGCAGCAGATTATTTTTGACTTTATAAGCTCATCCTGTCATAATTCTTCATGCAACATTTTTATTCCAACTTTGATGTTCTGTATGTGGAAGGCTTGTGAGTTGGGGCTATTCAATCAAAGAAAAAGGCTTTTTTCAGTGTGTCCAAAGGCATGTTGTTAAGTGATAAATAATCTTAAATAATACCTATGCTATGTTTAAATACTGCAGCACTACAGTATTTACTTTTCACAGAGCACTGGTGAGGAAATGGGCTCCTTAGCATTCTATTTTCTGAATAATGCCACTCAGCATAGAAATTTTAAGAATACTACTGCACTTTCTCCAAGTCAAAACAAAAATTAATAAGGAAAGCACTGTAAATCTAACTTAGTTGTTGAATGTTCAGAGCAACAAAAAGCTAAACTTTTACATTCATTTCTAGAAAATAGCTGGCAGATTCTCAAGCAAATAGAAATTTAAATTTCCAGCTGCTTGCATTAATTTACCTACAGGCTTTGGGACGCATTCCACATCCAAGCCACCCCCTGATAGCAAAACATATAGGAGCAAGTCATATGGATGTAAATCTTCATGCAAATCAAAATAATTTATGTGATATTTTTCATCATGGGGGACTATGCATGGGACCATGAAGCCTCAAGAACCTGGTTGCTGCTGCAGTTAAGACCTTTCTGTTTCCTGGTTTGCCTGTAGACTACGTTGTAGGGGTAGGGTTTAAAAGAGAACATGAAAGAATAATGGTAACAACTTCTTTTTTTTCCATGAATATACTGATTGTATATCTGCAAACTAGAAGATAAAATATAAGGGGATTTTTGCATTATCTTCTATCTGAATATCTACAAAGGTTCAGAGACAAGCTGGTTAAGAAGAGTAGCATTCTGTGATATATAGCAATTGGACTCCTAAAAATTCTACAGTTTGGAATCAATCAGGTCTATGAGATGTTGTATTCATACCTGCTATGTATCATTATTACACTTTACTTCATTCTGTTCATTTATTCATTATTAAATCAAATAGTATGAGTTCAGCTGTTATTTAAGATTTTTGTATTACTAAATCATATTTTTTAGAAAAACACTATTTTTTATCTTAAAATATAAGAAATGGAGACTCAAATAATTCTCTACATAGTTTGTCCTGTATCACCATGAATTTAAAAATATAGCCGTAGCTTTAATATGTTTTTTTTTCTTTGCTTGTGCTTTCAGACACTGGTTCTCATTATGCTTTTTTTATTTCAAAATGAAGATCCATTTAGCATAGCATATAATGCTGTAGAATACACTACTATTATTTGTAATAATATGTAGGTTGCTCTGAAAATAATGCCTCCTACTTATTTCAAATGAAATTACAGCAGATGTCAAAAGCACAATATTGCTGTTTGATAGAGAAAATTCTCAGCTATAAAGCACTATTTTTCAGTACAGTCACCACCATTAGCGTACATATTTGGCAGTGATGATCAAGAGCCTGCATACCACACATGTGACAATCTGTACCAGATGAGGTGACCCACTGTTTCACAGCTATATGACAACACACTTCACGGTATTGTCATACACCCCCTCATTGTACTAACATCAACTATATGGTCTCCTTAAATGTACTGCAACTATATGTATACTGACAACCGTAAAGGGTGTAATTTTTTCCACATGAAGGAATTCAGTGACACACCTTTGCCTCACATGCACTTCCGTGTCATATGCCATTTTGCTAAACTATCTTTCTGCCATCTGTCACATTGCAGTAAAATTGAATAGAATCATGGAGGGACAGTTCAACCTTTACTGCTTTCAGGGCCCAACATAATAAAATAGGAGACATTACTTTCAAACAGACTTCATATATAGGCAAAGGTCACTTGACCAGTTCCTTAAGACCTCAGAGAAGTTTTGTTATGATTATCAAGAACATTCTACCAATTTTATATCATCTTTTTTAAAATGAATATCTAAAATACATATACATATTACTCCAGTACTGTCCCTTATCAATATCACTTGGGAAAATGACTTCCTTACTCCAATTCATTGTCCCTGAGCAACCAACCCCATAGCTGTGGTCAATAGTTTTTGTGTGGGAACTCATTTGTCTTTGGACTAGTGCTTGCAATGGGATTCAAAATAATCATTAGCTTTGAGGTAGATCCTACTAAGCCTTTTCCTATAGTGAACTCTTCAAAGATCAAAAGGCTTATAAACCAAAAATAAGGCAAGTTTTAATATAACATGAACTAGAATCCTGAGTTTTTAAACAGAGGAAATTCAAAGAGACTAGAGAAAGTAGAATAGCCACATAGGGAGTTTACGAACAGCTTCATTACTCTGTTCCCTTGCAGACGGGTTCTGGCATCTAAGCTTGGTTTTTCTCAACTCAGTGACCTTCCAAATGCCATCTGACCAAGCCCACTTGTTTCTGGTTGCAGGAAATTCCTTTCATCATCTCTGAGATCTGGGTTTTGCTCTCTGTCCCTCAACACCATATCTCAGTTTTCCTTTCAGCTCCAGTTTCTCATCCCCAAGCAGCCTTGCATCTCTCATGGAAGTTCATTTTCCTGATTGTGCTCAGTAGCTTCACTAAGTCTTTGTAAAGAAGTATTAACAAAATGGAGCCAGACACACAAAGTCTCTATTGACTATCTATCAACAGACACTATCAACTGTCCGTTCTTCATTCAGTAACTCTGCATTTTTTTTTCCTTGATTCTGATGGGTAACTTTACTTTTGGCTGATTTAGAACACCTTTTATTTAGATTAAATCAAGTTTACAAAGTCATCTACTTAGATATCTCCTAGGAGGACGAGCAACTGAATATAGCTTTCCAAAGTGATGTGCTTAGCTCAGCTGAGCCAGAGGAATATTACTCCAATGAGAACTTGTAACAATATAGAGCTTGAAATATTTTATCAGTATTAGATTTGATAAACAGTTCTCATAAGCTTCTGCATATACATTTATTGTTTACATTAATGTAGAAGTTCATGTAAACAGGGTCTAAACTAGACTGTCCACAGTCTAGAAAAGGTGACAAATGCCTCATGTACGTGTAGCAATCATTAGAATGCCTGCCTGTCCATCAAACCAGTGTAAGGATTATAATTTTTACCTAGTCTAATTAACAAGTATATTTTTATTTATGCTAAAGAAAGCATTTTTTTTCTCTCTCCAATAACATACAAAAAATAAGTGTGGTGTCACTGTAAGTGAAAGTGCACTGAAAAGTCAATACTGTCACTGATATAAGAAGACACCTTTGCAACTACAATGCACGACCTCTGCAAATGCAGTATGAGGAGATCTATTGACAAGCAAAGCACATCAGCAATGTTATGCAATACCAGAGCTGAAATACAGAAAGCAATAAAGTCTCAGCAATCAGTTCATTCTCAAAACACCCAGACAAAACAAAACTAAGAAACAGCAATTCATTAGTATAATTAACCAATAAGTACTAAGCAGAATTAAAATAAATAAATAGATAAATAATAAAAAAAAACATAGAGCCATTGGCTACATTCTAGTTAAATTAGGAAAGTAATTTATTTAATGCAAGAAACCCATAACAAACAACTGGCCATTAACATTGATTATCATCATATTAATCCAACAATGTAATTTATAACTCTGTTAAAGTGGATCCTGCCAATACTTATTTTGGGGGGAAAAAATGCCTCTTTGGGAGGATTTGTTTGGAAGTTAATTTTGTCACTCGCTAAGTATCCAGAGTTATGTTTTGGCAAGTCAGTAAGCATCAGAACAGCATCAGTCTGATAGTGAATCGGACTGGCTGGATGTCAACTATGCAAAAGAAAAAGATGATTAATTACATTTGTAATCCTTCCACCTTCCTAAAAAATACAAAAATTCTGCTCTACAGGTGAGTCACTGCAGAAGCTCTAAGATGATAAATGCCACCTGTAGTTCTGTTTAGATAGGAGACTATAAGTTTCCATAACCACAGGTTAGATTTGAATACAGGATAATTTTAATGTTTCAGAATTTTTAAACATGGTTAAGATTTAAGAAGCATTCATTCAAACACTTCAATTAACTACTGAGACAGACTTGTTGTCAAACCTTTTTTGCTAAATTTTAATGAGTTTTAATGTCTCAAGCTATATTTTTATTATGAATTAATGTAGCAGATCAGTTCTCACCTTTCAGTTTACTTTTTATTGGCTTATTTATGTTCAAAGAACTGGTACAGAAAGATTTTGTTGTTTCTGGCTTGGTTTGGTTTTTGCCATAAGAAATCTCACTCTGCTCAGAGAAGAGTGGGCTCTGCCAGGGAATTACCTAATCTTACAGCAGTAACTGGGAAAAAATAAGAGCAGAGTCAATACTGGAGTTACCCAGATTTTTCAGTACAGATATATACTAATTTTGTTATTCCATATAGTGACTACAGAATGACCAAATTTCTGCTTTCTCTTCTTCACCCAGTGACGCTGCAAAGTCTGGCTTACTGTATTGTATACACCATCTCCAGGCACTGTTTAAAGTCTTAGAATCTGACATTGTCACCAATTTTCTGCAAGAATGTTCAATACTTGAATTAATTTTGAATGGTATATGGGTAAGCTTTGTCAGACCATCTGGGTGGCATCCTGACTGGATCAAGAAGCAGCCCACAGTAGAAAATATTTTATAATGAAGGAAGATTAAGATACCATGAGCTTTTCAAGAATTGTAAATGTAAAACAAACATCTTGTTATAAACCCCTAAAAGGAAAGAGAAGGTGCAACACAGACACATTCCCAAAGTATGTATACTCACTGCTGTAAAATGGGAATACTGAGGACCAGAGTCAAAATACAGGAACATAATGTACATAGACATATATTAACATTTAGAAATGTATCTACGCTACTGTTCCTTCAGTTGATTTCTAGTCACCATATAGCATATTCATCTGTTCACCGCATACTAAATAAAGACAAATAAATCATTCTCTCATCAAAATGAAACCTAATTAATTTTGCAACATTTAAAACGTAAAGATTTTTCTATGAAACCATTGTGCTACAAAAGGAATTATGGTAACAACAAAGACATTTAGAGTTTTTGCAATTTTGAAAAGGGATCAGACTCTTCATGAATTATGCAATATTATTTAATATTGACAATATTCATAAACACAGTATCTTCCTTTGGAACTATTAAAGCTTGTTCATCTTTCCTATTGATTTTCAATTCTGCTGCTTGCATTTGGCACATCTAGAAATCCCACTGGACAATCTCCTGAAGGCATTTAGTGCCAGGAGGGATGAAAACAGATTAGGGATTTTCTGATTTCTTCTAGATTCAAAAGGAAGGCCCAAGGTAGACAAATGCATAATAAATTTCTTAAAACATTTATTTCAGGTACTCCAAACCCCCGAACATCTAATCCTCAACACACAGAATTTTTGATTCAGAAAACTTTCTACTATTTATCTCATTAAGTGCAATCTTCATTAAAATGTAAATAGAAATTAAAAAGTAATTAGACAGTACCTAAATTTAAATACCCCTGCTCATGATGCATCGTGTCTTTCAGAAGTCTAACAACTTATTTGGTTAAGTGGGCTAGCACTACTTTATCAGTCTGATAACTTATCCTTTTCTTTTAGTTCCTCTCAGTAATTACTTCAGTATTTAAGTACTTTCCTTTAACTGCTGCTGAATTCTGTGTTAACCAGCAAGTTAAATGATTATTCAGTTTGCGGACATGAGTTGACACCAAAAAAACTGGAAGTAGGCCTGTTCCTTTCTTGTATAAGCACCTAAGGAAAATTAGGAAAAGCAATGCTAGGCAAGGCAATTAGTTTACCCAGTGTAAAACTCAAATGAAGGAGGTGGAGAGTAATCTAAGATTTCTCCTTTCTCCTTCCTTTTCTGTCCCCTAGCACAGCAACCCAAATGGGATTCCTAGATAGCAGTAGCAAGTCTCTCCCATTCTGTTTACCTGTTCTACAAGATCACGCTGATTTCATATCACCATTACCATTTTTAAAAGCCCTTCCAACAAAAGTCGTGAAAGCAGTAAGCTCCTTGTATGCTGGACTGTGCTGTACCATCCGTCCTATGTCGTCCAACTAACACAGCTATGGAAGAAGAACTTCAAAGTATTTTCAGATTACATTGTTCTAAGTATCATTTCTAGGTAAAAAAATAAACAGTAAAATCCTGCCCTCTTTTGAGGAGTTTTGAATGCCTATTGCCATCTAGCCCTTTTCATCTGTTGAAGTGTCAGAACCTTTGCTGATTTTGAGGAAAAACTGAACAGATAAATTAAAATTTTATTTATAGACTATGCACAATTCTCACTTTGTTGATAGTACTTTCTTAACAAACCTTCACATGATTTTCTGTTGTTCTGTTTTGGCTATGAACTTGGTTATCAAAGCCATAGTTAATCTCTGTACATCTCATTATTTTTTTCCAGTGTGTTTAGATCTTCAAATGTGAAGAAAAGTTACACCATTAAACTCTAAGGAATGTATTTTTCATGGAGATAACCAGTAGGGCATAGCTACCTCAATCAGCATCAGCATTTTGATCTGTTGTTGAATATTTCCCTGTGTCATCTACCTGACTTGTGCAATAGACCACATAAGTAGGTATAGAAGAACTGCAAAATCAGTGTTATCAGACTAGTATTAAATTTCTAGAGTTTTAAATCCGTATAAATCTTTCACAGCAGTATTGATACAAGCAACAAAATAAACATAGAGTAGCCTGATTCATCCACATTCTGGCAGAGCACATAAGCCTATCTTAATTGCTTTGTAGATGAGGAAACTGTTTAATAAGGCTAACATCTTTGTTTTAAATGGCCACATTTCCATTCCCAGATGTTCAGCCTGAAATGGATAAGCTTTGTTTTCAGAGATTGATATTTTACTGCTAAAATGGTGCCTCATCCCTCAAAATCTGAAATAAGTTACCTAAAATTCAAAATGGAAAAGTCAGTGAGTGATAGAAATACGCTGCCCAACAGGACTTCACAGATAAAAATTTTATGACAAAATGGAGAATGGTATTCTTGTCTCCCGACTTCTGGTTTTGCTTTCTATAAATGCAAGATCAGATAGTCCTTGATTCAGTTTGAAGCTAAGCTTATTACTAATAAGAAGATGCAGTCTATCTCACATCTCAGCATGTGATACTCAATCTTGATCAGAGATATCACATGCTGGGACCTGCTGGAAGCTTTGCTGATTAATCCTCTGTATTAAGATGAGGACAGCTGTAATATACTTCATTTTATTCATATCGTCCAGGTTCCTAAGAAATTGCCAGTTCAACCCACAGCTGGGTGAAGATCTGGCATTCTGACAATACTCCATCAGAAATACACAGGCATGCTAATACCACCCACAAATAAGAAGGCATATTTACAACATTCCTATGAATATGTAACCACTGGAAGAAAGAAGAGGAAGATCAAAAGTAAAGCTGCAGTGCAAATGCACAGATCTTCAGCTCAAACACTGCTGAAAAGCAGAGCTGCAATCAAGAGCCAGTGAGAAGGGTCAAGGAAGGGACTATCACAGTTTTTACGGACTGCAGGTGAGCAAAGAATCAATCTCCAAGATTCACTATACAGTGGTCAGTAAAGATCTGTACGTATGATTATGAAAGATGTTTAAAAAGGGCCAATGAACAGAAGGAGTTCCGCTGCCCATTAATTTACAGATGTCTCTGTACACATTTACAGCTAACAACAACGATATTGGCAGAAAGGGAACATGAAAGGAAATGAACAGAGATTTGAAGCAAAATTTTTATAGAAAGATCATTACCATTGTTTTGTATAGGTTTCTGCTTACTGCTGTGTTCGATGCTGCCTGTGTATGTTTAGGTATGCAAATAAATAGGTTTTCTGGCACTGTCAGGCTCTATCATACACTAACCAATGTGCTTTTTTATAAAACAAAAAAGTCTCTTCCTGAAAAAAAAAATCTGCAAGTTAAATTTCTCTGGGTTATGTTTCAAAATACTTGACCTACTGAAAGTGAGCAACTGAAGTCTACGGATTGAAACACACGTTTACAATGTTTGGTTTCAGTGCACTTGCAAAAATGCATTTCTCCCTTATTAAACAATGTCAGATATCTCCAGCCTATATATTATTATTTAAACCCTGAATATCGATTTCTTATGCTTCTTTAGAGAAATGCATTATTGCAAATAATAAAGAAATAGCAACATTCACATAAATACTAAATAAAGGATGTGTCTGTATTTAAATTACAAACTTTTTCATCATTCAGTCTTTCACAAACATAGGACATCTACATGATATTTCATCAGTATGTTAATAACCAGTTTGCAAGTCCCAGACCCTAGGAATTGAACCTATGTTGACAAAGAACAAGCTCAATCTGGAAATGGAAGATGTCTCCAAATGATTGAACAAATGAATCTCAAAGAGTGATTAGGAATTTACTTCCTTTATATACTTCATCATACAGAAAGTCCTAAGCAATAAGTAAAAATGCTGGGTGCTTCAAATAGCTTAACGTGATGCAGCTCAAAACACAGACATTCACAATCTCTATACGTCGTTAGCCTTAGAGTCCACATCAACTTCAGAGAGAGGAAAGGCTACACGGAGTTTAAACCCTAATCCATTTAAAAAATACTTTTCAACTTTAACATCAATTTGTATTATTTTTGTATCATGGAACATTATTATTATTTTAAATATATGGATACTATTGCATATGAAATTTTCATGTGGAATGTTCAATATTATTGCCAGACCTGCCATACGCTTAGCAATATGTAAAAAAACTAATTATGTGTGGAACAGGGAAACAAATCTGGCTAAATTCCTAAATTTATAGGAGAATGAATTTATCACCTCTTTCAGTGGAGTCAGGGTTAGTACACCTCAGAGCAATAAAAATGACACAACAAATGGACTGACCACAACCTTTGGTAACGCAGAAATGAACTAATTAATTTAGGCACAAAGAATTTTATTTGAATGAAATAATCAGTCCCCTATTCTTATGTGCTCATGTGTCATTTTATGTGCTCAATGCAACAATTAAAAGAATAGAAATGAGGTAAATTAGGAAAATTATATTGGAAGCAAAAAATCTAATTATCAAGCCAAATTGTATACACCCAGTCAGACTTCAGTTGTTTGCCAAGCCCGTCATGGTTAGTGAAATTGCCATGCGTATTTGTGCAGCTGTAGTAGATGCACCTCGATGAAGTCTAGAAAATTACACTAATGAGCCTTGCGGTGATTTATTAAGACAGCCTGGAAGGTGATTTAGTAATTTGCTTATAAAGAACTCCTCGTGCCACTTGTTTTACACATCATAAGAGTGTTTCTAATAATGTACAATAAGGCGCTGCTTTGAAATAAAGTTCACATTTCAAAAACTACTGATCTTTACCAGAGCAACTGAATTAAATAGTATTTTGACTTTTTTCTTGTCTCATCCTCACAGGTGAAGTGAAACACCTCAAAAAGATGGAAGCAGTTCCTCACATAGCTATGACACAGCCCCACGTGTATGTAATCAACAGAAACATTGGAAATACAATGTCCTTTGAAATCTGACTCGTAGCCACAGCTGCGCTCTTTTAGGAACTGTAACCCTGCCATCCTGGATGCTTGTGTAAGATTTGTTGCATTTGAGGCATTGGCTAGCAGTATTGAAACATGAAGAATTCTTTACTGGATCACAGAGGCCTAGACTGAAATTTTCTTTGTTAAATTTTAATAAAACTACTTCCTTTCTGCTACAGATTGGCAATAAGTCACAATATTAATCATCTTCAAGTTTTAATTGTATGCATGTGTTATCATATAATTATCTTTTAACAATAAGTTTAAAATACCTATGGTACTTTTCATTAGTTGTTTTGTCATCCTGTTTCTAACAGCATATTTCTTAGGTATAGTACCTGTGCAAAGTTTCCTGCAAGAAAGGATAATAAAATTGAGAAAAAGCCCAACACATGAGAGGTTATTTCAGCTGAGTACAGTGTGGCAGCATCCACATACCTAAGTAGCTCAGGTAGAAAGTTTCCTGTGGGTACCCATCATAAAATAAAAAAGACATGCTACTTCTTGATAAGAAAGTACTATTTCATTTTGCTTTCTAGTGACCCCTCTGGCCATTTCAGGAATAACAACGACAGGCTCAGTCCCACTGATCGGAGTCATCAATCAGCTCAGCTGCATAGGCATTTATCACAGGATTGCAAAAGGAAAGTAAATAATCATGATAAACAGCGGAGTTATTAAAAATAGAGAAGGAAATAAAAAAGAACAATGTTTTCTTTTGTGGAAAAAAAAAAACGAGGGAGGAAACATAACTGAAATATTCATGCTTAAGGCAATTATTCCATTCTATACACTATGCAACACTTTCATCTCATTGAAGAAGTAGCATTACGATACTGAAAACAGCCAACGAAAATAATCTTTCATAGAGTACCTCCTACAGTTATGTGATTCTGGATAAACATGAAATAACCCTTCCTCCTTGCTAGAGGCAGTTATACAACATCAGCTATGAAGCTATAGAGGTGGTGGGCTCTTTTTGGAAAGCCAGGTCATGGGAGCAGCACGAGCACTGGCATGAGGTGAGGATTCCAAACAGTTAAAGAGAAAGAAGCAGAAAGATGTGCTGCCTCTTGAGAGAAGCAGGACATTCCTTCCTTTTTGCCAAAATTCTTAGTCACACAGAGCCTCATTCCTGAGTGGGATCTGCAGATATAATTAGTGCTCAAAGTCTCATTTGCATTCCTGCTATAAAAGTTAATATTTTACATGTCAAATAACCCATATGGATTCACTTTTAATATTAAAAGCACTGCTGTTCATAATGCATATGCAGAAGGCTTTATTACATTTATTAATGTCTCATACCAGGTATCTTTTGTGTTAGGATAATGAAATATGGCTTATTAATGCAGTTGTGAATCTTTTTGTTAATATTCTGATTATAAATGTGTTTAATCTACACAATTTTAATGCATTCTGAATCCTCATTAGTCAGAAAGATAACTTTTTCTCCCTTTGCACAATTTAGTCTCACATTTTCTTGGAAGTATCCTTTTCTGTCACTGCAATTGATGCCAAAAATATTTGTAACTGTTGAGTCTCTGCAAAAGTGTGATGACTATGTCTGAAAATGGATCTCTGCTCCATGCAGCTCCATGGTTGATCAATTGCTAAACGTACAGGGTTTGGAGCACTAGAGTACTAGAAAATATCATAAAAATGAAACCCGCTATTGTTAAAGAGTTTGGTGTACATCTCTCCACACAATGTTTTGAACACTACTTCTAAACAGCCAAAGCTAAATCAGTCAGGTGGGAAGTGAGATCTTTTCCAAAGCAATCTTTGTGAAAGTATCCATTGAAAGATTCTAAAATTGCAGTTAGCATAAGTCCTGTGGAAACACCTGTGACATCCATATGAATAGCAAATGAATTATTTATGATTGATGCTATTACAATGAATACTAACTGAATTTCTTATGTGCTGCTAAAAAGAATATCAAGTAAAATCACAATGAAGCCATTCTTAAGTTGAAGAGCTCCTTCCGAAGAGTCTACCTAGCATAAACTTGGACACAATAACAACAGCTAGGGGAATATTTATTGTATGTGTAATATGTGCAGAAAAATCATCAGCCACCTGTTAATGTATTCAGAACAACGAACAAAAAAAGACATGATAATTTCTTATTTCTTTTCAGAGATACTATAAACCTTGAGCATCATTGCTACATTGTGCTTTTCTCACTGGCAGCCTTAGATTTTCTACATGATTGTACTATGCAGAGCTGTCAAAATCATCTCCCTGCCTTGATTCAAATGCAGTTGTCAGAGTGATTGAAGGGTTAATGCCAGAGAAGTACAAATGAATACAAGACAATTAGATAGAGCTGTTCACATCACAGGACTGTTCGGTGAGTTACTATCTCTACAATTCCTACTGGCTCTGCAAGCTGGAGGGCTAGCTTATAGATATTAATGTACTCAAAAGACTGTAATTCACTCCTTGGCAGGGCTAGTATGGTCAGGAATTACAAATACAGTAATTAGCAGCGAGTGTGCAATCTTCACAGCACAGATCACAGTCACGCTCCTCAAGGCCATTGTTTCCTGGGCTGGAGAGAGGAAATGGGGAAGACAGCCTCAGTGATTTTTCTTTGCAGAAGAAAGGCTGTGCTACAGAAAACTGGATTCAGTGTGGTGACAATGCATCTTTCCTGTATAAGGTAGTATAATAACTGGTGTCAAGAATCATAATGCGGAGAAACACACACACACACACAAACACAAAACAACTAGAGAAGAGGTTTTTAACCATATTCCCACTTAACTCAAATAATAACTTGTACTTTAGAAGCTGACATCTAACATTTTTGTTTAGGGTTTTTTTTTTCCCTCCACGGTATGTCTTCCTGTAGGAGAGTGATCTACTGTGGTAGGGCTTCCATAGGGCCGCATTAAAGCAACCACAAGCTACAGTGTGCCTAAGAAATCTACCTCTCTGCATTTAAACATCATTAGTAAGGGAATCAAATATAAAAATCAAAATTACAGCATGTGTTACGATTATATGTTACTTCCATTAGTGATACTGTTATTAAATATGGGTGGCGCTAAGGAGAAAATAAGAGGATAAGTACATTGTCCTGATCAATTGGGTGACCTGACAAGCGAACACTTGATTAAGTTACAGTAACTTAACAAACTGTTCCCACATCAGCCAGGTTATCACTATCCTATGTGTACTCTCATTGAGTCTTAGAGAAACTGATCTGTATTGATTTATGACTTAACTTCATATCTGGGATGATCTATTGGTATTTGGTCATGTCAGCTTAGCTGGAGTGCTGTTTCTTCGTGTGCTAATGAAAATTTGCATTGCAAAAACATATTGCAAACTTATCAACTAGAAATTTTATATTAAAAATCTAAAGATAATTCCTAGAATACTCACACTCAAAACTAAGATAATGCGGATGATATATAACCAGCAGGCTATTGTTGATTTATGGCACTCGTTTCCCGTCAACCAATATGATCATTCTCCATTACACACTGCTTCACAATATTAACAGTCATGAAAATGACGGTCAAAAAACACTATTTTGGTTAAGTAACTACTTATGCTGATGTCTTACTTAAATGAATAAAACCAGAATAAACAACGTGTAGTTGTATAAAAAATAGCCTTTAGTATGTGAAGCAATAAATGAATCAAAATGTGATGAGTAAAAGTAACTAGAGCGCCAGAAAAAAATAGCTCTGAAAAGGAACTTAATCACCAGCACTATGGCAAAGGATTATTCTTCTGAAACCTCTCCCCAAGGCACCATGTCTTCAGCAGGAGCATACCCTGGGCACACACTGGTTAGCTTCTGGACAAATTCAAAAGCTATTTAGTACTGACCATCTTGAAGCATAATAAACAAGAATATAAGAAGAAACAATAATAACATATTATTAATAAATAATATAAACAAGATTTGATCTGATGACTGCTTCTAGAACATTTCAACAGATCAGACAGAGAACAAAATGAAGGCAAGTTGTTCCTTATGCCATGGTTTATATAAGATATTGGTCATGCTAAAGCAGCATTCAGCCAGGACACCAGCACTTTGACAGAGGTATTCAAATTCACATCTCCTCATTTTGGGGGTATCCTAAACACAATGTCTGGTCTCAGCCTCTCCTTTTGAAATTCACTAGTTCTATATAACTTACATAAACATTCCTCAGTTAAGAAAGAGCATGATGTAAGAAGCTATAAACTGGTAGTCTGATTATATATGCAAGCTTGGAAAAATCTAAGAATCTGTCACTCTGACATGGTATTTTTTTGGAACTTAGAGGCATACTGTTTGTAAAAATAAAACCCATAAACCAATAAAACCCATGTGGCCCTTGCCACATGGGTTTCCAAACTTCCCACCTCTAGATGTGCATCACTGACCCAGCGTCTCCTGAATCCTTTTCTGTGCAGTAGAAATGCTTCAGCAGGAAACATAACCTGTATTCCCCAGTTTAAGACTTAGAACAACTTTGAGGTGAATAAGAAGTATAGATAGAGATCTCCTATTTGTGGAAAAAGAAAGGACATTCAGAATTAGCTGCAACTAGACAATGTACTATAGTGCTATTCCCTCTTCTCTGGCACCACTGTTTAAAAAATAGCCTTGAACTGTTTTCTGTGAAGAAAATATCAGGCACCCTGATTTAGGAGAGGTTTCTACAACTGACTTGTAATAAAGGATGAGTGATTCTTTGACATTCTAAAAGACCAAAATATTCTCTGACTGTTGCCCCTCAGACACTTCTCATTCAGCCTGCTGCTGTTTGGGATTTTGCTCTGAGGTATCTAACACTCCCTATACAAGCATGGGATGTCTGGTGCCTAGAGAGATGGTTTTGATCCTAGTTCACTGTAGCACCTGAGTCCTTGAAGTCTTTCTCTAAATGTCACTTTGAAAATAAGATTCTGAATCCTAAACCACTCAGATGAATTAACATGCTATTATCATTAAACATTACCTTTATTATACTGTCCACTGAGCTCAAGTTGCTATTCTTTATAGAGAGAAGTCAAAAGGTTTTCCCTTTGATATCCAATAGATCAAATTCTAAATGTGTATGAAAAAAAAAACAAAAAAAAAAACAACCTTGTAAAATCATACTTGTTCCTGTATCTCTGCAATTCACTTTATCTGTGCTCTGATTATTGGTTGTCTATACTACTGTATCAAAAAATATCCAGTGGAGTCCTGATATCCTAATAAAATCCATCAGGAAAAAAGACAGGGCCATAGTAGTAATCTTCGAAAGCAAACAACAGCTCCACTTCAGGCATTTAGGCTTTTTTGTGGCTTTTTAATGTGTCATTTATTTATTTATTTATCTACTTATTTACTTATTTATTTATTTATTTATTTTTGTTATTAAACTAAATAGAAACTGCTGAGACAATTTGGAAATAATTCAAGTCATTTCTACAATCAAACTTCCTATCTGGAGCAGGCCATGCAAAACACACAGCAAATACTTGTCACTGATCAACGTTTTAAAAATTATGGGAATTTCAATATGCTCTACTCCTGTCAGATTCTATTACTTTATGGACACTGTACAAATCTGTGATGATATCTTTGTGCTTATCAGCTACTAAAACTTTTTAACTTTGCCAATAAAGTACATTAATACTAGGATCCAAAACTTTTTTAAGCTACTTATTTCTGTAAGTATTTTAAGTGGGAAAAACAACACTGCCACAGAAACAATACATTTATTCACTCAAAATCTGATTTAAAATTTATGCTGTCCTTCCAGGGTAAACAATTTATCAATTTTTTTTTTTTTAAGTAAGTACAGTTTGGGAGCATGACCTCAAAACTGGTTGCCTGTTTTTATATATAGCTCCAGCAGATCTCTAAACTTGTGTGTTTTAAGCAGCATGTGATTAATAAGCTGTCTACCACAGGTGATATTCTCAAGACACTTATAAAGAAGAAACATTTTTTTGCCTGCCTTCAGTGTTAACAGAGTAAATACACGGAGAAAGAAATGCTAAATAGAAAATAGTGTGCCTCTTCTTTACTCAGTTATAACAGCCTGTATCAAGTAAATCTTTTCATTTTCTTCTTTTCAAGAAACAGCTTTTGCTGTCAATGTTTCATAAAAACTGTTCTGCAAAATGCTAACCTGGAACCTTTCTGGTTCAAAAAAAAAAAAAGACTATTCATTATCTAATCAGAAAATGTACAATGCACTTCTTAATGCCTGAGAAAAGTAACTTCAAAAACTCCTGCTGTGTTTATAGAGAAAATAAAATCAAAGTGGACTAATAAGAATCAGTCCCTTAACTTTGACAGAAATCACACCTGCAGACCTCCCTCTAACTCTGTATCTTGTAACAGAGAAGGAAGAATGGAGCCAGCACTTCAACAAAAATATCATTTTAGTCTACATGTTTTCTTCTAAGCTATTCTGGCACTTGCTATAGGACATCTGAATGGTGAAAAAGCAGAATGAGAAGGGTGGCTGGAGGGTCTGGCTGGAGGAAGGAGTTAGGCGAGGGGCTGCTGGTTTTCTCCCCACCAGCATCCTCCCCAGCTGCTGACCTTGCTGCTGGCCTCAGTGCACTGTGCAGCTGTGGCTGGCAGTACTGCCTCTGGGGGGGCAGTGGGGCCTTGCTTTGCACCCTGAGCCGGCTTCTTCCTAGCTGCAAGGTTAGATCTTTCAGTACCTGTAAATGTGAGCCCACTAGGAAGCCACTCAGAAGAGGTAGGGCTTAACTGCAACAGAAATCTCTAAATCACTACCCTAAAAGCTATTTCTGTCTCATCTTGGAAACACAGATGCTTGTGTTTTTCTCCAATGACTTCCATATAAAAAATGTAAAAACATCTATATAAGATGCTCAGGTTTTGTTCAGATCAATCTAGTTTTCTTTGTAGATATTTGTATGATGCTGTGTTCTGGAATTTCAATGGAAATAGTGTTGATAACACACTTAGTAATTAGATGTTGTGGTGCAGTCCTTACTCAGAGACAAGGACATTTCTGCTTCTTGCACTTCCCTGCCAGTAAGGAGGTGGAAGAGGACAGAACCAGGACAGCTGATCTAAACTGGCTAAAAAGAGATGCGCCACACATTATATCATCATACTCAGCAACAAAAGCTTAAGAAATGAAGGAAGAGAGCAATGTTCAGAGAGCAACAAAAGCTTAAGAAATGAAGGAAGAGAGCAATGTTCAGAGAGATAACATTTGTCTCCACATGAAACCATCATGTGTGATGAGCCATTCTTTCCAGGAAATGGTGGAACATCTGCTGGCAAATGAGAAGCAGTAAATGAATTCCTTGTTTCACTCTGCTTACACGCATGGCTTTTCCTTTACCAAATTGTCTATATCTCAACCCGTGAATTCTCACAATTTTACCTCTTCAGTGCTCTCCTACACACCACTGGGGGTGAGTGAGTGGGAAGCTGTGTGGTACACAGTTCCCTGATGGAGTTAAATCACAACGGATGTGTTAGAGCCCAAAACTTTCCAGGAAACTCCATTATATCACTAGCATACCATTGTTCCCTCCTGACTCCTCCATATCAGCCTTGAATTGTTTTCATCTGAGTATGACATGCCCTAATGGAAGACTGTGTGCCCTCTATAAGGCTGGATCAGGACTGATGAGTGAGGAAAATGTCTCCTTGACCTAAGTTCCCATAGATGCTCTCCCTTCAGCCGGCATTTCCCCCCGTGGACTGTATGTACATCAACAGTGACTGCAAATCCAACGGTAGATGAATTGATTCAGAACTGTCACCAAACTGAGGCCACTTTGGAAAACAATATTTTCATTCACTAAGGCTACCAATGCAAATTTAGCACTGAGTGGGACTTGTTTGAACTGAAAGTCCAGGAGTGTATTATGTGAGATATAAAGAAAAATAGAAGTTCAGACACCATTAGGCAGAAGAATACCTGGCCAAGGAATTAACAACGCTGAATCATAAAATCACAGAATTGCTTCCATTGGATAAGACCTTAAAGATCATCAAGTCCAACCACAACCTAACCATACTACCTTAACTCTAACAACGCTCCCATCATGGAGTTATCCGTAGATCTGTGTCCATGACAGGGGGGCAGCAGGCCTACAGGTCCACCAGCCCAGGAAAATAGGGAAGAGGGGGGAAAAAAAAAGTGTCAACAGTTTAGAGGCCAATGTGGCCTGGCCTATGATTAATGAGGCAGTCCCAGGAGAGGGGAGAAGGGGGAAGGATAGAGAGATAGTAGATGGGTCTAAAAACAGCAGCAGCAACAATGTGAAGAGGAATGTTTATTTACTAAACATGATCTCAGAATGCAAGATAACACAGTACAACACAACACAATTGGAACTGAGGCCAACATATTAAACAAAATGAGAGAGTGTCCAAAACAGAGTCCTTACCCTATAGACTGCAGAGGGACCACGTGCTTTTTCACCAGGAGCAAAGAAAGTGTCTGCAGACCTACAGGGAGCTTCACCTTCCCCCTCCTGGAGCAAGTTCTCTGGGGAATCCCCCTCTGCAAACCGAGATCCTGGAAACAGCTGTCTATGGAACCAGAACATTAGCTCTTTAACTCCCACTGCTTTACATGTTGTGATGTGGAATACTGACAGAAAAAAATCACAAAACCACACCACCTCTGCTAAATCATGTCCCTGAGCACCTCATCTAAAATTAAGTTCTTCGTGCTGTCTATTGCATAAGAATATTAATTGCATGTAAGCTTTGCAAGGTATTCATTACTAAAACTAGAAATGATTTACTCAAGAGAATCAAAAGACACTGGCATAGGTTGCTCAGAGGAAGTGTGGATGCCTGTTCCTGGAGGTGTTCAAGGCCAGGTTGGATGGGGCTATGGACAGTCTGATGTAGTTGGTGGCAGCCCTGCCCACGTCAAGGCAGTTGGAACTGCATGGTACTTAGGTTCCTTCTAAGCATTCTAACCATTCTATGATTACATGAGTCTACGAATGTTGCCTGTCTTTGTTATGGCTGATAAAGGAGTGCTAACACAGGCAGACCCTTTTCATTCTGCACCAAAATGTAATGACAGATGCAGGTAGAGTGGCAAAGTGAGGGCCATAGGCATAACTGTACTGCATTGAAGAGTGTGGAAGAGGGATATTATTATATTCCAAATATCTTGTTATTATTTTCTTAAATTAAAGAATGTCTTGTCTTTTGGTTTAGCAGTAGAATAGGATTGCTTGTAAGACGGGTTGTGGAAACTAGGAAGAAAGACTTCCTTTTCACAGGACTGAGTGAAACTTTTCTCTCTGAGTGAAGGAAGGGGGTTGCAGTCACCAGATCTGCTGCCCTATACTCCTTGATCAAGCCTATTTAAGATTCTATTTCAAGGTCTCTAGGTATACTCACACAAGAAGTAGAACTTTACACAGACTTCTGGTTTAAAATTTGGGGAGCAGATATTTAGAAGTTAGGCACCATGGTACTGGTGTTTTAGCTGCAACATCACTTTTTGGACAGAGTCCTAGCTAAAGGAATGAATGTATATTTAAAGAAAAGATTGAATTTATTAAGTTCAAAGCTCTGAGTCATACAGCAAAGAATTCTTCCATAACTAGGGGAAAATGCCCATCTTCTGAGAATATTTTTCTTTCTTAGCAGACCTCAAAGCGTAAGAACGTCAGAAAGAGATGAAGTGTGTCTTAATTAACAAATAGCCATTCAATCAATTATACTTCATCTTGTTTACCTCACTTTTCTCCCACAAAAGCAAATGATCTTTGTGTTTACTTATGCATATTATTTACTTCCTTTATTTCTTACTGGGGTGCAGATATTTTGGAAATAATACAAAGATCCCTTTAGAATTTAATCTAACTTTTACCAGATTTAAGTAGAGGTCTGTGGCATAATCAGTGACCAGGTTAAAACCCGTACAAATGCAATGTAAGTGTTTCCTATTTCTGCTTTATGTGTATGTCTACATAAAACATATATATAAAGATATTCATTGAGGTTTTCTACCCTATATTAACGATAATCCCTATACCTATAAAAGAATGATGCAACTCGTTATATAAAATACAGATTTGAGACTCATAAAATGAGAATTCCAGATCACAGTCCAGGCACAAATCTTATTTGGATAAATTACTGTGTCTTTTATGTGTTGTTGTTTTTTTTCCTTGTCTATGTAATTGTTTTATTATAAGCTTCTTGGCACAAGAAAGTTCGGTCTTCTATTTGCATGCATAAACGCAATAGGACCTTAATTTTGACTTGAATCCCTGGGTTCTACTACAATAAAAATGTCATATATTTACCTACTTTACAGTAAAGCAACCCAAAGTTCTTTAATATTCTTCACAATTCATCTGTTGAAGCCTTATATCCTTTGTTTCCTTAAAATGAATCTCAGGAAATATTATTTTCCTGGACAACTAATAGCAATATTGTAGACCATGTCCTATAGACACTTTTGCTATGGTTTTGTGTAAGCTAACACCATTCTTTCATTCCTTGCTTTCTTTGATATGCTTTCTGTCTTCTAAAGCATCTTCTCATCTTTTTGACCTTATAAAATATTGCTTTGACCTGGGCTGATGGCTTCAATTTATTTCCTCAGTAATTCCCAGTTTCTTTTCTTGCTCAATATATAAGATGGTTGTTTTATTTAATGACTATTTCCTAATATTGTTTTATGATTCTACCTTAAGTTTTGTGTATTTTACTAACTTTTTTTTTTTCTGCTAGCAAATTTATATCAGTGATAAATACCTTTTTTATATGATCATACTGCTCTGCACTTTTTGCTCTTTTTTTTCTTTGTTCCCACATGAGCCATAAGTCTCATTACAAATTCTCACCCCATCACTTGCATTCAGATGTACATAATCATGAACAAACAGAGGTCCTAACACTGATTCCTTGCAAACTGTCCAGGCTTTCCCTTTGTGGCCTACATTTTCACTAGTTTTCCATCCAACAATTTATTTGCCTTCATGATGATTCATCCTAGCCATTAATCAGTGATGTGGTGCCTTGTCAAAGGCTGACGAGTAGACTTCATCTACTGAGTTCCCCTTATCTACAATGGCAGCAATATCTTCAAAGAACTCCAGCAGGCTAGTTAAGCATGACCTCCCCTGCCTGAATCTATGCTGGTTATCCTTAATCAAACTGATTTTCAAGCTGTTTTTTCACACTTCCTTATGGTAGTTTAATTTTTCCCACAACCCTTGTTAAATCCAATCATCTAGAGTTTCTTGGATTGTTGTATCTTTTTTGAAGACAGAAGATTTTCTTGCTTATGTTCAGCGGCAGAAGTCGTTCCTAGACAGATATGTTCTTAATTTGTCAGCAAATAGCCTTTCAGTCCTTCTGGGTCCCTCAGTAGCTGTTCAAAAATATATTTTCAAAACCAGATTTAGATTTGAAAGTGAAAATTACTAAAAATACTTCTTTCACACTGTTCTTTATTCTGTGAGTGTGTGTTTTATCACATATAATAAAAGAGAGTAAGGTACACTTATCAATAGAGACTGGTAAAACTCAAAGTATTTTGTTCACTTTGCAATTATGGAGGAGGGGAGGAGCTTTCCAGGCTTCTTTAATCCTTAGAAAGTTGGGATAGCTATCAAAAGCTGTTCCAGATGCACTCCTTCACTTACAAAGAGCCAAAATGCAGTGTGACTCCAGAGGGAAATGGACTTTGTGATAAATTTACACATCTGTGACCTCCAGTCTCAATTACCGTGACTCCCTGTGCCTTGAGGTGAAAACCCATGTAATGTTGCAGCTGATAAGCAATGCAGTACAGTGCCAGCACATCATTCCTGTATATCAGAACTCCCTGGTTTAAGTTCAAGGTCACAGGCTTAAGCTGCAGCATTTCAGTGAGTTGGGTTGAAGTATTTCAGACATATCTTCCTGTGTGGCAGCAGCTTGCAGTCAATCCTGCATTTAAAAGCAAAGCAGATGTTTTTTAGATGATTAGAAAAATGGACAAAACTTGAAGCATAATGGAAGGTAACTATGGAACTACCTCCACAATAGATTCAAATGGCTGCAATTATCTCTCTCTGAGACACAAGTACACATATGTATTTATGCTATATTCATTACTATGGTAACTGGGCACCTCAAGACAAGGCCTAAATTTCTGGAACTCTCTGATATCACTGATGATGTCAGTAGAGATGTGGCAAATACTTCATTAGCCAAATGGTGTTGCAACTCTGAGCGATAATTAAAAAAAAAAAAAAAATAGATCTTAGATAAATATGAACTGCAAGTCAATCTCACTGATAATACATACCTTTCTTTGTGAGATTTATGTTATATTTTGTAACTTTTTTTCAAAGAGTGTAATGATGATTCTTAATGCCCCAGTCATAAAAGCGTCTGGTTATTCCTTCAAATGGACTGCAATTAGATATTGCAGCACCTACCTTTTACACGTTTACTGGCAAATGAACTCCAGAGCAGCATTCTGGGTTGGCCTCTTACAGTTCCATTTTTCATAGAATTATTGAATATTCACCTATCAAGACAGAAATCCAGCTCATCATTGATGTGACGAGTAATGCCCTCTGTGTAAGAGGGGACCAGCAGGAGGCCAGGTACTGTTTCAGCAGCTTTTTTAATACTCCTACTGAGTTCCTTTAAGTAAAGCTTGAAACCCAAACCTTCTACTTCCAAAGGAAACTTTTACAGGAAACCATCACAAAACCAACAGGGGAGAACCTAGGGTATCACAGTAGATGCTTGAAAAAAGGATGAGAAAGTAATTTTTTGAGGAAGCTGAATGTAGGTTTTCCATAATCAAGATAAGTGCTCCAATAGTTATATTACTCTCGCTACTGTAGGAAAATAAAAGGACAGTAGTTCCACATTATGAATATCTCATATAAGGCCCAAGTTGGCAAGTACAACTAAGGAGAGTAAAACAGTTTTATCCATATGGAAGAACAGCTTTATTGGAGATTCCAATGAGTGTTCAATAATAGTACTACACAAATGTGTAAGACACAAGCATTCTGGGAATGCTCAGATATCCAATTTTAGCCTCAACAAAAATCTTCTAATGAAAGTAAAAGGCATGTATAAATCTGGGTGCTTCTGGAGTTAACATAGCTATTAAGTAATAATTCAGTAATCTAAGTATTAGATGTAAATATCTTCATAATAAAGGGAAATCTGGATGCTTAAATTCTTAAGTGTGTTTATTTAGCTCTAAGTGTCCTCAACATCCATGAAATTAAATAGGAAATGAAGAGTTTGACACATCTTAGATCTAGCTCTTGAATTAATAAGTTATATTATGTTGCATTAGTATAATCAGCAGGTATTTGTTGTCAGAAATTTTCAGACGTACATTTGTATTCTCTATCTACATATTACAATGCTATACCTGATATTTTCAGGTATACATTGTTATAATAACCAAAGGTGATTCTAAGCAGAAAGAAAAAAAGACAGATATTGAGAGATCAGCTACCCACCAATCTAAGCAATGTTACAGTTTATCAACAAAATTTCTTTACATAATCTTCTCTGAAGAAACACCATTGTGCTAACTCACAAAATCAAATGCACAGAACATCTGATCCTTCAATAAAAGCGGTCGAGGTATTTAATAGAGCCCTTTTTCATACTGTAAAGAGTAATTTTTAAAAGAGAAAAGTTTACCTTATAAACAAATGATTACATTGTTGTTTACAATTGACTTATGTCTTCATTGAACTATTGAGAAATAAAATGAGTAATTACTTTCTAATTAAACACAGCATCTGTAAACTTAATCTGTTTTTTATCATAAAGTATTCTTATATTTTAGTAAATGTTTGATTCCAACCAACCACAGAAAAAAGAAAGAAAGAAAGAAAGAAAGAAAGAAAGAAAGAAAGAAAGAAAAGCACCTTGCTTTAGAAGTTTTGTTATCCCATGAAAATGGTTCTCAAACTTTCCCTCATCTCATTTAAACTGCAGTATATCAGATACATTATATCCTTTTCCAGTCATTTCTCTAAAATCTGTGTTCTGATCAGCTCTCTAAAGCTAAAAAAATGATTTTGTTTGCACTGGACAGGAGGAATTAATGTCTTCTATTCATGAATAGACTCTATCAAGAAATATTCAGAAATTTCTCTTTTATGGAAATGAAAAAGTCTTTTAGAAAGAAAGAACAAGATCAATAATGGTAGATTTGCTATCATAAATGAAATTCTGTTTTTTTCTGCCTCATGTTACTGTAATACTTTTTAAAAACACATTTATTTGTGCTGTTTTGATTTGATTTTGTTACACTGATAATGTCTGCTTTTCTACAAATACTCCTTAGAGGAAGAGGAGTCAGAATAAAGGGAGAAAGCAGAATCTGTGCAAAACAAAGCCAGCTTACACACTTGTAGGAAGGCTTCTGTCTTAGAAAACAAAAGAAACAATTGTCTTCCAGATAGCGACAAACTAAAACCAGAAACACAATAATTGGAGAACACAGAATATCTTGCATGTTTTTTAGGATTAAGAAAAGCCTCTAATTAGGGGCAAACTTTACAGTGTTCTCTTTTAATTCTAAATCTAGCTGTTGAGGTAGAAGGATAAGTGGTTAACTCTGAAGAATGACACTGTTTCAGGTATGTCAGTACAATAAGCCTCTTCCCAAACCTTTCCCAAGAGGGATTTTGCAATGTTTTCCAGAGACAGCCTGACCACTGCATTACCTGATTTCCTCAGAAATCAAATCCTTCACCAGATCCCATCATTAGAGTTTGTCTCAACTTGCACCAGTTTTTACCAGAAAGAAAACATCATCAAGGTATGACTTGTGACCACTGATACAACTGACGTGGGCTGCCAAACCGCAGAGGGCAAATTATGGCACATGTGCAAGATGAAGCTTTTGTACAGTGTATTTTATATTGCTAATGAGCCACTAATACATTGCATGGAAGTCAAAGTCAGTGGGAGAGCAGATCACCAACCAGCTGTAAAATGTCCTTATCGGGACTTAATTTGCTAAGCATTTTCTCTTCTGTCACTCCAGAAATATCTTATAAGGCAAAAAGTGTTAAATGTCATTGCTATTTAGGCAATCATGGTGTACTGCCTTTAGTATCTATTGGAAAGCAAATAATCAAAATGGCATCGATGAGAATAAATCTAGGCAATAAGAAGGTAGGATATAGGAAAGCAGCTGTTTGCACTGAAATGCAGGCTATTATTCTTTTAAGTGCATCAGCAACATTGACTACAAAATCATTACCATTAAAAATTATGGGAAATGCATTTGGGAATCATACATTTAGCATTACTTGGAATCAGCCAAACATCAATATCCAGATGGAACTTTTAGGTATAGTTGGGAAAAATATACAATTTAGAGATCCACATCACCCCTTCCTATTCATTAGACCCAAAGTTCTAAGTGGGGTGAACCATTTCCAAATAGCTGGAAGCACTCAAGGAAATGAGGAGGTAGAAGCTTCAAAACAAGCAAAATGCAGTGCTTTTCTACACAGCAGGAATTAAATTGTAAAGTAGATTGTCAGAAAATAGTGTGGTATTCTGTATTATGAATAGGTTCAAGAAGAGTTTTGTGAAGTTTAAATTTGTTGACGGATATTGAACATAGATGCAACCTTTGGCTAAGACTTCCCCAAACTGACCAGAGGCTGCTAAAATACAAATTTGTCCGTATATCTTCTGTCCTGCACATTTTCTACGCATTTGCTTATCACCACTGTCAGAGAAAGAATATTCTGATCTGAATTGATGTGTGGCTTTTTGCATTTTTAAATACTGAAACTTAAAGACTGAAAGATTACCAATAAAAAACAAGCAAACAAAAACAAGCAAACAAAGAAAACATCTTTTAAAGATTTATACTTCATAGCAAATTCATGGGACTTGCACACAATCCAGGCACAGTTTATGTCTGAGACTTACTTCTTCAGGACTTAGGAATGCCCTGTGGCTTTGTTCAGGCTCTGCACATTGCCCAGAGTGTACAAGTCAACACAGATCAGACCCTGGGTGCTTTTCTTTCTGTGAATGTCAGATAGCCACTACAGAGCACAACAAATCCCGCATCTTACATTCCTTCAGCAGAGGAAGAGATTATAGAGTGACAAGAAAGATAAGGTCTGCAGAAGGAAAACGTTAAGGAAACAGTAAGAGGAAACAAAAGACAAATAGTATTTAATGTTGTGAATCTGATGGTGCCAGTTCTGCCAGCACTATGAGATGAAAGCATTATTATCAGCATGTCAGTGTAGAGCCTATGTACCAGCTCAGCAACACGCGCAGTGTGAAGCTGCAGCAGGCTGAATTTCAGAAGACATCTTATTTCTTGGATCTGGTCATGCTGGGACTAACATTCCCCCAAGTTCAGTTTTCTTTCACAATGCTGTCCATTTTTTTTTCCGCCATATTCATACAACACTTAATGAAATGCGACCTTATATGCTGGGATTTATCAGAAAAGAAAGGAATAAATCACAATATGTGAATATGTCCTGGCATTACATGCACTTATTTAAATAACTATAATAGTAGACCAAATATCTTAGAAAACAGATGAATGGAGGACATCATATGACAAGAGCAAGGATTTATTAAAAAAAAAATAATAATCCTGACTGAAATCTCCACTACAAGCTGTCATGGTTTTTCACATGTAACTTCTTTTTTGAGATAACTAATCTTAGCGGTACTACTGGAGAGCATGTCAATGAAATACAATTATTTCCATCAGTTGCCCATGCTGTCCCTTGCGCTGAATGCCCATCCTTCACCTGACACAGTCACTGTCATCACTATAGCCTACTTTTTCACAGTAGGCACTACAATATTTTTCCAGTGTCAAAGAGTAGTTTATTTTTTAATTGATTTTTTTCCCTTGGGGAAACGTGATCCTTATGGACATCACTCTTTTTGGGAAGTACCTAGAAACACCAGTGTCACTGAGTACGTTTGAGAAGCAGACTGCTGTTGAGACTGTAGCACAAAATGTTCCTGCTTTACAAATCTGTACGTACCAATGCTGTGTGACAAAGTACATTCAAAACATTTGTACAAAGCAATCCATCCTGCAAATACTATCTGCAGAAAGATGCACAAAAATACCAAATGGAGCTTGGTGCCTATCCTAATGTGCTGAAACAGGGGAAGCCTTTTTCCACCATCATCCCTTATGAACCGCCTGCTTCTTAGCAAGACAAATGGAATCCCAAAGAACTGCAATTAGTTACCATCAATTTGGGATGAGTGTATAAAATGAGAATACTTGCATAGGTAATAAAGTGGAGGTGGAACTGATTGGTTTTAATTTGGGACCAAGACAACAGCCTCCATTAACCAATACAGCCAATAGTCCACGAGTTGGCTTCATTCCAAATTTTTATTTGCTGCTGCTTTTAACATTTGCTCTGCAATCACTAACATTTTGTTTCTGGGTACATCAGATCCAGGGTTCTTGTAGGCACAGAATTGCTTATGTACAACAGCTTTAACGAAAAACAAACCACAACTTCACTTGAGAAATTCTCATTGCTAAAAAAATAATACAATTCCAGGGAATTATTATTGGGAAACTTCTATTAATTCAGATACTACCTGGAAGACAACAGAAGTTAATGCTGTACACTGCTGTAAATCCATTCCTTTTATGGCACCATATTACCTTCAGATTATGGTGATTCTAGTGTAAAATTACGTACAAAATGCTGAGATCTGCAGTCTTTTCTTAAAACAGTGGGAACTGTAGATACTCAGCATTTCTGAAAATAAAGTAAAAATAAAGATATCTGCAAATCTAGACTCTTAACAATAAACACTACCTTCTGCCCCCTTTCCAGTCTCTTTGAACTTAAATTGAAATTTGGTTTTGAGGTAAAACAAGCTCAGATAGGTGCTTTAATGGTTTGGTACATACACGTTATTTTATTCAACAAATGGATATCTTCTTCCATCAGATATTTCAGAAAAAAAGTGTTGTTTTTTATGTGGAATCGGTATGATGAGATGTATCATAAGTGTATGCCATCCAGAAGTCTGTATCTTTATCAAAAATTCATATAGGTAAGTACCACTTTACCTTAACACTGTGAATATACTGCATTATCAGTAAAATGCAGTGAAAAAGACAGTTACAAAGTAAAACAGAAATAAAGATTTCTCTGCAACACAAAGTCTTGAGTCCTTAATCAACTCCCACTCTGAAGGAATGGGATAGAAACACTTTCAAAAAATAGATGCTCATAGAGGTTGAATTATTGTGGTCCGAAGTAGTCCAATGAGACAAAGGGGAATAGTTTTAAACTAAGACAGGGGAGGGATAGTTTAGACATTGTGAGGAAGTTTTTCACTCAAGAGGTTGGTGAAGCATTGAAGGTTGCCCAAGGAGGTTGTGGATTCCCCATCCCTGGAGGCATTCAAGGCCAGTCTGGATGTGGCTCTGGGCAGCCTGGTCTGATGGTTGGCAACCCTGCATGTAGCAGGGGCGTTGAAATAGATGACCATTGTGGTCCTTTTCAACCCAGGCCATTCTATGATTCTATGATTCTCTATGATTCTCTAAGTAACTTGACAGTGAACTAGTTACTACTTCAAAAAAGATGTATGAAGCTATCTGAAAGGAGGTCATAACTTAGTCCCCCTCTCTGACAGACAGAAATGAAAGATCTGAATATACAATTTTTAGCACAAGAAACTTGGATTTATGGACAAAATGAGAACCAACGCTAAAACAAGCAGTTAGGAAACTCAGTTTAATAAAAACTAATGATTTTGCTATACATTAAAAAAAAAAAAGAAAAAGAAAAAAGAAAAGAGGAAAACTGAATTTACTTTGACACAACTTCTCAATTTTCCTTCTAATGTGATATGACTCATCTCAAATCCATTGGAAAAGAAGTAAACAAACTACACCAACTCAGATGCCATCATCTGCCAGGAACATCTTAAAAAGAAAACTACAACTGAAGTACTTTTCTTGTCTTCACTAGAGATAAACTTATTTACCCAGTGGAAGCAGCAGCATTTTGTTTTATCTCCATTTCTTTTACCATGTTTTCCTCATTGCTAACAGCAACCAATGAAATACCTCCTTAGGTCAATAAATTACTTCCATGAGAAGTAGATTAATGTAACTTGGACTAGTTTTGTATATTTTCAAAACAATTAATTTAATGAGATAAACATAAAAATAATAATAATAAAAAGGAAAAGTTCAGTTTGTTTATTAGCAACATATTTTATATGGGAAGTATCTTAAATAGTAATTTAAGCAATTTAAGACAACAGTCTTTTGATTATGTTCCTCATTCACTGAACTAATGTTATAATTGGAACTGTAAAAGAAATAAAATGGTTAGTCCTTTTTTATTCTATAATTCCTCTCTAATCTAATTTCCTCAAAATAGATGCAAGACAATATATTGTCACGAAGATCAGAATGACAATTATAAGCTGGCCTATCCACTCTTCATTATCTGTTATTGTTTCTATGATGGCAATTTTATATTATCACATCACTAATAAATGAAATCTAAATCACTCAATAACACATCTGAAGTCAGCTTCTCTGCTGATGTAAATCAACTGAGATCCATGGAGGGGATTTCAAAATGTTATATTTCTTAGGCTAATTCCTGTTTGTAGATCTTAAATTCTGCTGGATCAGGCAGGCCCTTTGCTGCGCTAAATGATACTAAAACTGAAAGAGAGAGCAACTTGATTTTCCAAAATATTCCCTGAATTACTGCTTTAAAGAAAGAACTTTGAAGCTTCTCAAGAGTTGACAGGCAAAATCTAAATTGTCATGGCAACATGAGTTGAAGAAATTCTTCTTTGCTGTTTGCAGAGATCATCTCCATGCTATTAGCCTGTTTACTAGATGTTGCTAAAGAAAGCAATTAAAGGTTGATTTCTTCTCAGAAACAAATAAATTATACTATTGGTGAAAACAAATGGACTGAGATACACTTCAGCTAGGTCAGAAATTTTGAGGTACCACTCATCTCCAATACAAATGATGTTTCTGTGATTATTTGCATTTCATATTAATGACTAGGAACTCAAATTCTCTTTATCATTATTAGATTTGTTCCGGCATCCCTGTTTTAAGGTCTCTCTGTGATATGTGGCTCTAGTAAAGGTCAGACTCCAAAACCAGAAAGGTTAATAAGATTTACTTTTTTTGTGTATGTGTGTGAGTTCCCCCACCTTTCTATCAGGTCAGAAGCTGGTCAGAATCCAATACATGAGCAACACAAACTGTCTGAATGAGGACTAGTGTTTATAGGATGTAACTAGTTCTGCACTGCAGAATGCTTTATAAACACTATTTTATGTGGGTGGGATGTGGGGGGAAGGGATGGAAGGAAAATTTCAGTGTTTATATGTATTTCAATTAAATATCATAATAAAGCCTTCCCTATAAAGGTTTCATACAGTAAAAAAAGTTAGATATGGCCAGGTACACCCCACAATAAAAATGCTACTATGGTTGCTACTGCTGACTTTTTAAAATCTATTAGCATTACATTTTGTAGTGTGAGAGACATTGCAAACAATGGGTCAAGGTGTGTGCTGGGGATATTTATGTGCTGAGATAAAGAAAATCAATTTCATTTCTCAAGAGAGATGTCTACAAATGCAGAGGGTCAATGACTTCGATATTAGCAGTTGCTTGATTGTACAGAGGTTCTTAAAGTGAATGACAAAACAGCTTTTTCCCCCCAGATGCTTGGCATGACTCAATCCACGTATTATAAGAAATATCAGCAGGATGCCAATAGAGAATCTGGCTGCTGGGGCAAAGCTAAAACAGTATACTTAGTCACTTGGAAGCAGTCAGATTCTGCATTGATATCCCACAGACATGAGTGAGAACAGAGAGATCTGTCATGACTACTGGTTTCTCAACCAGAAGCATAGAAAAATAGCCTAAAATTAAGTGAAACTCTATGCTTTTGTTTTAATTTCATTAAAATAACCCCTTTGAAAATTTCACTGTTGTACAGGAATCTTTACAGGTCGGACAAATAGCAACAATGGGTCAAAATGTTCCTTTCTGCTGTTTACTTTCTTAAGTACTGCCTTGAGAAGCATCTCTCTGTCCTGATTTCTTATTGTCACTGTTAGCCGCACTCCTTTTCTGAAGTTGAACGCAAGGCAGATTCCCCGATCTTACACGGATTCCTGCAACATCTGGCAGCTTGCTCCCTGGCAACATAACTGCTGGTTATGCATCTTTAGCTGCACTGCACAAAGCAGGTTGCTGGATCTTGGTTCCCATGGATCCATGTTGTGTACATCATGAGGTCAGGCTGAGCCCTGGGGCACTCCTAAAATGCAAGCTCTAGCCCAAACACAGTGCTCAGAGCTTAAGCTCTCCATCATGTATGTTGGATATTCTCTGCGAAGAGAGTCAAGCCCCCCTGTCCGTTTCAGAAGTGGGCATTGCAGGAGCAGTGAAGATGCTTTAAATCCAACCACAGCTGGACCAGTGTACAAAAAACATCCTGTTTGCAACCTTCAGTGTGTTGAGACCCACCCTTGGACACACAGCCCAATGCTGGCTTTGGTTCCCAGTGCACTGCAGCGTTGATATTTCAGCAGCTGTGCACAAAGTCTGAATATTTGCATTCTCTCTGTGAAGATGACAGTGAAGTAACACAGGTCAAAGAAAGAAAATCATAATTTATGAAGTGTTATACCTTGGCTACATTAGATCTGAAAACCAAAGGATGAGGAAAAGAAGTCCCAGATTTGCCCTCAACCAAATAGCTGCTGCAAACAACAGAACTGTAAGTACATTTCAATTAAAACAAACAAACAACAACAGCAACAACAAACTTGGGTGTTGAAATATATTTATGTGTTAAAAACAAGGAAGACGGAAAAGAAATACAAAATATTTTACGTTTTGCAAGATTTGCATGAAAAAGCTATCACCTTGAAACTGAGTAAGAAGTGAAGGTGCTGCAAAAGGTATTTTTAAAATGCTGACAAAATGTGATGCAACACTTCGCAAAACAAACACTGCACACATCGTTTTATTCATTATTATTTATTCAGCTCTCTGTCAGCTGCAGAGCTGCAAATGTTTCTTTCGAAAAGCCACTGTACAATGGAGACATGAATACAGAACATGATTCTGTACTTCAGTATCCATGGGATACTGTAGGAAAGACGTAAAACATCCAAAGACTAAAATGATACAGGCTTCTCTGTACATTGTTCTCCATCATTTCTTATAGAAAAAAAAAAAGTAAACATTTGAAAATAAAACGAAGAAGCAAGGCAAGGAACAGATTAAGCCATACTTGGAGATACTGGAGAACTTGTTTAAAAACAAAATATTCTTATAAATACATAAAGCTTTTAATACCAGCAATATTGTCTGGTTGGATTCGTCCAATTTTCCTTTGTCGGTCTTTCCTGTGTGTAAACACTGTGAGAAGTGCTCAGCCACCAGAGCTCACATCAAATGGGATCTAGATCCACTGCTCATCTGCAGTATCTGCTGCATCTGCCTTCTTTGGAGCACCAACAATTTCAGCTGTGGCTGATCCAAATATTGCCAAAATCAATAGGAATTTAAGTTTCAAATGCAGCAGGATAGAGTCCTCGTTACTGTCCAAACGTAAGTTTTCCTTGTCAGAAATGACTTCAAAATGACACTAAAAGAGGTGGAATCACCATTTCAGTACCATATATACTAATGTCTTGATAAAATGAAGAATCTAGCAATTATAAAGTTGCAACAAACAAACAGTGATTTATTTTTATATTGGAAATTAGAACATCAGTATAATTGCAAGGAATTGTGATTTTTTTCCTTAACTTTTGATAAAGTCCAATCATTGATGATAATCTGATTCATTAAGAGGAATTCTGATTAATTATCAGTAGTGATTATATCTGTTAATTGAATGTGCCCTCCAGGTAAAAATTGCAATAAACTGTTGTTGCTTTCTCTCTCTCTCTCTCTCTCTCTTTTTTAATGACTAAGAAATGCAGAACGAAATGTTTCTCTCTAAGCAAGTCAGACTTGTTATTGGCAATAAGATGCAGTATTACTCTTGTAAGAGTTTTCATTGCATGCATGTCTCCATTTACTGTTCAATTACTAAATGAAGGCAACTGATGAATGTTGCCTTTGTGTGTCAATATAACACCAGCAATAATCCAAGTAATTTGTTTAAGTAGTTATTCCATAGAGAAATACTGATAACAAATACACCGTAGATTTTATTGAATGTGATAGAAGTGTCATAGAGCTGAATGAAATCTTTCATCCGGGCAGAACAAAGATGTGTGAGGACAAAGTAGCATCTTGCAGCTTTCCTCAGGCATCGATGACATTTTTCCCTATTTCAAAAGTTACTGGTTGATAAAAATGGCTGAAAGGAAACTGCATCTGACATAGAAAAGTAAAGTATCTAAGCAGAAGAAAGTGATTCAGACACATTAGGAGAATTTCCATATGATTCTCATTCTTTGCTCACTGAGAAATTGGAAGAGCATCCGATTTAGCTAAATTGAATCTCCTTAATTTTGCAGCCACATGGACAGCTAGAGGCCAGCTTCTGAATCAGGGACCCTGACTGAAAGCCAGCTGCATGCTCAAGTTTTACCAGAACTCATGTCCAATACTTCTGCTACTGCTTCAGCGCCTTAGCTCAAGCAGCAGTTCCTCTTTCAGCGCTGCAACCCCTGCCGGTGGCAGAGAGCCCAGCACCATGCTGTGGGAGCTCCACACACACTCACAGCTGTTCACCAGCAGAATAATGTCAACATTTTCAGAGACACAGCAGGTCAGTAGGGATCCGAGCAAAACGAATTAAGTCGTATCCCTAAAGTCACTGTAAGTTTTCTTAATATGGTCGCACCACTCAGCAATTACTTCTCACAGGAAAGCCTGTAAGAGCAACATCAGCGTGGAAGTGCGCAAGTGACATGGCTTCCAAAAGTTAGAATCAGTGGTCCCTGAGGTGTCTCATTCTGGGGAGTGCAATACACCCTGAATGCACTGATTTCTGTTTCAAACACTGACTCAGTTTCAGACTCTTCCTAAGTCAATGAGGCTGAAGTTTTAATACCTGTAAATAGTACCAGGGCCAAAGTCCTATACATAACTTGTAAAAATGTGTGTGTATCACATAACAACACATAAACAATCATAGTACTGTACAGTGAGTAACAGAGATGAAGAGCTGGATTCTGGGTCTGTATAGAAAATTTAAAAGAAAAAAGAAAAAAGAAAAAAAAAAACTACAGGGAAAGAAAAGTACTCTACTTCTTCCCCTAGCACTCAAAATGTCCACACCTGATCGAAATCACACATGTTTCTGTAAAAGGCCCTGAGAGTGACAGTCACTAGCATAAATGGGAAAAAGCCCACATCGTGCTTCCTCTATCTACAGACCTCTGAAGATGCTGATGTGTCCTCATAGACCTCACTGCATCCACATGTGCTGCTGCACCACCAGCTACTGCTCACACCATGCCCTTCTCCACCCTCTGGGAACCCCATGTCGGTGGACAGTGGGATGCCAGGTCTCACAAATGGCTTCTGCGAATGGACTGCTTGGGGAATCCTAGTTGAACTGCCATGTTCTGCACTGTATTGTATTCAATTTTTCCATACTTCCTATTCTTATACAGAGTTAAGGATGTTGTATGTATATCTACATGCAATACTACAGATATGGCCAATGCTGGCTACTGCTTTCTGCCTTTCCATGGCCACTTCCCCACTGCTCTGGAGCTGGGGTGGAGAAGGCACCCACAGAGCACAGAGTCATGCAGTGGGTATCCAACACCCAGCTTTTGTTTGTTTTTTCCCAGCTCATTTTCACTCAAATTGCTTCAGCCTTCTCTTGAAAGGAATGTAGCCTCTCTAGAGAGAGCGGCTTCACAGTGTGAGAAGCACTGCTTTGGAGAGAGAGAGAAAATACACGACTTTAAAAGAGAGAAACATTCTCAGTTCAACAAGAGGAGGCCTTAAACATAGTGGTAACTTTGCGTGATGCAATTATTTTGACAAAGTGAGAGCAGCAAACAGAAGGTACATAAAATGTTTTGTTTTTTATTTCTTTAAAAAAAAAAAAAAGACAACCACAACAGAATGCTAAGCTATAGATGTGGGAGTCCTTCCACTGCACGGATTTGATTTCAGACAGAAATGTGCTTCCTTTGCTATTTCCATTAATCTGAATGATACCCCTGAAGTTGCACCAGGAAATAAAGCCTTATGCACATTTTGTCAGAGGCAATTAGATGGCGATGGAGGTGCTGTCACTGGATATCGGAGCAAGACCAGGAAATGATCTCAAAACCATACATTGGGACAATCGATCACATGAAGCAATACGTATTCCTCTACTGAAAACAGCAGATCTCAGATCACAGCAGAAAGATATTTTAATCATTAATCTCGAATTTCAGTCTGAGCTCAGTCTAAATCTATCATTTCCTCCCCAGCAGTTTGGTAGTTTGTTTTGTTGTGGTTTTTTTTAAACCAAAAATGGCATTGCCATATCTGGTGTTTCAAGTACATCACGAGTCTTTATGTTTGCTTTTGCAAGGATATAGCCCATTACAATTAGCAAATGGCTCTACATACATGGCCATCGGAGTGCAGAGCCGAGCGTCTGCTGCTGCTGTGCAGAGCATCACTGCTCCATGGGGCAGCTCCTGGCATGGGGCTCCTGCACAGCACCCCAGCTTGATTCCCAGCGATTTCTGAAGCGTAACAGACAGTGAAGGTTCCCCCAAAGGCTTTCCAAAATACTCAGACAAAACGCCACTACGGAAATACTCATAGAGCTGCGCCTCGGATCTACGACAAGGAACGATGACGTATGTTCATTTTCATCCTTTCTTATTCCTTTAAAAAGTTACAGACAACTGCACAGCAGCAGAGGGTTTGCATTTGGTTTCATGGTGAGGAACACTGTGGAAATCAGCCCACCTCCCCTATACTGACAGATAAAACGTGTGGCAACACCTCCAGAAACAGTACTTTGTTGCTTTTCTTAATCACAAAATCCCCAAATCAACCAAAGCCCATGTGATTTCCTATTGCAGCCCCTACGGAATTATTCAATTACCGAGGGGACAGTAAACAGGGAGTCCTGGGGACCAATTCTTTAAAGCGGTTTTGTGCTGTGAGAAGCCAAGGCTCTCCGTGTTCCCAGGGAAGGAGTTCTTTCACTCTCTAAACTATAAATGCAATTTCAGCCTCAGGATTACATTTGACTAAATATAGATACCTGCGCTCAATTGCCTGGGAAGGTAAATGGGAAAGAATTATGTCAAATGTCCCCGCTGGTTCCCCTTCTACCTGTTGTTTGACTTCAATATTAAGTCAGTTTGTAGCCCTTAAGTAGGTGTATTGCTGCTCCACATTAAGCGCTGTATAATTACATTCTGCAGAGCGGAATCGGAGGCAGTGCCCAAATGTTCCTGGCAAAGCCTTTGTATGTAAGCAAAACACGTCGGATCTCCGCTGAATAACCATGATCCAGCCTCCAGCTTTTCATATGTGCTGTCAGCCATGAAAAGAAAACACTTAAATGTCAAACGACAGAACCAGCCACAGTGTATTTAACAAATGAGCCGCGGGTGTCGGCCCGCTGCAGCGCGTCCCGGGGCGACGGGGCCGGGGGGGGACCGGGAGCCGAAGTTCGGGCACGGCGCTGATACCGAATGTGGCCCCCCCGTGCCATGCGGGAGCACCTCGCGAGGGAACAGCGGGCGGAGAGCGGAGACAGCGGCGGGGCTCGGGCGGAGGCGCAGATCCGGACCGGACTCGGCTGCGGCGCTGCCCGGGAATCACGGCCCCTGGGGGAAGGCTGCAGCCTCGCCCCTCGCCAGGCGTCCTACTCCCCACCCCAGCACGGTGCGAATAAATCATAACAGTGCTAAAAGCAGCGAGGAAAAATAAAATGGTGGGGACGACGCGAAGCGCCGCGGAAGGGGTAAGGGAGCCGCACGCAGCGCAGAGCGCGGGGGAACGCACCGTCCTCCCGGAGGCGGAGGGGAGGGCTGCGGGGACGGTGCCGCTGCGGGATGCGCCGCCCGCGCCCTCACACGCGCACCCGCACCCGCACGGGGCTAAGGAGAGGCGAAGTGAATACCGAGCGGGGAAGTTGTTGTCTCCAGCGCTGAGGTAGTGATGGGGCTGAGGCCAGCCCCGAAGTTGTGTAACCCAGTTCTCTCCCGTCGCCCCCACCCTCGTTTCCCCTCCCTCCCCGCACTGATTTTAAGGAGGACCCCAGACGGGGGTGGGAGACGCCGCGCGGCCCGGAGCCCTCTCTCCTCGGCATGCGAGGGGACCCCGGCCCCGCACACCCCCACAATCCCAGAATTCGGGGGTAGTGGGGGCGGCCGGGGGCGGCTCTGCGCGACACCCACTCCGCGCTCCCCCCGAGCCGGGTAAAAGCGGTGCAGCAGAGAGAGAAAGCCCAACTTGCCGGCCCGGGGACTGTCTGTCCTCGCACCGTGGCGAGTGCCGCTCGGGCATGTGTGGAGAGCGAAGTGTTGGCAAACTCCGGAGCTGCCCAGGAGCTGATGCGCGCAGCTCCACTCGCGGCGCAGAGGCGGCTGCTGCCCGGCTCCCGGGGCTGAGGGTCCCCGCGGGGAGCGGCCGGCAGGCAGAGAGCGCTCGGGGAGCCGGGGGACGGCGTGAGGGAGGGAAGGGGAGCAGGGGGAAGGAGCCGGGGCTCTGGGAGCCGGCGGCTGGGAGCGCGGAACGGAGCGCAGTGAGGCAAAGCTCATGAGAGCGGCTGAACCGAGCCGAGCCGAGCCGACCTGAGCTGAGCTGAGCTGAGCTGGGGGGTAAAGCCATGAGCACAGCTTGCGCGAATCCAGCCCCTAGTGCAAGAAACCCAAATCTTACCCTGAGCCGCAGCGAGGAGCCCCGCGCAGAAAATCAGCAGAGCCTCGAATTTCCTCCACGCAGTCATGTCTGCGGTTATTCCACACGCACCCGCGCTGGAAGCAAACACCCGGCGGCTCTCCTGGGCTGCGACCGCGTCCTCGGAGCGGCGGCGGGGCTGCGGACGACGCCGGCTCAGCACCGCGGGGCGAGGAGAGGCGGGGAGCGGCGGCGCGGCTCCCGGCGCCTCCTGCAGGACTGCGCGGGCGGCTGCCTGCGCGCTGCCCGCAGCATCAGCCCCGCTCGGCGCCCGCGGAGCCCCGGCGCCGCCGGCCCGCCGCCCGCCCAGGGGAGGGGAGGGGAGGCGCGCCCGGCGCGGCGGTCAGCGCGGCAGCCACGGCCGCCGGAGGGGAGAGCCGGGCGGCGGCGGCGATGGGAGAGGGCTGCGGGGAGCGCGAGGGAGAGGAGGAGGAGGAGGAGGGAAGAGGGAGGGATCGAACAGAGCGCGGCGCAGGCAGCGCGGCGGAGGGGCTGCCAGCCGCGCGAGGAGCCGCCGCCGCCGTCGCCGCCGGACTCAACCATCACTTCCCACGGAGAGGGGAAGGGCCGGCGATGCGCAGCCGAACCCGCAGCCGCCCCGCGAGACCTCGGGGCTGCCGCTGCCCCCCGCGGGCCTCCGGGGACCAAAGCTCCTTCGACCCCACCGCTGCCCACAGCCCCCCGGGGGTTCCGCCGCATCCGCATCTCCCCGGGCAGCTCCGGGCGGGTGTATGGGTGTAGGCGAATTGGGGTGGGGATCCCTTCGAACTCAGTCCCCGTAGTGGAGGGACTGAGGCTTTCGTGTCCCAACGTGCTCGGCTGCTCACGTCCAAGTTGCTCATCAGAGCGAGGTGTACTTCCTAAGGGAAGGTGAGGAGCCAGTTCAGCTCTCTCCTTGAGGAGCACGGCTTTGCCATTACCTCGTCGTCCCCAACAGCTCCTGTTGGCCCAACGGCCAAGAGAAATTTCTGCCATTAAGTAACCTTTCAAAATATTAAGCCCTCCAAACCAACCCATCCCAGTATATAGCAGCATCAGACAGTGCCTTCTCCAGCACCACCCCAAACCTGCGATGTTGGTTCCACGAGATTGTGGGATGGGTGCAGAAAGCTGCAGGACCTCTTGGTGAACCATTCAGAGTCACAGAGATTGCCACCACCACCACACATTGGGCCTAACCGCATAATTCACACTCACCTGTCTCTGTAATTAAAATACGAAGGCTCACAGGAGGGAAAGAGCCACAAATACCTTTGGAAAGCTAGTTTCAAGGTTGTAAATGTTCATTTATGATGAGTTTTTTCTTTCACGGTGAAATATGCAAAGTTGTTTTCTCATTGTGAGTTGCAAGAAGGTGTTGAATGGGCCCTGAACGAGGTAGGCTGACTTTGTAATAAGCCTGTATTTATGGTTAAACGTTGCGGTTCTCAGTCAAAAAAGCCCTTCGGGCCCGGCGAGCTGCCGAAATAGACGTGGCACTGCTGCCATCTCGTGGCCGCCCCTTCCTCCCTTTTGCCGCTCCTCCTCTTCCTCGCCTTCCCCGAGCTTCCCATCAGCTCCAAGTGATACCAGAGCCTTTTCACGGCATGGACGGGATCATTGCATTCGTGTTTTAGCAGTGCCTCGGGACTCAAGTTGGCATTCTTGACAGTGATGCTATGCTGATAGGTGTTGGTACCGGCATCACACAGCCGGGATGCTGCACAGTTCCCCCACCAGTGCTGCTCTCCATATACACCTCTCATTTACCTCTGATCAGGGGCAAGGAGATGTCCTAATGATCCCCAGGGAAGAATCTAAACCAGGGAGGTCACTAACCTTAAGTCGGGATTCCTCATTTCTGGCCTGTACTAATCCAAGAATTACATCTTTGCAGAGATTCTTCTACTGCTGCCGCAGCGGGTACAAGCAGGTCATGCTTCTCACTTTCATTTCATCATATTGTCTGTTGTGCTGGAACAGTTACAAAGTCCTAAACCCCCTTCCGTGTATGGGTCAGGGTCTAGCTGCAGAAAAAATGCTTGTATGGTTTCTTGCTGCCCTGTTTAAGTAAACACTCTGAAGCTGAGGAACTACTGTTTAACCCTTCTCACAGCACACTCTGCAGAAACTCCAGTGTGATACAGTGTGTTGGCTCATCCTTGTTAGATTTACTGTTTCCTTAGGCTTGCTATTTTTCTGAGGATTTTCTGGGCTTTTGGGAACTGGTGCCTTCTTTATGGACTTAAACAGGCAGTAATTTCTTCCCATCATAGCACACAGATAAGGCCAAATAACCGTGCACCACAGTCAGTCACTACAAAAGAATCCCTTCTCTCCTTCCTCACATCCTATAACTGCAAGCCATATAGGTAAACATTGGCCTTCAGCACATTATCCCTTGTCCCCTGCATTATTGCCTTACTCTGATAAACAAGACAGCACAGATCACTGGCTGCTGCCTCAGGCTCCATGCAGACTCAGGTAGAGTCACTATGACTTTCCCAACCCTTGTGGGTCCCAGTAGCTTTGCCAAACCCCACAGAACGCAACCATGGCTGTGCATCTGAGGCTTTGCACTCTGGGTGGAGGAGCTCCGCCATCCTGACTCCTGCATTACCTAAACACAGTAATTACAGCAGCTGATCTAACCTAATGACTGTAATCTCTCTATTGTATTTTAAGCACCTAACGTAGTTCCATAAAATCCCCAAATTTATGAGTTTGAACAGAGGCAATATTTCTCTCTATTCCCTATAGACGGTATGGGGGAGTGTATATGTCAAGACTGTTTATACTAATCGGAGTGATTTAAAGGGAACTTGACAGGGATTTATTTTTAATTGAGAGCTTGTCCTTTTGCTTTCCTGTGCCATATATAAAAAGGTCTGAAATGTTAGATTTCCCCTTTTCATTTTTCAGCTTGTTACATTAATAATTTTGAATTTGATTTTCTATGTTGTTGCTTTCTGGGAAGAAGAAACATCTTGCTGTGTGGTGCAGGAATATCCGTGCATATCTAAGCAGAGCTACTGGTTTGGAACAGAGCTGAGGACACGTCATATACTGATTAAAAACGGATGCTTGGGGGAACCCATAAACAGACTTAGTTCTCACCATCTGAGACAGAAGGCAGCAGCTTTGCACCAGAAGGTTATTGTGAAGTCTCAAGTTTAAGAATCTGAAAGCTTGAAATTCAAAGTAGTATGCTGGAAAAAAAAAATCTTTAAAAAGAGCCTTCAGTGGAACAGTGATCTAGGGCTAGCAGGTCAACTCCAGGAAAACTTCATCAAAATGTTGGTGGTTGCAAGTATTTTGTTTTTGCTTTGTTTGTTATACATGCTCTTTAGTTGCTAGCAAAAACAGAGTAGTGTTCTGAATGCTCTCACTTAGCACGTTCTCCTTCTGATAGCTATTTTCAGACTTGAAACATTTCATGATCTTTTCTGTCCTAATAGATTCTTCAAACTAGAACAATGAAAAACTTGTACATGTACATACATCCTGAGCCCCAATTTGTTACATCATAAGGAATAAAAAAGATGCTATGTCACTCACCAACTAGGTTAGAAAATTCGTTTCTGAGATTCAGATATGATTCTACTTTCTTTTTTGTGGTAACATTCTGTCCATGCTAGAAATTTATCTTGCAAGATTGACGATTATGATTACCACCTCTACATGATCTACAGCTACATCATTACTTTATACACTGTACCAGCACAGACCAATAAATGTAAGTATCAAAAGTCTTCCAAGATGGAAACCACTGGAAAGAATAGGAAATTTTTGTAAGGAAGTGTTTTATGGACTGACAGGCAGGACATGTCAAGGTAGCATTAGTCAACAATTGGGGCTACTACTGTACTCTTGTTCAAGAGGACCCATGGGGCTAAATTAATTGCTCTACTACATTATATTCCCTCTGGAGTGCTTAACTGAGGGGAAACAGTTGGTGAGGCTGTGGGGGGAGACCTGTGCTATCTGTTTTAGAGTACACTGAAGCACTATCTGTCTCTCTGGGGATAGACTTCAGCACAGCCTCTTGGCTAAACACCTACACCAAGCTCATCCATCCTTTCGGTGATATTAATAGTTGATGTTAGGAAGATGAGACTTTTGATGGATACTTCTGTCTTCAGAAGGTGGGATTAGTAGGTTCTTGTACTCAGGGTGCCTGTAGGAGACAACACCAAGGACATCTGTTTAGGTACAGTTGTTTTTCTTGGAGTTTTTTAAGGGTTAACAGAAGAAAAGCAAAATTTGTTGAAGCTGTTCCAGGAAAATAGCCAGGCTTTTTATTTTCTTGTTTATTCTAAGTTGTGTGTAAAGAGATCCTGCAAAGCATGAGATGTGCAAGGGTGGAAGTTTAAAGCAAACTATTAACAGTGGAGTAAAAGTAGCCAGCATTACGTTCTAAACAAACAAGCAGGACAGTATCTTGACACTGATTAAAATGTGAGAGTGTTAGGAAGCTTTCAGAGTGCTAAGCAGTAGTTCCTATCACATGGAAGGGAGAAGGAAGAACCAGTGGAGGGAGGCAAAGAATAGCTCAGGAAACAATCTTTTTTGGTAGCAATCCTCATAAATATGGGAAGGGCAAGTCTACTTTTGTCACATATGGAAAGATACTGCTATTACTGGGGTAGCAGAGTGGAAGTTTGATTGTGAGGAGACATTGTTGTGACCTTTGTAGAGGGTTCCATACCCACATATACTGAGAGTCTGAGACAGTGACTCCTATTTATTTTACTTGAGCTTGTCTTGTCTAAGAGTACCATGGTGCTGAATGATGTACAGCTGTGCAGAGAGATTTAATTATGAACACATGCTGAGCATATTAAGAAAATGCTCTTATTAGCATCTAGTGAACTGCTGTAATGTGAACTACCATGGCTCTCCTATACTATTTGTTTAAGCATCTGCAAGAGTCGTGCTTCATCCTAGCTCTCCTCCCATGGTTTCCTCTTGACGAGCCTTATTTTTAATCTTAAAACTCACTTGCTTGGATCTAAAGATTTTTTGTGTATAGTGAAGATGTAAATTAGAGTCTTGACTTTTGCATTGAACTAAATGAGAAAGAAGGGTTTGGTGTAAGGAGAAGACAAGCTTTCCATTTTGTCCATGATGAGTTGGAGCTGTTGGCCACATATACATGAGATGTTCGAAAGGCAGTCTGAGTTTTCAATTTGGACATAAGGTGATCAGTCCGGTGTAGACTAGTAAACCTGTGAGTCATTGGCAAACAAATGATAGTTGATTCTGTATTTGCTGATGAGATTACACAGATAAAAGGTGTAGCGAGAAGAAAGAAAGGACAGAAAGCCTACACAGTAATTTGAAGAATGGATGAGAAGTCACTTTGGTAATCAGGTGGAGAGACAATTGTTGGAGAACTGGACGTACAGTATTCTAAGAAGATCTGTGTGTCAGGTCAGAGAAGATGGAAATCATGTCCTCATGAAATTCATCTGGAGTGCAGGGCTTTTAAGGATAATAGTTTCATAAGGATCTGAAGAAGGTTAAAACTAAAGTAGAGGAAACAGAGTTGGTTGGAAAGGAATTTCTGAGAGTGCTGTAGTAAGATCATGAGAGAAGAATTAGCTGATAGCTGGGAATTGTAAGAAAAATGATAGGAAATGTAGGTAAAACCATGACATTTCTAAGATTGCAAAGGCTAACTCATAAAAAAAAATAGAGGAATAAATTGTCAGAAGACAGGAAAGAGGACAGTAAGAGTACAGGTCATGAGAAAAATGGTGAGAAATTATGAAACAGAACAGATGACCGGATAGGATAGAGGCACTAAAAGAACTAGTGCAGTCAAATGAGGTAAACAAAGAAGGAATTTTTGAGTCTGTAACCAAAAAAAATCAAGAAGGGAACGAAAGAGAAGAGGAAAGGGAAAGGGAAAGGGAAAGGGAAAGGGAAAGGGAAAGGGAAAGGGAAAGGGAAAGGGAA